>CM035233.1:64040198-64640198 GCA_020226215.1 Sindora glabra
CAGGAAAATATGTGTTGATATGAGAAAGCTTAATCTTTTAAGAAAGGTCTAATTCGATTTGATTCCAAATTAATTAGAGTTCAATATAGCTATTAAATATTGGGAATCTTTGGATAAAAAAAAAGAAATTTCATCTATTATCAAGTTAAAAAAATTTATATTATTTATGAATAAAGGAATTAAATTTAGTTTAATATTATTGTACAACTATTAATGAATGAGAGATTCTTAACTAGTGAAGCATACAATTTGTATGCTCACTATTAATAAGATTTGAGATAAATATAAGTAAGGGTGGTTGGACAATTAATTAATCACCTATCTTTATATTTATCTTAATTTTTATTAGTAGTGGATATACAAATTATGTGTCCATTAGTTAATTAAGAATAGAGCTTGCGATGAGTCGAGTCAAGCTAAGCCAAACTTAGCTTAAGCTTGACTCAATCTAATTTTGTTCAATTGATGACTTGATTTGAATTTAATTCAAATCAAAATTTTCAGCTTAAACTTGACTTGAATTGACTCACAATTAGCTTGATTTAGCTCAACTCAATAAACTTAAACTAGTGTTAAAAAAATCAAATTAAATCAGATAGTTCAATAAAAAATCTATGAATTAGATATATGTTCAACCTAACCTATTATCAAAACTCTATAAAAAAAAGTAGTAAAATAAAATTACATAAATTAATAAGCATAAGTTGATCATTGTATCATGGTTCCTCTAGATTTAAAATTTCTTTTTAGTACTTCTATTTTATAGTGAAAATATTTTTATTCATCCTTTATAATATTTGATGTAGGCTTTCATTTGAAGAGTTTTCATATTTTTTTCATCCCTTTTAAATGATATTATTAAATTGTATATACCTTATCCACACAATTTATTTCAAAATAAGAATGACATTACCAATGTCATTTGTTAACTTTATTTATTAACATTAATGTTCCATTCATAGATATTATTTCTATCATAAGAATTTTGAATAATTTAAGATTTTTCTTCTATGATTTGATTAGGGTAACTAACTCTTAGGTAGTACAGCTTTTGAGGTACTCTTCAATTAGTTTTTCTTAGTTCTCTTTTGATTGGATTTAACTATTGACAATCTTTTGAAGATATTTCAAAACTATTATCAAGAACCCTTATCATATGACTAGTAACAGATTTGGCTTATTGAGGTATAGTTGACTTATTAATGTACACTTTCCCTAATTTTTGGTTTAATTCTTCCAATATCTGATCTATCTTAACTATGATTATATTTTTAGATAAGGCCACTTATTTGTTAGGAGGGATTTGGTAAGGTTTGAGCAAAGCATTTTCAACTTTCTTTGTGCCAAATGACTTTCCCATAAAATTTTCAAAAATGCCAACGTTTAAAGGGTGATTTCTATGAGTTTGAATATACCTATTAGTGTAATTGTTTTGTTCCATTAGGGAAATAATACCCTTTGTTGAAGCCATTTCTCCTTCAGCTATATCTATTTGCTTGAAAAGAGCTACTATAATTAGCCTTTTTAGACCAGAGGTCTCTATGTGAAAAGCCTTTTGAGGAGGCAACTCAAATATGAATTTTTCACCATTAATGGCAACGCACTCTAAATATTTTTGGAAATCATATTAATAGAGTTTGATTCTCTGAAAGAATAGTCTATCTAGTTATTTTTAGCATATGTTTCAAATTATTCAAAGAATGAAATATTTGTTTTAATCAAGTTTATAAAATAATAATAATGATTTTGAATATTTGTCCTTAATCCACTCTGAAATTTGTTCAAAAATCAGGTTTTTTGAGGAGTGAATTCTTTAGAATAGAATTTCTTCCTTAAAAACACCTTATCAATTTAATTTTTTTTTCATAATTTATATTGGTTAGGGTCATTAGGACATAACTGTAAGGTAGTAAGTGAATTAATGGATTCAGTAGATCCTTCATAGTTACTATTATGTCATATTATTTCACCATCCTTCCTATCTTCTCTTTGAATAATTTGATCATATACTAGTTTAGGCATTTTTATGAAGTTTTCCATGCCTTTCAATCAACATTGATTGTTAAATGATTTGGCAAAATAGATATTCTGGAAGGTTCAAGCCTAATTTTTCTAAGCCTGATTCTTCCTAAAAAAGATTTCCTTAGTCCAATAACCAAAATTTTAGGATTTGCCTATTTAGAGAATTCTTCAAACCCTTTTATTTTTGGCTTCTTGTGATTTGAAAAGGAGATCAAGGCAAAACTATCTAGCATGGTTTCTATTCTTGATATATCTTTTATCAAGATTTCTTTAGGCTTGATAGCACTTTTGAAACCTTAATTTTTAGGCGAAATCTATACCATCCATTTTGTTCCCATGGAAATATATAAATTGACCTTGGTACTATTTGTGAGAAAGAAAAATAATTTCTCCTTCTTAGTGGGTGATTTAATGCACAGTGATCATATAGATTTATACAATTTATAATGGATTCGGTAAATGATTACCATGGGAATTTATTTAGGTTCCATAGTGTATCCATATAGTTTTACATGAAGTTTAAGAAAAACTTCCGAAAATTGATCTATTGCAAAGGCTATGTCAGATTTGAAAAATAATTGAAATAGACTAGTTTTTACTACTTCTAAAAGGGAATTTTTAAATCACTATCTCTTTCATCTCTAAGACAAAGAAGGACAACATTAGTATAAAATTTAATTATTTATTGTAGTATTCTCTTGAGTTTAGGTTACCTCTATCACCTATACTCTCTCATATGAATTATAAGTCAAGCCTCGATAATTTAAAATAATTAAGTCATATTGAGATTTCTAATATTTAGTTCATATTATAAGTATAATAAAATTCTAAAGATAATTTTTATGGAACCTGAAAATGTTTTGACATTGGTCCATTAGAAAATTTTTATATATTTTTAATATCTTTTTTACAATCATTCTTTTCTTGATTTTCATCTGGTCCTTTTTTATCAAAATTTTCTTTCAAATTCAAAAATAAATTAACTTTAACTTCTATTTCCAAAAAGAAATCAAATTTAAGGATATAATTCAAAAAATAGATGACTAAGAGATGTTGAATATCCTAATTAAAGAACTTTATTTTATCCAAAATCACTTATTCTTTAGTAAGTTTGATTATATAATCAAAACTATTAAAGAAAATATGGAGGTAAAAGCTAAAAATGAGAACTTCACTCTCATTTTTTGCCAAGAAGCCTTAAACATCAAAAGAAGTACAATTTTATGCACAGTAGTTATATCCAAATACCTATAAAATTTATTCTTTAAAAAAAGTTAAATAATAGTATCCTTTTTTGTCTTAGAAAATAGAAAAGATAATGATTTCAAAAACTCCTTTTAGGAGCAGCAGGAACTAGTTTGTCATAAGGACTAATCTACTTTAATTGTTTTCCAGATCTTAACATAATCCATGCAACAAACCAATTTTTAGAAACTCTTTTTAAACTTCATGTAAAACTACATGGATACAACATGGAACCTAGACAAATTCCCATGGTAATCATCTACCAAATCCATTATAAATTACACAACTCTGTATGATCATTGTGCATTAAACCATTCACTAAGAAAAGAAAGACTATATTCTTTCTCATAGATTATAATAAGGTTAATCTATCTATTCCCATGGAAACAAAATGGAATGATATGGATTGGCCCAAAAATTAGTGTTTTAAAAGTGTTGTTAAACCTAAAGAAATCTCTGCAAAAGATATATCAAGGATAGAAATCATGCCAAATAATTTTTCCTTAATCTCCTTTTCAAATCGCAAGAAGCCAAAAATAAAAGAGTTTGAAGAGTCTTTTAAATAGGTAAATACTAGAAATTTGATTATTGGATCAAGGAAATCCTTTTTAAAAAGAAACAAGCCTAAAAGAATTAAGGTTGAACCTCTCAGAAGATCTACTTCATCTATTCATTCAACAATCAATGTTGATTTGGGAGGTGTTGAAAAGTCCACAAAGTTTCCTAAATCAGTATATGATCAAACTATTAAAAAAATAAGAAAATGATGAAATAATAGGATACGGTAATGACTATGAAAGGTTTACTAAATCCATTAATTCATCTATTGTCTCATAGTTATGTCCTAAAGACCTTGAACTAATATGAAATATGAAAAAAAAATTAGATTGATAACGTATCTTTAAAAATTATAATTACTATGACTTTTTTTTATAACAAGTATCTAATTTAGAATATATATTTTAAAATAATTTATAATTAATATATATAAATATATTAATTAACCTTAAATTATATATATTATTTGCATTAGCTCATGAAGTAAATGTTTCTGAGCTCAAGTTTAACTTATTTAATATATAAGTTAAATTCTTCAACTCATATATTATTCATTTAATTCATGAACTTAGTTCATCGAGCTAAAATTTGAATTAAGTTTCGTGTATCTCATGACTTGACTTAACTCATTGCTAGCTCTAATTGAGAACTTTTATGAATGAATAAAAAAATGACACATCATTAGAAAAAGATAAAAGAAATCAAGAATATTTATTAATTGTAAAAGAATTTTTACAATTTTCTTATTGATATGGTGAGACATTAGTGAATAACAATGTAAAATTAATTTACTTTGATAGCATACTAAATTTAAATTCATTTCTCTTTTTTGGTAATTGATTTAAATTTATTTCTTAATTAAGTTTAAATTTAATGTAATATCAATGTAAAATGTTAAAATGTGAATAAAATGTTTTATACTATTGGTAAATATAGAGATGACATGTCATTAGAAATTAATAATTTTTAATAATAAAAAAATATTTTAATAATTTTTATTGATGTAGTAACAAATAAATGAATAGTGGTGTAATTAACAATAAATTAAATTTAAATTCCTCCTAATATCATGGCTAAATGACAATGTAAAATTATTTTACATAAATCAAATTTAAATTCTAATTTCAAATATTTTCTTTATTCCTTATTATTTGCCATATTTTCATTAATAAATATTTTATTATTATATATTCTCAATCCACTTGCATTAAGTCTGTCATTTTTTCTCTATTTTCAATTATCTTTAATTTTGTACATAAAGGATAATATTGAAAAGTTTACTAAAAATAAATAAATAAAATTATTTTTTAATATCTATAAAATCAATTATTTACAGTATTTTTTCAATAGATGTCTTACTGATGTCATGCACTACTAAATCTAACTATCTAAATTTTAGGAGTGACAATTTGAGTTAATAGGTTGAGTTTATATTGAGTTAAGGTATGGTCTCAATTTATTTTTGCTAAACTCGAACACAACCTATTTATCAAATGGGTCAGCATGACACAACTCGCTTATTAAATGAACCCAACCCGACTCACATAATCCAAAATATTTATAATATGCTTATATAATAGCAACACATCCTATTAAATCCGACTTAAATCCATTTATATTAATTTTTTATTCATAAAAATTAATAACTAATAATTAATAAATTCATATATTATATAATTTATTATTATAGGTTACATAAATTAAGTTGACTTAATTAATAACATGTGTAACTTAAATATGTGAAAATAAGTTATGCGTATTGGTCTGAATTTGATACGAAATTTCTTTGGGTTAAATGAGTCAATTCATTTATGATTCGAACTTGATTAAACCTAACTCGAATCCATATAACTTCTGTTGTATTTGTGTCATGTAGAAAATTATCACTTATACTAAATTTATTAATATGTATAATACTATATAGATTAAGGCCTTGTTTGGGAAATAGCTGATAGCTGTAACTGTTAACTGGTTTGATTAGCTATTAGCTGATAGCTGATTGTATTAGCTGATTTGACTAACTGATTATATTAGCTGTTTGAATAAGAGTGTTTGGTAAATTAGCTATTTATATTAGCTGTTTGTATGTAAAATGACATATAAGGGTATGAGTATATTTTATGAATTATTTGAGTATTTTTAAATTTTATATATTAGTCAATATATTAAATTTTTTTATAAATAATATATTATTATACTTTATTATTAAATTATTAAATATTTTTTAAATTAAATAATTTTTATAAATAATATTATATATTTATTCTATTAAATAATTTTCAAAATTATTATAATTTATTATTAAATTATTGGATATTTTTAAAATTAAATAGTTTTTTATAAGTAATATTATATATTTATTCTATTAAATAACTTTTAAAATTATTATAATTTATTATTAATTTATTAGATATATTATAAATAATATATTATTATATATTAAATATTTTTTAAAATTAAATTAATCTACTTTTTATAATTATTAAATTTTTTAAGAATTTTTAGAAAGGACAAAATGAAAAATACGAAAATTTATTTAGGGTAATTTGGTCATTTTTCAGATAAGCTAATTGGAAAAGCTCCTTTCTTAGCTTTTTCGTTTTTAGCTTTTGGGACCAATCAGCTGATTCAATAAGCTGATTACCAAACACCAAAATCAACTTATTGGCAAGTCAAGCAGCTGATTTTGGTCAAACCAGCTAACAGCTAATGAAAAGTTATTTGCCAAATATGTCCTAAATAAATTTAATAATAAAGTGTAAAAGGTAGTGATGCATCTTCTTATTCCATCTCAATATAACACCGAGAGGGGGAAAAAAGTAGGGCTAATTGCCCCTATTCAAATGCTTTGAATTTTGTATGGGTTTTAATGGGCAGGACTTCCACACCCGCCGGATGTAAATGGGAATGTAAACCCCGGACAGGTGGCTAACTCATTGCCCTTATTTTTAGTTTAATATCATACGCGTAGAAGATTATTTTCTTCTTCTGTCAAATCAAATTGTATTGGCCCTCAATGTCACGGCAAACTGACTGGACTGGGACACTTTCGTTTCTATTTTTTATTTAAATAATAGGTAAGCATATTTAATAATTTTATTTTTTCTATTTTGGCCAGTATTTTTTTTATGGACTTCAATATTATCACTATTTATTTAAATTAAGATAGTTGAAAACTTATGTAAAATTAATTTTTATTCTACTAACTTTTGAATAGATCCTCATTTCAAGTATGGCATGTTATTAATAGTTTAAAATTTTATCACAAAATATTAAAATTTTGTATAAATTTAAAATTATTCTTGATTATAACTTAAAAATTTTTATGCATTAAATTTTTAAGTCATGTAATATACCTTTACTTTTTCAATTCCAATAAAAAAATTATGTTATTAATTTAATAATAATATAATAAAAATATTTAAATAATTTTAATATAAAAATATTAATTTAAAATATTAAGTCAATTTCATTGATTTTTTAACTTTATAATAAATATACTTATTAATTAAAATAATTATTGGTGGTAATAAATTAAACTATAATAGGAGTATTTTTTATTATTTATAAATAAAAAATATTAATTAACACCAATATAAATATTAAAAGTTTACATTAAATCTTTACTATTAATTCTAACTTATTATAAAAATAAAATTATTAATTCTTTAATCATTATTTAAATGAAAAATCGAAACGAACATGTGCCTTTCAGTCTGCTTGCTGTGATATCAAAGGTCAACTTGATTTGACAAAAGGAGAAAATAATCTCCTACACCGTGCGTATGATTTTAAACCAAAAATAAGAGTCAGGAGTTGGCCACCTGTCCGGGGTTTATATTCCCCGTTTACGTCCGGGGTATGGAAGTCCTGCCCGGTTTTAATATCCAAACACGTTGGAATCATACGGCGTCTCTGTTAAAGTAGCGAGGAAGAACATGCAACAAATAAAACCAACGTTTCGAAATGCCTGCTTCGCCTTCTCTCGCTGCGTAAGCCCTAAACCCCAATTCTCCTTCGTTCTCGTCACTCTTCATTCGCCGCCCGTACTCACCACTTCACAATCGCTATTGTTTACGAGATCTCAGTGCAGCTGTTCATTTTCAATGGCGGCCGGTGAAAACTCAGCGTTTCCTTCATCTCTGCCGCTTGAGAAGCAATTTGAGGACTTTCGCGTTCAGTTAGAGGAATCGAGTAGCTTGCGCGAGCGAATTCGAACAGTTGTTTCGGAGATTGAGTCCACCACTAGGCTCATGTATGCTAGCCTTCTCCTGGTTCATCAGTCTCGCCCCACTCCCGGTAGCCATGTACCGTGTTTTTATTAGCTCGGCAAGTTTCAATTTTTGCTTATATTTTGTGCATTGAGTCTCTTTACTGTCTTTGCCGAATGTTTGGTTCATTTGCGAAATTAGGCAAAATGGGTTAAGTTTTGTGGTGAGTTAAGATGGCTCAGAGGAAAAGGACAGGAATTTGCTAAAACTTTCCTTGGAATATTATAATTACATGGCCATAGGATTCTAGTATTATGAATGTATGCGATTTTATTGCATGGTCTCAAATTTGGCTTTCTGACTATCTCATATACGGGTATCCTGCTCTGACTTTGAATAGAACTTCTCGAGAAGGCCAAGTCTCAGATTAATGCGCTGAAGGAGCATTACAAGCAACTTGCTGAAATTGTTAGAGAACGCCCTGGGCAATACTATAGGTGATTGATTTTTATTCGGAAGTTTAAGTTCCTCCTTTGATTACATTCTTCTAGACTGTAATTTATTTCTATTGCCTTGTAATGTAGGTACCATGGGGATTGGAAGAGTGAGACACAGAGTGTAGTTTCTCTGCTTACTTTTATGCACTGGTTAGAGACAGGAAGCCTTCTTATGCACGCAGAAGCTGAGGAAAAACTCGGGTGTATGTCTAGATACTTCTTTGCTGTGACTCGATATCGTGATAATAACTAGTAATTCATAAATGCTTACTGCCCTTTTTTATGGCAAGAATGCTTACATTCTTTTATCTAGTTATAGGAAGTTGGCCGTGTTTATGTTTATGTGATTACTAATTGAATAAAATGTGAAATCATAAGCCTGTGATAGACACTTAGAGTAATCCTAATGGTTTTAACTTAAAATCAAATTGAAGATGTGTGGCTTATAACTTCTTTTGGGGAGCTTTTCAATGCTTTTTAAGCTTGTCTCTTGAGCTTGAAGAGGATCACAACAGAATATGATCATGGCAATCTTTTAATTCAGCACACTGTTTGTGTGAAAAATTAATAGCATTTGCATTTACAATATCTCCATTCATTATTATTTTGACTTATGTAAATGGCAATAAAATGCTAAAATTTCCCCCCCTCAAATAACTTATTTATTTTGTACTTCTCATTCTAGCTATCTTGAGAATTATAATGTCCTATATGTTTCTTGTTAACTTTGCAGTAAACAGTTCAGAATTTGGTTTGGATGTTGAAGACTACCTAATAGGTGAGAGTTTTATCTATATACTTGCTTCAATTGTTTGCTTCTGTAGTTTGTGTGTGATAACAATACTTTCTGATACTCCTCTTCTATGGTTACAAGTTCATTCTCTGTCTTTCTTTTTGCTTGTTGTGAGTGTGACTTCTTTCAGTGAGTAGTGACTGACTGAAAGGGGTTATGCTCCCAAGAACATGGTTCTATTAATAGAATTAATAGAAACAGCCAAAACAAAGGGTCATACAAGATCATAATCTTATATTGTACATATTTAGTGGTTGAGGTTGAAAAACCATAGTTATATGTGTCATTGCTTAGGGTCTATACTTAAGTAAATTTCACTAATCCAAAATGTTTACATCCTTGTATTTATGAAATAATCATATTCTTACAACGGGAGATTTAAAACTTACATTTTTACCTTATATAGTATATATTATCTTTAAATAAGAGCTATATCAATTTGTTAATATATTAGATGGTTGGCAAGCCAATAAATTTTTAAGGTTCTTTATTGTTGCAGATATGCTGATTTAGATACGTTTTTGTCATGCAGGTGTTTGTTTTATGTCTAATGAATTGGTAAGAACTATTTTCTTCCGCACTTGCACATTTTTTGCTTTTACAAAATAAGGGTGAATGAAATCACTACACTAGATAGATGATTTAAACTTGGGGTAAAGAAGACCACATATATTCATTCTTGCATATACATAGATGCACAACAAATCATCGAAGTTATTGTCAATTTTTGGAATGAGACTTATCATCACAGTTGCCTTCTATCATCCAACATATTTGATTTTGTAGCCAAGGTATGTGGTAAATCAAGTGACTGCTGGAGACTATAATTGTCCAAGGAAAGTTTTAAAGTTCTTAACAGAACTTCATGCTGCATTCCGTATGCTTAATCTTCGGAATGATTTTCTGCGAAAGAAATTTGATGGTATGCTATTACTTGGACCTTATCCTATACTTACTATCTTTCCTGCCTATTGTTACCATTTGCACTGTCATCTGTTGTGGTCACATTCCCAATGTTCCGGACATTATGTGCCATTTGTGAGGGGGTAAATATTGGTTCAAAAACTGTGTCAATGTGAATGTTAGATTATATAGCATGGAAAGATTTTTCACGTTTTATCATAGACTTTCTTTCCTGTCCTTGTTATTTTTCAATTGCTTAATTTGCATTTATTGTGACTAAGAACAAGTCCTTGTCCTAACTTGTATGATATGTTTGCTTGGAATCTTCCCACCATCAGGCATGAAGTATGACTTAAGAAGAGTTGAAGAAGTCTACTATGATGTCAAGATCCGGGGCCTGACACACAACAATGAGTTAGGACATACCGTATTGCCCTCAAGTTTTACGTACTTTTTGAGCTTCATTCATGATAAGAGAGACTCATGCATCACTTAAAGGCGCCAACGCAAATCCATCAATTTAGCCACCCATTTCTCTCGGCCATTTCTTCATTCCAAAACAAAAACAAACCTCCTTCACAATTGCCACTACCCCATAAACCGGAACAAGAAAAGGAATTAACTTTCAAGTCATCGGCATCAAACTCCGTCGACCCTTTCGTCTCCAAGCTTGATTCCTCTTCCGCTGCAAGCTTCCGTACGACGTTTCGTTTTCTACATTATTTGTTTCCAAGGGGAAAAAGGGGCTCTGTAATTGCCTTTGTTGAGTGGCATCAATGCTTCGAGCAAGCAGTACTAAAGAACCTTATAAGCAATGGTGCTATGATTTTTTACCATAATGCAGATGGATATTCACTTTCTGTGACAATTCTTTCACAGATTTCATGGAAATCTTCTAGCTAGCATGGTCTTCATGAGGGTACTTGATTTTGTGGGCTTCAAATTATGGAAATGAATGGAATGAGGAATAATGCCCCCCTGGCTGCCTCTCTTTTATTGTTTTCTTTAGTTTCGTTTAGTCTGCTTCCATGCATTCGATGTGTGGATGGGGATGAGTATAGTAGATCGGGTAACCCAGCTGTGCTCCCAATTGTGACGGATCTCGTCCATAACCAGCTTAAGAATCTTACTACAGCTTTAACAAAGGACATCAAGAAAAACTTGGGCAGCTGCATAAAGGATGTGTGCGTCATATATGGCCTTCTCTTTTATGGTTAGTTACTTGGACATATTTATTATAGTTAATGTTGACAATGCAATTTTTGTCTTCCAGGGATGAAGATTGGGATGGAGCATTCAATTATACAGGAAAGTTGGATTTCTTGACCAATTGTATCAAAAAGATGAAAGGTATGAACTTTCTTATTGACAATTGACAAAAGTTGGATTCGCAACTCCATCACACTCACAATGCTCACAAACAGACACAACTGCGGACCCCCACAAATATTGTGCCGTAATATGTGCTTGATTGTGAACCAATTGTGAGTGATGGATGGAATTGTGCAAGTAACAGCACTCAGGTTGAACTCTGTCATTGCAAGAAGAAAATTAAGTAAGGACAGAAGTTGGTCTATTCGGATTATAAGTGGTCTGGGAATTTTTAATGCAAGTCGCTGGGTGGCTATTCATTGTGTCGAGATTAGCATAGTGGCTGTGTTTACTTTGATATTCTTGGTTTTAGCCAATTGGGGGAAGTCACACTTCCCATTACTGTGTGTTGCATGTGATTGTGCCATTAATCTGCCCAACTTCAAGTGAATTTCTGGATTGGGAATTTTATATACCCCACTGCAAAATTCTTTTCATTTATTCTTCTCTGTATGTGATCGTAAATGTAATATGTCTTTCTTTCTCCCACAGGGGATCTCACAAAGCGATTATGTACAACAGCTGAAATAAGATTCTACTTTGGCAGTTTTTTTGATCACGGAGGATCATCTGCCAATTACTTAAAACCTAATAGTAATTGCAATTTGACTACATGGGTTACTGGTTGTGAACCTGGTTGGGGTTGTAGTGTAACCGAGAAGGTTGACCTGACACAGGATACATACAAGATTCCTATTAGAAACAACGACTGTCAACCTTGCTGTGAAGGGTTTTTCTGTCCTCAGGGATTGACTTGCATGATACGTAAGTATGTGATGTCCATTATAAAGTTTTGCCAGTAGGATGAAAATTAAGAGGAAAGCTGGTGGCAATCTATCGTTTACAGGTGTGGGCCTCCACGTTAAGTAGCGCCCATACCTGTATCCAGATGTGAGTGGTGGCAGTTTTGTGCAACTAGCATCAATTAATATGTTGTTCTATTGTCATTTCTGCGACAAATTTTCTCATTTTCTTGTCAATATGAAGCTTGTCCACTAGGTTCTTACTGTCCAGTTGCAACACTGAACGAAGCTACTGGAATATGTGACCCGTAAGTTCTTATCGGTATGTTATTTTAACTCTTTATTATTTTGGTGCAATATATTTATCCTAGAAACAAGCTTGCAGATATAGTTACCAGATACCTGCCGGAGGAAGTAACCATTCTTGTGGGGGGGCTGATATGTGGTCGAGCATGGTGAACAATAGTGATATCTTCTGTTCTCCAGGATCATACTGCCCAACTCCGATACGTAAAGTTCCTTGCAGTAGTGGGTATTGATTTGTCCCATATCTCCTATTTCTCTTTGTTTAATTGTCTTCACATCTTTTCCTGCAAGATAGAGTCCACCTGGAACTATAAATACTACTTCTTTCCTTTATGTTGCAAGTGTACACCACGTGATTCTGAGCACCCATATTTAATCATATTTGTTCTCAAATTCCAGGCATTACTGCAGAATGGGTAGTACTTCTCAACTGCGTAAGTCTCTTAACCTCTCCATATTTTTCTCCATGACTGTTCCTACCAAGTTTAATTGACAACTTTGAGAGCTCTCCCTTGTCTTATTAGAAGTTATCATAATCCCTCAATCATCGTGATCTATTTGTATTGTGCGTCTTGCAGGATGCTTCCAGTTGAGTACCTGTAATCCAAACACAGCGAGCCAAAATATGCATGCTTATGGAATTTTGGTTGTTGTAAGTGGTTTCTTTTCTAGTCTTGTACGGTCGTACCAATTTTTCTGCTTCAAGCTCTGTCATGGTTTACATAAAAGTGTTTAGTTAATTTTTTTTTTAAGGTCTTCATGCCATGCAGTTTTCTATTTTTTTTTTAATTTAAATATTACTCACGAATTTCTTTTAAGTTTCCCTCTTTCCTGATAAAATCAGCCTTTATCTCCAGCAAATTAAATTAAGAAATACAGCGTGAGATGAGACACAAAAGTTTCGCAAATTTTATCTGCCATTCCATTTCCATAAAGAGTATTGCCACATGTACGAACTTTACCTTACAATCACACGCAGCATTGTAAGAACCAAATTGGTCGCTCTTTCTCTAAACAAGCAAGATCAGTTGCAAACTATCCTGGGTGGTAAATGTGAGGGAATGATGAGTGGAAGTAACATTTTTTCTTTTTTGTCATATACCCTGAGAGAGAATAGAAATATACACTTATTGTTGCTGAATTCCTTCTCCTGGCTCCAGCTGATCTTATTAGGTATTGTTTCCCTTTATAGGTTGCACTGAGTACCATCCTGCTTGTCATTTATAACTGTTCTGATCAAGTGCTCTCTACTCGAGAAAGAAGGCAGGCTAAATCCAGGGAAGCTGCAGCAAGACATGCCAGAGAAACGGCACAGGCTCGTGAAAGGTGGAAAATAGCAAAACAAGCTGCTAAGAAAGGACTTCAAGAGCAGATGACTCGCACATTTTCTCGCAAAAAGAACATTCCCACGCCAGATTCTTCAAGCACATCAGAGCCAAATCAAAAGGAACCTAGCAACCTTACTAAGATGTTGAATTCCATTGAGAATGACCCAAATAGCAATGACGGATTTCATATGCAGATTGGAGATAAAAATATTAAAAAGCAAATGCCAAAGGGTAAACAGTTACATACTCAGAGCAAAATCTTTAAGTATGCCTATGGTCAGATAGAGAAGGAGAAAGCCATGCAAGAAAAAAACAAAAACTTGACTTTCTCTGGAGTGATTTCAATGGCTACTGATAGTGAGGTCAGGACAAGACCTGTGATTGAGGTAGCTTTCAAAGATCTAACTCTCACTTTGAAAGGGAAAAACAAACATCTACTGAGGTGTGTGAGTGGCAAATTCATGCCTGGTCGAATTTCAGCTGTCATGGGTCCCTCAGGTGCTGGGAAAACAACATTCCTGTCTGCATTGGCAGGAAAAGCAAGAGGATGCACTGTTACAGGTTCAATTCTGATAAATGGAAAACATGAATCCATACACTCCTACAAGAAAATTACTGGTTTTGTCCCACAGGATGATATTGTGCATGGCAACTTGACTGTGGAGGAGAATCTTCGCTTCAGTGCAAGATGCAGGTATGTGATTTTCCCGGCAGAACTATGCCTGCTACCCTTTTTATTTTAAGTTCCTGAGATATTTGTGCAAGGCATTCTTTTTTACAACTTCATATATTAAAATCTACAATTAGCAATCGATATCTATAACAAACGACATACATTGTTATGCTCCCTTCAAATTTTTATTTCTCTGATATGGCTGTTCCATGAACATGGAGACTGTCCGCGGACATGCCAAAACCTGATAAGGTTCTGGTTGTTGAGAGAGTTATTGAGTCCTTGGGACTTCAGGCAGTGAGGGATTCCCTTGTAGGAACTGTAGAGCAGCGAGGTATCTCAGGAGGACAAAGAAAACGTGTAAACGTAGGTCTAGAGATGGTGATGGAGCCATCTTTGTTGATCTTGGATGAGCCTACAACTGGTCTGGACAGTGCATCTTCTAGTTTACTGCTGAGAGCTCTTAGACGCGAAGCTCTTGAAGGGGTAAATATCTGCATGGTACTTCACCAACCAAGGTAAATGTTGTCTCTCCTCTCTTCTCTCTGTGTTTCGTGACATTCTGTCTTAAACTTGCAGTAGATAAATTTTTTATTTCGAGAAGAGAAAGATAGACTCAATTATAAGACTGGTTCTCATAATCCGTGGAATTCACACAATTCAGGTTCCATTGGATGTGTCTATCTCTTTATATTTGGTGTAAAAAAATTCATTTAACACAATAGTAAGATGAAATTTTTGCTGAGATTTATTTCTCATCAAAATATCGGACAATTCTAAGAGCCACTAGATTAAAATATGCCCTTTGAACATTCTAACTTGTACTTTCTTGCAATGCAGCTACACTTTGTTCAGAATGTTCGATGATATAATATTCCTAGCAAAAGGTGGCCTTACTGCATATCATGGGCCTGTAAAGAAGGTAGAAGAATACTTTGCAGGCATTGGAATCCCTGTACCAGACCGTGTGAATCCTCCAGATCATTTTATTGACATTCTGGAGGGTATTGTGAAACCAAGTTCTAATGTCACTCACCAACAACTTCCCGTCAGATGGATGCTTCACAATGGTTACTCCGTACCACCAGATATGCTTCATTTTGTTGATCAAATTTCTCAAACTTCATCTGAATCAACAGTAACTGAGGTAAAGAAGCCGCCTGTTGAAGTTGTTGAACATTCTTTCGCTGAAGAGTTATGGGAGGATGTGAAGAGCAACGTACAGTTGCATCGAGATCATTTAGAAGCAGCTTTCTTGAAGCCTAAGGACCTATCCAATCGAAGAACTCCAGGTGTAGCCCGGCAATTTAGATACTTCCTTGGGAGGTATGAAATCCTGTTGTTAAATATGCATTAAATTGGACATACATCAAAATCAACCAGCACTATTTAGTGTCTAGATTTTTTGTTGAAAATATGATTACATAACTTGTTCAAGTAAATTTGTTTATCATCTAATCAGGTCTATTCCTTGCACTGCAGGGTTAGCAAGCAGCGATTACGAGAAGCTAGAATACAAGCGGTTGACTATATGATTTTGTTACTTGCTGGTGCTATCTTAGGGACTCTTACTAAAGTGAATGATGAGACATTCGGATCCCTTGGCTATACTTATACTGTCATTGCTGTCTGTAAGTTTTGGAAGCTCAAACTTGTTATGCCATGTGGCTATTGAATTTGAGTTTCCCTTTGCTGCCATTGTTAAATTGGAAAAATAGAATGTGATAATCATCTCTGCGAACATTTATTGTAAACATATGCATTTCTTATCATGCACAACTCCTCACTTTGGCACACATAGCACAGTATGAGTTAAATTGGTCTCGCATATGTTCATGTAAGGCAAATGTCTCAGATTATGCTATATATGCTATTGTGATGAAGTTATGAAGGGAAGAAAGCGCTAGTAGCACTGCTCATAAGAAAAGGAAGATTTATTCTTTGTTTGTTGTTAGATAAAGCTTCATGTTTCCCGTCCTCACATGTAAGCATATTTTGCAGCTCTACTATGCAAGATTTCAGCTCTAAGATCATTTTCTCTTGATAAATTACAATATTGGAGGGAAAGTGCATCTGGGATCAGCAGCTTGGCTCATTTTCTGTCCAAGGATACATTAGATCATTTCAATACAATCATCAAACCAGTGGTCTATTTGTCAATGTTCTATTTCCTTAGCAACCCAAGGTCAAGTTTTGCGAGTAATTATGCAGTTTTAGTTTGCCTTGTCTACTGTGTAACTGGCATGGCTTATGTTTTAGCCATTTACTTCGAACCTGGCCCTGCACAGCTGGTATAAATCACATTTTAAAATCTCAATGCTTATAGTTATGCTTCCTTTAATGGAATTTCTGATAATAACTTCACTTTGTCTCTTTTTGGCTTTTTCCTTCAACTTGTAGTGGGCAGTGCTTCTTCCTATTGTCATGACTCTCATTGCAAATCAAGATAAAGATACTCTGGTCATGAAGCTCCTCGGCCAAGTGTGCTACCCAAAATGGGCTTTAGAGGCCTTTATCATTGCAAATGCTGAACGGTATGTCGTTCTTAGTGACTCATTTGTACCCCACTAAGCAAACTGGCTCAACTATTTGTCCTAAACATGACAAAATCCTAAGCAAACTATCTCACTTGTCTGTCCTAAACCTTAAGCTTGCTTTCAAAAGTGGAACCAATATGAACTCAGATTCTGTCGTTTGTGCCCATATGATAAAAATTCATGAAGTGGTGTATTTAACCATTACTACTTATAAAGTAAAGACAAAATGTACATACAGCCATAAGAAGCATCAGTAACGTCTTTGTAGTTATACATATTGACAGTTGATTTGGTGATTTTCTCAGGTACTCAGGGGTGTGGCTGATCACCCGTTGCGGTTCACTGATGCAAAACGGCTATGACCTCAAGGATTGGTCTCTTTGTCTGGTGGTTCTCATCATTAATGGGATAGTTGCGCGTTTTGTGGCCTACGCTTGTATGGTGCTCTTCCAGAAGAAGTGATTTAGGATATGACTGTGCTCATAGTGTACAAAATCATAGATGTTTATTAGAATAAAAAAGAACCTTTTGTTTGTATCATTTGTATCATTGTAAAGTGATGTAATCAAATGATGGAAATTATCAGTTTTAGGTATCACTAACTGTTTGAGGCTTTTCTAAGGTATGTTGCTATTTCCGCCAATGCTTCTTTTGTTCAAGACTGTAATAGAAGATGACTCTGTTCTTCCCATTCTTCCTCCGAACAAATGTTTGTGTCATTTGTATCATTGTAAAGTGATGTAATCAATTGGTGGAAATTATCAGCTTAGGTATCACTAGCTGCTTCAGGCCTTTTTAAAGGTATGTAGCTATTTCTGCCAATGCTTCTTTAAGACTGTAATAGAAGATCACTCTGTTCGTCCCATACTTCCTCTAAATAAATAAGCTCATGAAAAGTTTTTAAGACACTAAAATTCACATGGATGAATCAAAGATTAGTTATATCTGAGTTTCAACATTAAATTTAAAACCAGAATCTATGTTGTGATAAACCGATAACGATTTCATATCAAGTGGAAACTTAGGTCTTGTTTGTTTACTTTTTTTAAAAATATATATTTTTTATTTCTTAAAAATATCTTGTTTTCAAAAGTTACTTTTAAAATTTGTAATTTTAAATATATAACTTAAAAATAAAAAATATAAACAATTATTAGATTTTTTTAACTTATTTTTTTCTAGTTTTGATGTTAGTCTTATAATTTAATAAAGTATTTTCTTATTTATAATATTTATTATTCTCTATTCTTTATTTTTATTCAACTCAAAAATAGTTTCTAAAAATATTTTTTGAAAATAAAATTAAAAATTTAAAAACAAAAAAAATCAAAATACATCCATATTTTAGTAATAGCAGTAATTACAAATTATAAAAGTTATGGATTTAAATTCAGAACAATAAAAAGGAAATTGAAGTCATGATTTTGAACCTAGAATATTAAAAGAAGAGACAACATTAAATGCAATTATACAGTTGATGTACAAATATTAAATCAATAAGCTCTATTAAAAAATGCATTATTCTTTTTTGTGAAAAGCTGATATTATCTCACTCACTCCCATGTTCCAAAGGCCATCCCTTTTCATTTTCCCCTCGTGATCTTCTTTATACTAGACGTAGTTTGTAGAGAAAAGGATGATCAAACCAATGAAAACTACGCACTTTTTTTTTAAGCATTAATCAATTTTATAATTGGCATTGGTATTTTTTGAGTTATTTGCCGAACCAAATTGGTCTAAAATTTTCCTTTATTCTCAAATATTTCATTCATTTATTCAGCCAATTATAAGATAGTTCAAATACCATGTTAATTAGAGTGTTTTCCAGTAAGTTGCTATTTCTGCTAATGCTTTCTTTTGTGTTCGAGATGGTAATAGAAGATGACTTTGTTCTTCCAATTCTTCCTCCGGATAAGTGAGCTCATGAAAAATTTTCTGTTTAAGATACTAAAATTTACATTGATGAATAAAAGATTAGTTATATTAAGGTTTCAGGTATAAATTTAAAATTAGGATTTCTGTTGTGATAGACTGCTAGAACTATTTCATATCAAATAGAAACTTAAGCATTTTTTAGGTGCATTGAAGAATGTGTAGATATAATAAAAAATTATTAATTTCATGCTTGAAATTATATAGTATTGATGAAATAGTTTTTGAATTATGACAAATGATTAATTCAATCCTTAAATAATAGTCTCTATACATAATTTTATCCCTTTATACAAATATTCAAGAATAAAATTATCCGTATAAATTTGTATGAAAAATGAAATTATTTACTTAAACTATTATTTAGGAATGACATCGGTCATTTAGTATAGTTTAAGAATTATTTTGTTAGCATCATACAATTTTTGGTACAAAATTAGTAATTTTGTCATTCACTAATTATCTCAAATTATGCCATTGTGAAAATTTATAAATATAAAATGATAAATTAATTACTAATGAGAATAGAATTTAAATTTAATTTATTATCACTTTCAATTAGTTTTACATTGTTACTTATTTGTGTTGCCATATTAATAAAATCTATTAAAATTTTTACCATTAATAAAATTATTTAATTTTTTTAATATTGTATCATCTAATTATCTATTGATAATGCAAAATTTTTTATACTAATAGTGAATTAAATTTAAACTCAAGAGAATACTACAATAAAATTATCAAAATAAAAATAAAGATAATTATTGTTACTATAGTTTAACATTTACAAATAAATAAATAAAGATAAATTTATCATTTAGTAATCTAACATTTTTTCTACTTTTCAACCAAGCTAAATATGGGAAAACAATTTTTAGCATTTTCTCTTTCTATATATATATATATATATTCAATTCATAAGGTGAAAATATTACTTCTTCATATATTTCCATTCTCTCTTACTTTTTTTAGCATATTTTCTATCCATTTTTTTCTAGTCTCATCCAATCATAAAAGTAATCTTACCATATTCTTTTTTCTTCAATTTTTTCTAATGAAAAAAGAAGATAAGGACAACCAACATTAACTATCTTTCTTAAGTAAATTATTCGATTTGAGTTATAATTATTGTTTAAAAAGTGAGTTCATCACCATAATGCTAGTGGCCCCATAAGCTCTTCACCTTTTCATTAATCACAAATTAATATCGTCTTACATCAAAGATGTAACTTTTAAAAAGAAATAATGACTTAGTATTATTAAGGTGATCACTTTGATGGTTGCCTTATTCCTTTTTGTACCGGACAAAGTTTGGGAGAAAAAGAGAATAAAGCCAATGAAAACTAACACTCTATTTTTTAAGCATTAATCAATTTAAAAATTGATGTTGGTCTATCTGAGTTATTTGCTAAACTAAAGAATTGCAAACAGGAAAAATATGTGTTGATATGAGAAAGCTTAATCTTTTAAGAAAGGTCTAATTCGATTTGATTCCAAATTAATTAGAGTTCAATATAGCTATTAAATATTGGGAATCTTTGGATAAAAAAAAAGAAATTTCATCTATTATCAAGTTAAAAAAATTTATATTATTTATGAATAAAGGAATTAAATTTAGTTTAATATTATTGTACAACTATTAATGAATGAGAGATTCTTAACTAGTGAAGCATACAATTTGTATGCTCACTATTAATAAGATTTGAGATAAATATAAGTAAGGGTGGTTGGACAATTAATTAATCACCTATCTTTATATTTATCTTAATTTTTATTAGTAGTGGATATACAAATTATGTGTCCATTAGTTAATTAAGAATAGAGCTTGCGATGAGTCGAGTCAAGCTAAGCCAAACTTAGCTTAAGCTTGACTCAATCTAATTTTGTTCAATTGATGACTTGATTTGAATTTAATTCAAATCAAAATTTTCAGCTTAAACTTGACTTGAATTGACTCACAATTAGCTTGATTTAGCTCAACTCAATAAACTTAAACTAGTGTTAAAAAAATCAAATTAAATCAGATAGTTCAATAAAAAATCTATGAATTAGATATATGTTCAACCTAACCTATTATCAAAACTCTATAAAAAAAAGTAGTAAAATAAAATTACATAAATTAATAAGCATAAGTTGATCATTGTATCATGGTTCCTCTAGATTTAAAATTTCTTTTTAGTACTTCTATTTTATAGTGAAAATATTTTTATTCATCCTTTATAATATTTGATGTAGGCTTTCATTTGAAGAGTTTTCATATTTTTTTCATCCCTTTTAAATGATATTATTAAATTGTATATACCTTATCCACACAATTTATTTCAAAATAAGAATGACATTACCAATGTCATTTGTTAACTTTATTTATTAACATTAATGTTCCATTCATAGATATTATTTCTATCATAAGAATTTTGAATAATTTAAGATTTTTCTTCTATGATTTGATTAGGGTAACTAACTCTTAGGTAGTACAGCTTTTGAGGTACTCTTCAATTAGTTTTTCTTAGTTCTCTTTTGATTGGATTTAACTATTGACAATCTTTTGAAGATATTTCAAAACTATTATCAAGAACCCTTATCATATGACTAGTAACAGATTTGGCTTATTGAGGTATAGTTGACTTATTAATGTACACTTTCCCTAATTTTTGGTTTAATTCTTCCAATATCTGATCTATCTTAACTATGATTATATTTTTAGATAAGGCCACTTATTTGTTAGGAGGGATTTGGTAAGGTTTGAGCAAAGCATTTTCAACTTTCTTTGTGCCAAATGACTTTCCCATAAAATTTTCAAAAATGCCAACGTTTAAAGGGTGATTTCTATGAGTTTGAATATACCTATTAGTGTAATTGTTTTGTTCCATTAGGGAAATAATACCCTTTGTTGAAGCCATTTCTCCTTCAGCTATATCTATTTGCTTGAAAAGAGCTACTATAATTAGCCTTTTTAGACCAGAGGTCTCTATGTGAAAAGCCTTTTGAGGAGGCAACTCAAATATGAATTTTTCACCATTAATGGCAACGCACTCTAAATATTTTTGGAAATCATATTAATAGAGTTTGATTCTCTGAAAGAATAGTCTATCTAGTTATTTTTAGCATATGTTTCAAATTATTCAAAGAATGAAATATTTGTTTTAATCAAGTTTATAAAATAATAATAATGATTTTGAATATTTGTCCTTAATCCACTCTGAAATTTGTTCAAAAATCAGGTTTTTTGAGGAGTGAATTCTTTAGAATAGAATTTCTTCCTTAAAAACACCTTATCAATTTAATTTTTTTTTCATAATTTATATTGGTTAGGGTCATTAGGACATAACTGTAAGGTAGTAAGTGAATTAATGGATTCAGTAGATCCTTCATAGTTACTATTATGTCATATTATTTCACCATCCTTCCTATCTTCTCTTTGAATAATTTGATCATATACTAGTTTAGGCATTTTTATGAAGTTTTCCATGCCTTTCAATCAACATTGATTGTTAAATGATTTGGCAAAATAGATATTCTGGAAGGTTCAAGCCTAATTTTTCTAAGCCTGATTCTTCCTAAAAAAGATTTCCTTAGTCCAATAACCAAAATTTTAGGATTTGCCTATTTAGAGAATTCTTCAAACCCTTTTATTTTTGGCTTCTTGTGATTTGAAAAGGAGATCAAGGCAAAACTATCTAGCATGGTTTCTATTCTTGATATATCTTTTATCAAGATTTCTTTAGGCTTGATAGCACTTTTGAAACCTTAATTTTTAGGCGAATCTATACCATCCCATTTTGTTCCCATGGAAATATATAAATTGACCTTGGTACTATTTGTGAGAAAGAAAATAATTTCTCCTTTCTTAGTGGGTGATTTAATGCACAGTGATCATATAGATTTATACAATTTATAATGGATTCGGTAAATGATTACCATGGGAATTTATTTAGGTTCCATAGTGTATCCATATAGTTTTACATGAAGTTTAAGAAAAACTTCCGAAAATTGATCTATTGCAAAGGCTATGTCAAGATTTGAAAAATAATTGAAATAGACTAGTTTTTACTACTTCTAAAAGGGAATTTTTAAAATCACTATCTCTTTCATCTCTAAGACAAAGAAGGACAACATTAGTATAAAATTTAATTATTTATTGTAGTATTCTCTTGAGTTTAGGTTACCTCTATCACCTATACTCTCTCATATGAATTATAAGTCAAGCCTCGATAATTTAAAATAATTAAGTCATATTGAGATTCTAATATTTAGTTCATATTATAAGTATAATAAATTCTAAAGATAATTTTTATGGAACCTGAAAATGTTTTGACATTGGTCATTAGAAAATTTTTATATATTTTTAATATCTTTTTTACAATCATTCTTTTCTTGATTTTCATCTGGTCCTTTTTTATCAAAATTTTCTTTCAAATTCAAAAATAAATTAACTTTAACTTCTATTTTCCAAAAAGAAATCAAATTTAAGGATATAATTCAAAAAATAGATGACTAAGAGATGTTGAATATCCTAATTAAAGAACTTTATTTTATCCAAAATCACTTATTCTTTAGTAAGTTTGATTATATAATCAAAACTATTAAAGAAAATATGGAGGTAAAAGCTAAAAATGAGAACTTCACTCTCATTTTTTGCCAAGAAGCCCTTAAACATCAAAAGAAGTACAATTTTATGCACAGTAGTTATATCCAAATACCTATAAAATTTATTCTTTAAAAAAAGTTAAATAATAGTATCCTTTTTTGTCTTAGAAATAGAAAAGATAATGATTTCAAAAACTCCTTTTTAGGAGCAGCAGGAACTAGTTTGTCATAAGGACTAATCTACTTTAATTGTTTTCCAGATCTTAACATAATCCATGCAACAAACCAATTTTTAGAAACTCTTTTTAAACTTCATGTAAAACTACATGGATACAACATGGAACCTAGACAAATTCCCATGGTAATCATCTACCAAATCCATTATAAATTACACAACTCTGTATGATCATTGTGCATTAAACCATTCACTAAGAAAAGAAAGACTATATTCTTTCTCATAGATTATAATAAGGTTAATCTATCTATTCCCATGGAAACAAAATGGAATGATATGGATTGGCCCAAAAATTAGTGTTTTAAAAGTGTTGTTAAACCTAAAGAAATCTCTGCAAAAGATATATCAAGGATAGAAATCATGCCAAATAATTTTTCCTTAATCTCCTTTTCAAATCGCAAGAAGCCAAAAATAAAAGAGTTTGAAGAGTCTTTTAAATAGGTAAATACTAGAAATTTGATTATTGGATCAAGGAAATCCTTTTTAAAAAGAAACAAGCCTAAAAGAATTAAGGTTGAACCTCTCAGAAGATCTACTTCATCTATTCATTCAACAATCAATGTTGATTTGGGAGGTGTTGAAAAGTCCACAAAGTTTCCTAAATCAGTATATGATCAAACTATTAAAAAAATAAGAAAATGATGAAATAATAGGATACGGTAATGACTATGAAAGGTTTACTAAATCCATTAATTCATCTATTGTCTTATAGTTATGTCCTAAAGACCTTGAACTAATATGAAATATGAAAAAAAAATTAGATTGATAAGGTATCTTTAAAAATTATAATTACTATGACTTTTTTTTATAACAAGTATCTAATTTAGAATATATATTTTAAAATAATTTATAATTAATATATATAAATATATTAATTAACCTTAAATTATATATATTATTTGCATTAGCTCATGAAGTAAATGTTTCTGAGCTCAAGTTTAACTTATTTAATATATAAGTTAAATTCTTCAACTCATATATTATTCATTTAATTCATGAACTTAGTTCATCGAGCTAAAATTTGAATTAAGTTTCGTGTATCTCATGACTTGACTTAACTCATTGCTAGCTCTAATTGAGAACTTTTATGAATGAATAAAAAAATGACACATCATTAGAAAAAGATAAAAGAAATCAAGAATATTTATTAATTGTAAGAGAATTTTTACAATTTTCTTATTGATATGGTGAGACATTAGTGAATAACAATGTAAAATTAATTTACTTTGATAGCATACTAAATTTAAATTCATTTCTCTTTTTTTGGTAATTGATTTAAATTTATTTCTTAATTAAGTTTAAATTTAATGTAATATCAATGTAAAATGTTAAAATGTGAATAAAATGTTTTATACTATTGGTAAATATAGAGATGACATGTCATTAGAAATTAATAATTTTTAATAATAAAAAAATATTTTAATAATTTTTATTGATGTAGTAACAAATAAATGAATAGTGGTGTAATTAACAATAAATTAAATTTAAATTCCTCCTAATATCATGGCTAAATGACAATGTAAAATTATTTTACATAAATCAAATTTAAATTCTAATTTCAAATATTTTCTTTATTCCTTATTATTTGCCATATTTTCATTAATAAATATTTTATTATTATATATTCTCAATCCACTTGCATTAAGTCTGTCATTTTTTCTCTATTTTCAATTATCTTTAATTTTGTGCATAAAGGATAATATTGAAAAGTTTACTAAAAATAAATAAATAAAATTATTTTTTAATATCTATAAAATCAATTATTTACAGTATTTTTTCAATAGATGTCTTACTGATGTCATGCACTACTAAATCTAACTATCTAAATTTTAGGAGTGACAATTTGAGTTAATAGGTTGAGTTTATATTGAGTTAAGGTATGGTCTCAATTTATTTTTGCTAAACTCGAACACAACCTATTTATCAAATGGGTCAGCATGACACAACTCGCTTATTAAATGAACCCAACCCGACTCACATAATCCAAAATATTTATAATATGCTTATATAATAGCAACACATCCTATTAAATCCGACTTAAATCCATTTATATTAATTTTTTATTTCATAAAAATTAATAACTAATAATTAATAAATTCATATATTATATAATTTATTATTATAGGTTACATAAATTAAGTTGACTTAATTAATAACATGTGTAACTTAAATATGTGAAAATAAGTTATGCGTATTGGTCTGAATTTGATACGAAATTTCTTTGGGTTAAATGAGTCAATTCATTTATGATTCGAACTTGATTAAACCTAACTCGAATCCATATAACTTCTGTTGTATTTGTGTCATGTAGAAAATTATCACTTATACTAAATTTATTAATATGTATAATACTATATAGATTAAGGCCTTGTTTGGGAAACAGCTGATAGCTGTAACTGTTAACTGGTTTGATTAGCTATTAGCTGATAGCTGATTGTATTAGCTGATTTGACTAACTGATTATATTAGCTGTTTGAATAAGAGTGTTTGGTAAAATTAGCTATTTATATTAGCTGTTTGTATGTAAAATGACATATAAGGGTATGAGTATATTTTATGAATTATTTGAGTATTTTTAAATTTTATATATTAGTCAATATATTAAATTTTTTTATAAATAATATATTATTATACTTTATTATTAAATTATTAAATATTTTTTAAATTAAATAATTTTTATAAATAATATTATATATTTATTCTATTAAATAATTTTCAAAATTATTATAATTTATTATTAAATTATTGGATATTTTTAAAATTAAATAGTTTTTATAAGTAATATTATATATTTATTCTATTAAATAACTTTTAAAATTATTATAATTTATTATTAATTTATTAGATATATTATAAATAATATATTATTATATATTAAATATTTTTTAAAATTAAATTAATCTACTTTTTATAATTATTAAATTTTTTAAGAATTTTTAGAAAGGACAAAATGAAAAATACGAAAATTTATTTAGGGTAATTTGGTCATTTTTCAGATAAGCTAATTGGAAAAGCTCCTTTTCTTAGCTTTTTCGTTTTTAGCTTTTTGGGACCAATCAGCTGATTCAATAAGCTGATTACCAAACACCAAAATCAACTTATTGGCAAGTCAAGCAGCTGATTTTGGTCAAACCAGCTAACAGCTAATGAAAAAGTTATTTGCCAAACATGTCCTAAATAAAATTTAATAATAAAGTGTAAAAGGTAGTGATGCATCTTCTTATTCCATCTCAATATAACACCGAGAGGGGGAAAAAAGTAGGGCTAATTGCCCCTATTCAAATGCTTTGAATTTTGTATGGGTTTTAATGGGCAGGACTTCCACACCCCGGATGTAAATGGGGAATGTAAACCCCGGACAGGTGGCTAACTCATTGCCCTTATTTTTAGTTTAATATCATACGCGTAGAAGATTATTTTCTTCTTCTGTCAAATCAAATTGTATTGGCCCTCAATGTCACGGCAAACTGACTGGACTGGGACACTTTCGTTTCTATTTTTTATTTAAATAATAGGTAAGCATATTTAATAATTTTATTTTTTCTATTTTGGCCAGTATTTTTTTTATGGGACTTCAATATTATCACTATTTATTTAAATTAAGATAGTTGAAAACTTATGTAAAATTAATTTTTATTCTACTAACTTTTGAATAGATCCTCATTTCAAGTATGGCATGTTATTAATAGTTTAAAATTTTATCACAAAATATTAAAATTTTGTATAAATTTAAAATTATTCTTGATTATAACTTAAAAATTTTTATGCATTAAATTTTTAAGTCATGTAATATACCTTTACTTTTTCATTCCAATAAAAAAATTATGTTATTAATTTAATAATAATATAATAAAAATATTTAAATAATTTTAATATAAAAATATTAATTTAAAATATTAAGTCAATTTCATTGATTTTTTTAACTTTATAATAAATATACTTATTAATTAAAATAATTATTGGTGGTAATAAATTAAACTATAATAGGAGTATTTTTTATTATTTATAAATAAAAAATATTAATTAACACCAATATAAATATTAAAAGTTTACATTAAATCTTTACTATTAATTCTAACTTATTATAAAAATAAAATTATTAATTCTTTAATCATTATTTAAATGAAAAATCGAAACGAACATGTGCCTTTCAGTCTGCTTGCTGTGATATCAAAGGTCAACTTGATTTGACAAAAGGAGAAAATAATCTCCTACACCGTGCGTATGATTTTAAACCAAAAATAAGAGTCAGGAGTTGGCCACCTGTCCGGGGTTTATATTCCCCGTTTACGTCCGGGGTATGGAAGTCCTGCCCGGTTTTAATATCCAAACACGTTGGAATCATACGGCGTCTCTGTTAAAGTAGCGAGGAAGAACATGCAACAAATAAAACCAACGTTTCGAAATGCCTGCTTCGCCTTCTCTCGCTGCGTAAGCCCTAAACCCCAATTCTCCTTCGTTCTCGTCACTCTTCATTCGCCGCCCGTACTCACCACTTCACAATCGCTATTGTTTACGAGATCTCAGTGCAGCTGTTCATTTTCAATGGCGGCCGGTGAAAACTCAGCGTTTCCTTCATCTCTGCCGCTTGAGAAGCAATTTGAGGACTTTCGCGTTCAGTTAGAGGAATCGAGTAGCTTGCGCGAGCGAATTCGAACAGTTGTTTCGGAGATTGAGTCCACCACTAGGCTCATGTATGCTAGCCTTCTCCTGGTTCATCAGTCTCGCCCCACTCCCGGTAGCCATGTACCGTGTTTTTATTAGCTCGGCAAGTTTCAATTTTTGCTTATATTTTGTGCATTGAGTCTCTTTACTGTCTTTGCCGAATGTTTGGTTCATTTGCGAAATTAGGCAAAATGGGTTAAGTTTTGTGGTGAGTTAAGATGGCTCAGAGGAAAAGGACAGGAATTTGCTAAAACTTTCCTTGGAATATTATAATTACATGGCCATAGGATTCTAGTATTATGAATGTATGCGATTTTATTGCATGGTCTCAAATTTGGCTTTCTGACTATCTCATATACGGGTATCCTGCTCTGACTTTGAATAGAACTTCTCGAGAAGGCCAAGTCTCAGATTAATGCGCTGAAGGAGCATTACAAGCAACTTGCTGAAATTGTTAGAGAACGCCCTGGGCAATACTATAGGTGATTGATTTTTATTCGGAAGTTTAAGTTCCTCCTTTGATTACATTCTTCTAGACTGTAATTTATTTCTATTGCCTTGTAATGTAGGTACCATGGGGATTGGAAGAGTGAGACACAGAGTGTAGTTTCTCTGCTTACTTTTATGCACTGGTTAGAGACAGGAAGCCTTCTTATGCACGCAGAAGCTGAGGAAAAACTCGGGTGTATGTCTAGATACTTCTTTGCTGTGACTCGATATCGTGATAATAACTAGTAATTCATAAATGCTTACTGCCCTTTTTTATGGCAAGAATGCTTACATTCTTTTATCTAGTTATAGGAAGTTGGCCGTGTTTATGTTTATGTGATTACTAATTGAATAAAATGTGAAATCATAAGCCTGTGATAGACACTTAGAGTAATCCTAATGGTTTTAACTTAAAATCAAATTGAAGATGTGTGGCTTATAACTTCTTTTGGGGAGCTTTTCAATGCTTTTTAAGCTTGTCTCTTGAGCTTGAAGAGGATCACAACAGAATATGATCATGGCAATCTTTTAATTCAGCACACTGTTTGTGTGAAAAATTAATAGCATTTGCATTTACAATATCTCCATTCATTATTATTTTGACTTATGTAAATGGCAATAAAATGCTAAAATTTCCCCCCCTCAAATAACTTATTTATTTTGTACTTCTCATTCTAGCTATCTTGAGAATTATAATGTCCTATATGTTTCTTGTTAACTTTGCAGTAAACAGTTCAGAATTTGGTTTGGATGTTGAAGACTACCTAATTGGTGAGAGTTTTATCTATATACTTGCTTCAATTGTTTGCTTCTGTAGTTTGTGTGTGATAACAATACTTTCTGATACTCCTCTTCTATGGTTACAAGTTCATTCTCTGTCTTTCTTTTTGCTTGTTGTGAGTGTGACTTCTTTCAGTGAGTAGTGACTGACTGAAAGGGGTTATGCTCCCAAGAACATGGTTCTATTAATAGAATTAATAGAAACAGCCAAAACAAAGGGTCATACAAGATCATAATCTTATATTGTACATATTTAGTGGTTGAGGTTGAAAAACCATAGTTATATGTGTCATTGCTTAGGGTCTATACTTAAGTAAATTTCACTAATCCAAAATGTTTACATCCTTGTATTTATGAAATAATCATATTCTTACAACGGGAGATTTAAAACTTACATTTTTACCTTATATAGTATATATTATCTTTAAATAAGAGCTATATCAATTTGTTAATATATTAGATGGTTGGCAAGCCAATAAATTTTTAAGGTTCTTTATTGTTGCAGATATGCTGATTTAGATACGTTTTTGTCATGCAGGTGTTTGTTTTATGTCTAATGAATTGGTAAGAACTATTTTCTTCCGCACTTGCACATTTTTTGCTTTTACAAAATAAGGGTGAATGAAATCACTACACTAGATAGATGATTTAAACTTGGGGTAAAGAAGACCACATATATTCATTCTTGCATATACATAGATGCACAACAAATCATCGAAGTTATTGTCAATTTTTGGAATGAGACTTATCATCACAGTTGCCTTCTATCATCCAACATATTTGATTTTGTAGCCAAGGTATGTGGTAAATCAAGTGACTGCTGGAGACTATAATTGTCCAAGGAAAGTTTTAAAGTTCTTAACAGAACTTCATGCTGCATTCCGTATGCTTAATCTTCGGAATGATTTTCTGCGAAAGAAATTTGATGGTATGCTATTACTTGGACCTTATCCTATACTTACTATCTTTCCTGCCTATTGTTACCATTTGCACTGTCATCTGTTGTGGTCACATTCCCAATGTTCCGGACATTATGTGCCATTTGTGAGGGGGTAAATATTGGTTCAAAAACTGTGTCAATGTGAATGTTAGATTATATAGCATGGAAAGATTTTTCACGTTTTATCATAGACTTTCTTTCCTGTCCTTGTTATTTTTCAATTGCTTAATTTGCATTTATTGTGACTAAGAACAAGTCCTTGTCCTAACTTGTATGATATGTTTGCTTGGAATCTTCCCACCATCAGGCATGAAGTATGACTTAAGAAGAGTTGAAGAAGTCTACTATGATGTCAAGATCCGGGGCCTGACACACAACAATGAGTTAGTTGGACATCAAGCAGTACAAGAGCAGTCTTAGGTTGTAAAAGCTGGGCGCCGAAGCTGAAGCTTTCCTGTACATGGGGATTTGAGATTACTTGACAACTAAGCAACTATGCACCTTAAAAGGTTTGATGGACTTGTGTGTTAATTCTCCTGTAACTAGAATTCTTCCTCTTAGGTCGTAGATGTTGGGGAAAGGAAGGAAAAGTAGTTTTGTTGGGACAATACTTAATTTTGTCAACCTTGGTTGGGCTGACCCTCTTTAAGCTTGTTCAATGGAAGAATCAACAAATATCAATTTTCCTATGTTGTGAATGTCTACGCTGGACTAACCATAGAGCATTAACTATCTAAAATGCAGTAGTCTTTCAGTCATCATCTGAGTCATGAGCAAGACCCGGCGGTTGTAACATTGAATTGAATAGAGATCTCCTTTTTTAAAAGGAGGGAATGATTTTAGGAGAGATAGATATATAATTTTTTTTTAATTGAAATGGTGAATCTTTGTTGAAAAAACAACAGGTCTTGGAATAAAAAAATTTTTATTTTTCCAAAAAATGACATGAAAAGGAGAGATGAAAAAGAGGAGGCTTTTGTTCCGCTTCATGCAGTTCTTCACATCACAAAACAATATAATACGGTGGACTCAACGATAGTTTGATGTATATCTATACCGTGCCTTGTGCAAGTACGAGAAACTGTGAAGAATTTATGTGGGCAACTGTTATTTATCTAAAGAAAATTTTCGTTAATGGTGGCGTCCAAATAATGCACTTTTGATTGGGCACGCTACAGAAAAGACGGAACATGAGAGAATCCACAAAGGAGATATGTTTTGATGGTATCTAAGAAATAGATGGTATGTTTTGACTCCATGTATCATATAAATGCCCTTCTAACTAGCCAGATTTTTATATTGTTATGTAGTGCTTCTTTACTCAAGAGTTCTTCGAGAATGAGACATAAATCAGTGAATGAAAATTAAAGGGTTATTATTATATTTTCCTTTACTTTTAAATACACCTTTTTATTTGCATCCTTGAATTGGATTTTCTGTTGTTATTGAAAAGTGCTTCTGTGAGCAACTTTTGTGAAGGAATAATTTTATGAACATGAAATATACTAAGACCCGGTGATTTGATTCCATATATGAACAGTGCTAAAAGAAAAAATTTATAGTATATTATTGATATAATAGTGTATTAATAAATAATTAAATTTGATTATTCATATGTAATTATATAACGTATTTTATGACATTTTCAATTTGATATTTGATTAAATTTAGTAGTGTCCTAATGCCCTCATTCTTCCATTTCAAGCTTTCTATGGGGCAATAATTTTAATGAAAGGTGCAGACTTCAATGGCAAATTTGCTATTGGTAGCACTAAATGGACACCGTCCATTTGATCAAATGAAAATAAATCGAAAGGCTAATTTTATTGATCGGCAACCATGAAACTGGGTAATAAGAGAAGTTGTTTTTAGGTCCATGCCAACTCTCAAATTTGCAGACATTCTACTTTAACTTCGTGAAAGCAATTTTCATCAGTGAACTAAGCACATTCCATTGCCCGGTCAAAAACATAGAATGCTAATTACTAAACTTATAAAGGCATCTAAACAGCATGGCTCGAACCCCATGCCCAGTCTGCCGCAAAGATCATCAAGCGCAACAAGATTTATACTATAAAACAAAGATCTTCTTCCGCATGATTGCCTGCTCCAATTCTGCTATGGTTGTACAGTACAAGCTTTCACCTATAATCATTCCAGCGTGGACTTCCGCAGCAAGCACCCGATGACGGCAACGCCGCTTACTACGGAGTTGGTCCAGTGATTTCAAGCTAAAAAAATTCAGTAAGAGTAGAATCCAGTTGCAGTTTTGCGCGAAAAAAACAAAAGAAACGGGTTGAAATTCATCTGTCAAAACACCTTTGATTCATTCAATATATCTCAAATTTATAATAGATAAATTATTCCCAATAAATTCCATGAAAATCTTTAAAGTGATTGTATTAAATTAAATGTCCTAATTTAAGAATCCTAAGAACCTGGTGCAGGGAGGCATTTCACACCCAACTATCCATAGCGGCTTGCTTTTAAAACTCATGGATTCACCTTCACCTGCACCACTGTGCCCTTTCACTGCCTCCGTTTTCTTGTTCGGCTCTGATCAGGAGCTCCCTTATTTTAGAACGGTCGGAGTTACATTTTTAACTTCCAATAATTCTGCCCTCAACTGAAAATTAATCCAGCAAAACAAAACAAAACAAAATGCTTTGTCAGTATACATGTTCACATAGACAATTGAGAACCGTTCGATCGCCGGGTTATAGGTAGCACAATCCACACTTTTCTACCGAAGTCTTGGCCTTAATGAGAAGGAAACCAAGTGGCTAAATGGTGACCTTCTGTCGTCCGTAGCACGAGAAACATGAGAGGGACGAGTTGTGTCCGGCACAAGTTACTTTAACCATTCGAAAACCTTTGTTCCGAAGTATGCTAACGTTGTTGTGCGGCTTCGGCAGTAGGCCTTCATGTTCTCCACGTGTCCGGTCTCAGCGCACAGCGGACTTAAAATGCATAAGCCTCTGCCAAAAAGTTGCAGTAGAAAAGAAAAGTATTTGGATTCTGTAGAATAAAATGCGCTTTGCCTCCATTTTTTTCCTGTCCTTCCTCCTTCGCTTTCGCGTCGCTTTTTGGCGGTTTTAGTATTTTCGGTTTCCAACAATGGCTCGAATTTCTCTGAAAGCCTTCCCTTTTCGCGCATACTCACCATTCTCTCTATCTCCTCTCTTTTTTATCTCAGGTGAGATTTTTACCTCCTCCTTCCTCTTGCTTCTACTGGGTCTTACTCGTTTTATTTTTATGTTGATTTTCTGAGTTCATGATCGGGGTTGTTCAAGCTTGGTTGGTTTCCGTGATGAATGAGGTTGGATTTTTCTGTTTTTTGTTTTTTTCATTTTACGACCACTCTCTATCTTTTTTTGCTGTTTGGTTAAGGAGAAACAGAGTAGAAAATGGAAACAGAAGATCGCGTGCTATTTTCGCTGCGTACTGTGTGTAAGCTCTACGACACTATTTGAAATACTTGCCGTAGCTGGTTACTTGAGAGAGTGTATAAGAGGTGCTCCATAGAGAGAGTTCACCGTTGAGACTGTTCACTTGGTTGTGCTATGTTTTGTCAATTGTCGTCAAGGGGCTTTATTTAAAAAGATAAAATAAAATAAAAATAATTGTTGCGGACCGTGCAATGTGGATGTAATTTTAAGTTCCGTTTGTTTAATCAGAAAGTATTTTTCGTAAAATATAATTATAAAAATGATAGTACGAAAGAAAATATTTTATTTATTTAATATTAAATGTAAAGAGTTTAAGAAAAATAACTTTCCTTATTTCAAAAAGGAATTTATTTTCTTTCATTTCTAAACTTTTATATATCAATTTTTTTAGTCATCAATATAAATGATATATCATCTTTTCATTAATTTATATACAAATGACATTTTCTTACAAAAAATACATGCCAACGAAACAAACAGAGCTTAGATGTTTTACTGTATTTTCTACCGGACAGAACCGTACTTCAAAAATATTGCGCAAATATTTATAGAGAGCTTAAAAATATATAGCTCTTGTATAATTATGCTCTTATATTTAGGATTGAAAGTAAGCTAGCTCTTTATTCTTACCCGGTATGAGTAAGAAGATAAATTTCCCTGGTACAAGGTGGTTCTAACATATGGACTTTTGTTTAACTGGATCGAACCTGCGTATGTTCCAAAGGTCCTTTGATTGGATCATTGGATAAAGGTGCTTACTAAGGTATCCTTGGAGGTTTGGTACTGGAAGTGGTGTGGTAAAATACAAGTCATTGAATGAGATAACAAAAAATTTGGTAATGACTTAGTAATCTTATCCAGTTGCCTGTATTTTACCACACCACCCCGGGTAGCGAATCCCTAGAGATACTTCAGAATTCACCTTGGATAAAATCTTCTCTATAATTTACATTTACTGGGACTGTTGTACCGTTTTGTCATACACGTTTTCATTCCAAGTAGCAGCATTACAATTTTGGATACATGTACAAATATTCCACAAGTGAGAAAGATGTTGCAGATGTGGCGAAGTACACGTGTTATTTGCATATTCTCGTGTGTAAAATGCCTGTATGTGTAAATATGCATTATATTTATTGATGAATCATTTTTCTGATGGGGACGGAAAATAATAGATTCATGCACTGGAATTGTAGGATCGAGAACATGAGATGGATCAAGAAGAATATAAGCAAAAGCTTTCCAATATGAAATGTCACAGGAGTTTGGTCAATATCATTAAGCCTGCGGGCTCATAGATCTTTTAACCTATTATGCTTGAGAGATCACTGTATCACATTCTTCTTCATGCCACAACATTCAGAAAAAATACAAACATTATGCCATCATTTGTCTCCTATCGATTCTGCCAGATCTTTTAATACGTCAAAGGGATTACCTGAGCTGGTGCATTTACTAAATTTACGATACATCTTTATTTTATATTCAAATAGGCTCTTGTGGATGGATCAGTTGTACCTATTTTTCAACAAGCAGCAGCAGAAGTTGAGACTTTACTAGAATAACATAGAAATGACCATGCCTCGATGGATGGTGTCTTGTATTACAATGAGGAGAATCTAGAGAAATACTATGGCATTGAAAATCTGTTCTGTGAGTTTGACTTTGGTCTGAAAACAAATGTTGGTATTTGTCAATTTCATTGAGTAATCTTCTAACTCTCTTCGGAGTCCTCATCTTATGAAATGGAGCCTTACCCAAGTACTTGTCAGAAAGAAAGGTTTTTGGCTTTTCCTTTGCCTGCATTCTGTTGCTGAAAAATTGGAATAACAGAAGCAAAATGAAGAGAGAGAAACAAACTGTAAGAAAACGTGAAACTTAGAAGTTTGGAAGCAGTGTTGTGCTTTGAAATATATGAATGAGTATTTTTTTATTCTGTTAAATATCTTGTATTAGAAGGTTAGTGACGACAACCTTTAAGTGAAGCTGTATTGTTTTGACTTCTTTTCGTCCAAGTACAACATATCTATCTAATCTTATGTACTTGCATCTATCAGGTGGATTGTATTCTCATACAATTTTGGATGGAAAATATGAAGTGGAACTTCAGGTATTTGTCTTTGTTGGTTATTATTTGGATTAGAGTTTGGGCTTTATGATTTGGTGTGAGTCAAAGCAATTAGTACTATGTCAATCCCTTCAGACCTCTTTGTAATTCAATTCCTAAAAGTATAGGACGTTAATCCATATGTACGGAAATATCTTTTGACAAAATATTCTCTTAGGCCCTTGATGGATTGCTGGGTGATTTCACAATTGATGATCATCATGCAACAGAAAGTTTCTCCAGTGAAGATTTTCTTTTTGCTAAGTTATTAATTTCCCTGTTATGTGTATTCTTGAGGCAAAAAAATAAAATAGAGATTTCCATAATGTGGTTTTCTGCCATGATATTTTGGTGGATGGGAAGGAAAAATAATTTGTACTTTTCGTTTCCTACTCTCTATTCCGTGTAATATAAATCCTTTTCCAATTACAGATTATGAATTTGCCGACAAAGTTTCTGCACTAGATTTTTGTCCTTGTGAACGATCGCCATTGGGAAACTCAAGTTCTGAGGGTTATTCCCCAGGATTAAGTGGAAGCAACATCGGCGTTGAGGGTGTATTAGAATCAACAGAAGTGCCCATTGCGCAATGTGAATGCAGAAACAGTTCAATTGATGAGAAGGTAACGTGTGAGTTTCATGGTGCGTTCAGGAACAGTTCCTGCCAACCATCAAATTGAGATTGCTTGTACCAGGATATACTCAAAAGATAGCATCTAACTGAGTTGGATAATAATGATCATTCTTTAGCAAGTACCATATCATCTTGTGAGTATGAAAAAGGCTACTTTTGAAGCATGCCAACCTTCTGCGTTAAGAGAGAAGAGATTTCGTAGACCTATTCAGAGGTATATTGATGAATTTTCAAGTTTGAGGTCCAAAAGAGAAGGTTCCAACTGCTGTAACCAAGAACAAGCAATTGAGTGTGGGTTTACGTAGTGGACGTCATACAAAGCTTGGAGCACTGAGAAAGATTCCAGTTGATAAGTCTATTTTTGAAACTAGTGGTGGGACACTTTCGGAGTTGCGGGAATGCGAGGGACAGCTGAAGAAAGAGGCATGTATCTCAGAAATGGTTGTTTTTAACCCTTTGCCCAAATTATTGAATGGGGAGACTGATCCCCCTATTGTACATTGCTGATGTCATTTCCTAGTATTTATCTGATAGAGCGTCTTTTATATCCAAATCTGAGGATGAATACATGAGACCAAAAAGATCTAGAAATAACGACCGGAGGAAGCATCAGAGGATGTGGACTCTACCTGAAGTGAACAGGTTGATTGATGGCATTTCTGAATATGGTGTTGGTCGGTGGACTGATATTAAGAGACTTTTGTTAACTTCTTCTAGTTACCGCACACCCATAGATCTCAGGGTACAAGCAAAGCCTCGTTCATCCAGTTGTCACCCTTTCTTCCAAACTTGTGTTGACTGAGTATGATTTTTCTGCAGGACAAGTGGAGAGCTAGTCCACAGAAGCATAACAAGAAAGAGGTTATCTATTTATTTTTATTTTTTCAAGAATTATTCGATGTTCATTGTATTTTCTCACATATCATTCATTTTGCATTTGCTTCATAGGATTAGCTAATTTATGTGAGGTGCTGACATATCCCATAAATTTATTTTTGTGGAAACATGGTCTCTGGTTATATTTAGTTTGAAAATTACATTGCAACAATGAGATCAACGGAGGACCATTTGGTGATTGCAGGCTGATCAAAAGCACAATGGGTTGCGACCCTTACCAATTTCTGTATTATGCCGTGTGCAAGAACTGGCTAAAGTACATTCATACCCGAGGGTACGCTTCTCAAAGAAATCAAGTGTTGGCCAAGTTATCTCTTCTGCCAATTCTACTCAACGTAAAGGTACTCCCACCGGTCTCAGCAAAATAAATGTTGATAGGAAGAACTCTATGTGAAACTTTCATCTGTTTTGTAGTCCTGTGAAATCATAGGAAAGAGAATTTTGTTCAAATTTAAGATATCTCCTCTTAGGTTGTGTTTCTGAGATGGTCATAGCCTAAACCATGCAGTAGTAGGCTTTCTTTGGGTGATTTAAAAACCAGGGATAGCTGAGATGTTAAGAATTATCCAACGGTGAAGGAACTCGTAACGTATTGGAATATGTGTATGCAAGAGAATAAATCCTTCAACTTTGTCGAAAGGGCCTCCGGCACAGATTTTTTTTTTGAGTTACTTCACGTTACTACGGATTTTCCCCCTTTTCTTTTGAACCATCTAGGAGAGGAAAAAGAATTACGGACATAGCAATTGGTAAAATTGGTAAAACTGTTAATCATAAAGAAATTAGTGGTTGAAAGTATATTTAAGAAAAAAAAGAGAGAAAGAAAGAAAGGGAAGGTTCTTTTTCCTTAGTTTGTAGAGCCAAGTCTTTCTGGTTGCAATGTTGCACAGTCTAAAGGTGATTTTCGATTAATAAAAGCGACTCTTCCTATGTCATACATATGAAACTACAATCCTAGACTTCACAAACTCGCATCACCAAACAAGGATTACTTCATCCTAATTATGCCATACATATGCAACAAAAATCCTAGACTTCACAACCCACAAGGAGGACTATTTTACATCTTAGCTTTATATCATCCTGGTTGTTGGATTTTATTACGTAGCTTCTAAGCATGCCCATCTACATGTTTGAACTTTCTACCATCCTTTCTATTTTCACTATCTCGGAAACTGCCAACCCCAACGCTGTTGTGCTTCTCAGCCATTCCATGATGTTTTGTCACACTGCTTTCTGCGTTAATCTCTTTGTCATAGGCTTCAATAACTCTTCCCTTTCTGTCGCGTTGCCGTTGCTGCTGGCCATATATTCCACCAAGTGCTGATGTTCTCAAGTCCACCAACATCGAATTCACCACCATGGCTGCTAGAAAGAAAACTATAAGCTTCATTTTGGAGCAGTTTGTAGACTCTTGTACACATACAAATGAAGCTAATACAATATATATAGAAGGACTCAGCTGGTGCTGTAAGATTGATGAGCATATTAAAGAATTTTCGAGTTGACGCTATGATGATCTAAGAGATATCTTCGTCTGGGATATGTAGATAAGCATAGAGAAGGATTGTACCACCTTTTTTGTGAGTGGAACTATTTGTATATTGAGACGATACTTCAGCATGCAACGCTATGCAGGTGCCGTGTTTGAGTATGCTTGTTGGCATCGAATCAGATAACAGAAAGTTGGGAATCATTTAGTAGGCTATGATTTTAGGTGTGCGGGTCTCAATCACTTTGGATCTTTGGTTCCCTTTTTGCTTCTCTGTTTTTAATATAAAGGGTTGCTTTTTGTCATGTCTTCGATTTGTACTTATAGGTGTCAGTTTGATTCATCAGAATTTCTGAAAATTTAATTCTTTATGTAATATTCTCATTTTAGCTTTTTGTAAATATTTTTGGAAATAGTTTTTTAAATTCCTGGATGGTTTATATTTTCATGTTTAGTTCACACTTTATATTTTTGGATTCTTGTTAATTTTTCAAAAACACTTATTTTTTATAATAAATAGTAATTTTAATTAAAAATATATAAAGAAATAATTTTAACATCTAATATAAAAATTACAATTGCATGAACTATGCATTTAAAATTTTATTTTTTTATATTTTTCTAATTCATTGGAAATTATAAAAATTAATTATAAATACTTTCTCAATATAATTGCATAAGATAAACATTCAAAATTTTGTTTTTTGATTTTTAAATCATTATGACATTAATTGAGCGCAATTTTCACCAAGTTTGAAATTGTGACAATGTAATGTTGAAAAAATAAAAACAAATATACAATATAGATATCCTCATTTAATAGATATATAATCAATTAAGTAGATTTTGCTTCATTTCAAAATTTTAAATCTATGTACATGAGGGAATAAATTTGTTGCTACATATATTTATGTATTCAATACTATATAATTTTGATTTTGTTGCACCATTTTGTTGCAATTGGAGGTGCAAGAAGAACAAGAAAAAAATGATAATGTCTATGGTTATGTTGTAAAAATTGAAATAAAATGAGGCTAAAAAAATTAAGGGTATATTTTTTTATTTATTTTAACATTAACGTTCCCATTTTATGAAAATTCTAAAAATTCATCCCTCCTAATAAAAATATTTTGGTAGAAGAGTTGTAATAAAAATATTTCTAAAAATGTTACATTCTCAAATAAATTTTTAAAAATTTTAAATCAAATATGACAATGTAATATTCACACGAGGGGAATGTAATAAATATTTTGCAAAGCAAACTCTCTATCCCCAACATTATTCTCGCCAATTGAGATGTAGATGCAAGTTGAATTTGTGTTTTGGTCCTTTATAGGTAGAACATTTCTCAATTTAGATCCAATGCTCTTAATAAGAAAATAGGATCAAAAGTTTGTCAAGTCTAGGGGTGCAAACGAGTTGAGCTACTCGTGAGCAATTCGAGATTAATTCGTAAAAAGTTCGGTTCAAACTTGAATTTTAATGAGTTAAACTTAAATGAGGTCGGTTCGTTTAACTCGTTTATTAAATGAGCTAAGCCTGACCTTTTATTACTTGGCTTGAATTGTTCGCAAGCTTAAACAAGCTTAATATAAAATATATTTTTATTTTTATATTATATATAGTATAAATATAAAAAGTTTATTAAACTCTTTTAAGTTCATTTAGGCTCTTTTATATTATATATTATATTATATTATATATAATATAAATATAAAAAATTTACTAAGCACTTTCAGACTCATTTAAGCTTGTCTAAACTCGTTTAGGATCGTTTAAACTCAAATGTAACTTAAACTTAAGTTTGAGCTCAAATACTTAAGTTCGATTAAAAATTTAGAATAAAAAATTTAAAACTCATTTAAATTCAAATAAATTTAATTAAGTTCATGTTTGAATTTAGCTCAAGCTCAATCTTAACTTTTTCAAGTTTGATGAGTTTGAGTTCGAGCTCGAGCTCGAGCTCAAGCTCAAGCTAATATTGTTAAGCTTGAGTATGCAAATATTCAATTTATCTCATTTACACCCCTAGTCAAGTTTGTTCATGCATGATGAATTACAGTGAAGAATCATTGGTAGTTCACAAGTTTGATGAGTTTGAGTTCGAGCTCGAGCTAATATTGTTGAGCTTGAGTATGCAAATATTCAATTCGTCTCGTTTACACCCCTAGTCAAGTTTGTTCATGCATGATGAATTAGAGTAAAGAGTCATTGGTAGTTCACATGTAAAGTAAGTTTCGTGAAAAATTAAATATCTTAAAAATAGTTTTTTCTGTAAATTTTTTGAGTGTTTAAAGTTATTTAATCAATTAAAGAATTAAATTTCTATATTTTATTTAATTCAATTCTAAATTTTTTGGAAAGTACTATTAAAATAACTAATATATCTTTCAAAATTATAATATAAAAAATTAGAAACATCTATAGATTTTAATTATCTCTAATTTTTTAAACTATATTTCTAATCTCTCTTCACATTATAATTTTCTAAATATTTTATAAGTTACTAAAAAAAGTAATATGGGTTTATATAGAAAATTAACATGTATATATATATATATATATATATATATATATATATATATATATATCTTAAATTATCTTAATATAAGTATAATTGAATATAATTTAAATGAAGAAAAATATTAGTTAAATAATTAATACAATAAATAATTAGTTATATCAAATTTATATAAAATAGATAAAATATACATAATTTTTTATTTTTATAATTGAATATCAAAATAATAAATATAAAATAAATAATAGATATATAATTATATTTAGAATTAAATTTCTATTATAATTATACTTATGGTTATATTTACAAATTATATTAACAATATAATATTTGGTATTCATTTAATATAATTTTATGTAATACTCAATTTATTTATTATATAATTAATTAAATAATTGTATTTGTATTTTATAATTAATATATTGTATTATTATAATTTTTGAATTGTGAGGATATGAAGTGGCTATTGATTAAATTAAGTAGGGATAGTTCTATCAATAAAAGATATGGAAAGTTTTTATTACTGAATGGATATAAATAAATAATTTCTCTTAATTTGTGGAAGAAATTCTACTTTCTTCATTTTTATAATTGTTAATTAACCAAACAATTTAAAAATTTCTTACTTTCTATAGAATTGCATTCCCCATGCCATTTCAACCCACGAACTCTAATGGTGTTCCTATCTCGGAATTTTATGTTTCAATCTACGTTTTTTTTAAACATTAATTGCTGTTATTTAGACATGAATCAAACATAAAAATATCGAGGTCAAAGTGACATTACTCTTTGAAATACTTTTACGGGTTTAAATTTTTAAACATTATTATTATAAAATATTTGATATTATCAGTAAATAATAAATAAAAAATATATTATTAAAAAATAATAATTAAATTTTTTTAATAATAATAAAGTTCTAACTATTATTTTAAAAATCAAACTACTTATTGAATAGAAAATAAAAATAATTCAATATTTAATTGAGGTTGAATTGGAATTATAATATAAACAAAAAATTTATAATATATAACATTCAAAAATAATTAAGTGATCACAACATTAAAGTTATGTATATAAAATAACTAAAAAATTCAAATATTATCAAATAATTTCATAAGTTTATAATTCAAATTATCACATAAAATTAATATTAAACCTAATTTTTTTATTTTATAACTTTTAGTTACAGAGATAAAGTAATTTTTTATTACTTTAGATGTTGAATTTCAAATATGTATATAATATCAAGCAAAAATAATATTTTTTTAATAAATAATAGTAATTTTTTCAAAAATTCATTGAATTGTGTAAATCATGATTGGTTCACAGTCATATGCAAATATGAGAGAGAAAGGATATACTTCTTGAGTTGGGATAAAATGTTTTATTTGCAGTGCATTAAATTCAAACTATTTGCATCCCATTTATAGTGTAATTGTTGCTGTCATAAAACCACTGAATATGTATCATTTACAGCTTTTCCCTTTGGCAATTCTGCATAACTCAGATTTAGCTGGTAATTGAGTCAACCTGCTTGATAAGTTCGATTTGATTCAACCTACGACTCATTTTGGTCAATTCTGAGTTGAAAATTTAATTGGGTACCAGTTCGAGCCAAACTCTGTTTATTCTTTTACACTCAACTTGTTTAACTAGTAAGTAATTCGCGTGTGTGTATATAGTCTTTTAAATATATATTAAGAAAATATCACTACTTTTTCTTATTAAGTATCAATATTAACAATGAATTTGTTTTCAATTAGTTAGTATATCTTAATAAGATTTTAATTTAATTTTATTCTAATTTATATCTTAAGTTTGCATATTTATTGAAAAATTAGATTTTATATTGAGATAACTAGTTTATTGACCAAATTTAGCTCAAATGGAACATGAAACTTGTTTACCATTGAATAAAATTTTTATCATTATCAAACTAATTGAGTTAATAATTTAACTTTAATATTTTAAGGCCTAAACACATGTTAAGTTTTTTATTATAATTCAAGTTAAAACTCCTACAGTATTTTATCAAGCCATGTAAAATTAAGTTAAAATTCAATTAGACTCGGTTCTGCTCAATTCAATCCCTACTTACAATGAGGTCAGATTCCTAATTGGAACATGTTAAGAAGACTTATCCAGCTTAACCCCAAATTCACTGGAACAAATGATGTTTTGAGTCTCAACCGACAACCCAAACTAGCTAGCCAATAAACTTGAAGGGAAAACAGTAAAGAGCACAGAGAAAAAGTTGTTGAAGAAGGGATCTGCTTCCCAGAAGGAAGCATGGAGCTGAATTAATACAAGACTATGGTGTGGGACAGCAAGGAAGAAGTAGAACAAGTAAATGACAACCTGAGAGTAGTGAGGCAGCCAGCTCATGCACGTGGTTTTTTGGCAAAAGCCAGTCAAATCAAATCATTTCAACGCACAACATGGCTGCTTGTGAACTGCGAGAGAGAGCCATATCATATCAGTGCCTTGAGGTGTCACCAACCAGTGCATGCTTTGAACCTCATGTGCACCATGCCCCTTGCTTCCTTCGTCTTCGATGTCTTTAGCTATTTTTTTGTCAGAACATCCCAAAGATCTTAATTATCAAATCAGAAAAATGGTACGAGTTCTAAGCACTAAAGAAATTAGAACCATGTCTCAGATAGTTGTTGCAGGTTAATTGAATGCAAAGCGTGTCAAATTTAGTATCAATTAGGGAAATTTTATCACAACTTTTTTAGATAAAATGCGAATGAACCATGATTGATTTATTCTACTACTAAGAGACTCATATAATCTGTCTGCTTTTGACTCGTGTAAAAAGGTAAATTAGCTAGTAAGATAAACGAAATATGCACCAAAAAAATCTCAAGTTATTAATTATAATCAATGACGGAGTTAAAGGAGGGGTTGATAGTGGGCCCGACCCCCTCAAAAATCCTGAGAACTTCATTTTTATTTATAGTTGTTGTAGGTTAGTCCCTTAATAATTTAAAATTTGCATATGCTATGGAAAAATTTTGATACTCGGCTTCTCGTATGAAAAATTCTGCCTCTGCTATTGATTTCAGCTCAGCAAGAAGGATGTACGTAGTTGACTCGTTAATCACAGTGTGATCATTTTGAATTAATTTCACAAAATCCATTGAAGGGGTTTTGAAGGGCATCCAACTTCTACAGTCTGTCTCTTATCTGGAAAACTTTGGGTTGTTTACAGCAAATAATGTGTCAAACAGGAACTGCTATTCTTTTCAAACAAGCAAGCACAACACACACATTTGTGTTAAAGGGGATGGATCAGTGTGCTTGTCTTCTGTCATCTCTGATAAGTATCTGCATAAAATCATCCACTGGAGAAAAGGGCCACTATTTCAAAATATATTTCTTCAAATAATTAGCCTATTTCCATCTCTCTTTCAAGTTTTAATTATAAGATAATGGGTGTTCATATTGCTCACAACCGTTTCTATTGGCGAATATTTAGCTATGAAGCGTCAGGCCAACATTCAAAGCAGTTGTTACGTGTTATGGTATGGTATGGTGTAGATAATATTCTTCTCAAGTTTCTTTAAAAAATTGAAACTTTGTAATGGTAGATCTATTATGATATGTTTGAAAGTTAGGAGTAAACAGAAAGAAAAAACAATAAAAAAGAAAGAAAAGCAAGAGAAGGATAAAGAAAAAACTGAATGAATAAATCATAACTTTCTCTTCTTTTACTCAAATGCTTAGAAATTTTTCTAAAATAATTTTCAAATTGAAAAATTACAAAAATACTAGTATGGGAGGAGGTTAAGGGCTTTCGAGGAACCATAATCCTGCATTCCCTTCCTTTCTTTCCCTAAAATTTCCGAAGTAGAGAAAGATTATTTAATACCCTCCCTTTTCATTTCTTATTTTTTCAGATTTCCCTCGTTCAAATATAGCATTCATATTCATAGTAAAGATAGAAGTTTAGTTATTATTCTATTCACACCAATAATTTTTCTACTCAATACGAACATATCATTACAGTTAATTTTTCATATTATTATATTCATTTAAGTTATTTTTTTACAATCATGATACAATTAGATTGTGATCGCAATTACATTTAAATCTTTAATTAAAACTATTAGTCGAATTTCATAGGAAAATCGTCAGAAGGGAATCTAATAAATATGACACATCTTCCGAGGGTCAAAATTTTCTGGTTGGAGTGTGAGTTTCATGTTCTTGTCTTCCATACCTTTTTGCAGTGCATTAGCCCATTTCCAGTATGGCCGCAGAGGCCACTGGAACTTATCCCAAATCCATTTCCAAGGTGCACTCACAAGAGCACTAAACAAGGAAATTTTCTGTACGGATAGTACTCTTAGTATATGCAGACAAACAAAAGGATGCTTTGGCCGACAATATGCAGAAACTTAATATTATTCAATATTACTAGTTCACTAGTGTACTGCGTTACTTATTCGTTAGTTATACTGCAACATATTTGAGTTTCACCTTAATTCTCTTTTGTCTCTTTCTACTTTTTCCCACCACCGGTATTTTAAAAAGAAGGTTGTGTTACTGCTGTAAATCAGTGTTGGGTGCTTTATTAGCTCTTTTCAACCACAAAAATTAACTCAGAGATAAGTATTTTTCCTTAAATTTTAAACCAATACTCAACTTATTCATTAGTTATACTGCAACATACTTGCTGGGTTTTCGCTTAATTTTTGTCTTTCTCTATTCTTCCCTACTACAGCAACCTAAAAAGAAGGTTTTGTTGCATCTGTAAATTAGTGGCAGTCTAAAAGGAAAGTTGTGTTGCAACTGCAAATTAGTATTAGGTGCTATATTCACCCTTCTAAATTACAAAAACTAATTCAAAAATTAAAATTTTTTCTCAATTTATAACGATCCTTCTCAATCATAAAAATTAATTTAAAAATTAAAAATTTTTAATATATAAATCAACACCTAATCCCTCTTTTAATATTAATCAACTTTCTCATAAGTTGCTATTAGGCACCTTCCACAACTAATTTTACATATAGAGTCATCAGTTGAAATTTTGATATTAATATATTTTCACATATACTATTAAATAAAAAATATTGTTATTAATTATTGAACGGTCTTATCAAATCTTTTCAACCACAAAAATTAAAAATTGAAATTTTACTAATACATTTATATAATAACATCTAACTCTAAGAGGTACAGAATAACCCAATAATATTTATTCACTTATATTCAATAATGTGGCCAACAATTATAAGTTCGATGTTTGTCATATCTATGCTCAAGAGACTAAGGTTACTACAAGATTTGTTGTCCATTTTGAATCTATTATCTTATCGAAGAAAGTGAAGGATTAGTATATCCCCCACCTTAATGAATCCTGATTAACAAAAGTTCGTAGAATGGGATGTGGTCAGCGAATCGATTTGGACCGGTTTATAAATTTAAATTATTCAAATTATTCAAAATTTAATTTTTTTTCTACATATTTATATATGAATTAGTTCATAAAAATCAAAATTCATATATATATATATATATATATATCATCAATCTATAAATTTGCAAATAGAATTATTAATATAGATCGAAATAAATTATTTAAAATTTAATTTAATTTTTTATATATTTATATAAATCGACCCATATAAATCAAAGTTCGGCCCACACCAACTAATCCGTTATATATGCCTGGATTAACAAAGTACCATCATCTGAATATCATAGATGTTTAGCACCTTGGCAGTGCAAATTTTTCAACAATTACGATTCTCAAAAGTTGAAGCCTCGATCTCCGTGTGTGTATATTATATGCAGATCTTGTAATAATATCCATACTCATGCCTTAGATGTAAGTGGGTTCGCACTTCACCCAAGAAACTTAATTATCCCATCACTCTTTGGCATCTTATCTTTTCCACTCCCAAGTCGTGGGGTCGTGGGGTCTTGGATTTGAAAACGTCGAAATATACGGTGAACAAACGTTTGTAAACTTGTGACTTTAATGACACTTCTTCCATTCCCAATTTTTTTAACTCTTACATTTGAAAACGTCGAAATATACGGTGAACAAACGTTTGTAAACTTGTGACTTTAATGACACTTCTTCCATTCCCAATTTTTTTAACTCTTACATTTAACATAATTTGAATCAATGTGATCGTATGTTAAATAAATGAAATCAATTTAGTTTGTATTGTGTCATATATGTATGCAGCAATAAGAGAAATTATAATGCACAGTAATAATATCAACATCTTTATATCAAATTAATTAGCTGCTATTAGCATCTTACTAGTACAATAATATTAGTATTCAATATTACTTTAAGAGTATAATCTCTTGTTATATTTAAAATTTAAGTTTATAATTTTTTGTGTACACATTAACTAAATTATCATTTAAATAAAAACAAACAAACGGTTGCCATGCATGTTGGTACAGTTCCGTATCATGATGCAATACTTCTTCGTTCTTAGGGGGGCCAAAACCACCAACTATCTCTAACTCACGCATTAAAATAATATCATAGGACCGTCCACATTTGCATTGGCTCAATCCACTCAATTATAAAGCAGTCCTACTTCTCATGCCACACTGCATAAACCTTTCCCTTTCGTAACTCCAGCTGCACTTCCCTCTGTCACAAGCTGTCTCTTCCATAACTATGAAGGGCAAATTTCTGAAAGGATGCCTCAACAAGTGGAAAAGAATGGGCGGCGGAGTCATACCTTGTTACAATACTTGTGAATACTGCACAAAATGGGCTTTATCTCTATATTCGGAAGGGAGTTCCATCCCAAGTGATGTCCCAAAGGGTCATTTGGTTGTGTACGTTGGTGAGAACCACAAAAGATTTGTGATCAAAGTCACATTGCTGAATCATCCACTTTTCAAGGCATTGCTTGACCAGGCTCAGGAGGAGTATGATTTCACTGCGGATGCGAAATTCTGTATTCCCTGCGACGAGCATTTGTTCCTTAATGTTCTTCGCTGCGCTAGCTCTCCGCAGACTGATAGGATATCTCTGTGTCTGTGAGAAATCATACATTGAGAGCTAAGAAATTTAAAAGTTCTAACGAAGATGCTCTTCTGTAGCTCTAATATGTTGTAAGTTGATAACTTGATCGTAGCTTGAGTTTCATTTAGCTCGTTGATGCAAAACATTCGAATCATTGAAGTTGTACTTGAAGGTGTTACCTACACTTAATGTTCACAACTGCTCTTGTATTTGCTATTATTGACAGAAATTTTTCGTGAAAATTTTATTCACCATGATTTTGATTTTCTAATTATAGTATGATAGAAAAGAAACAAGATAAATTAAATTAATTGTATTAATTCTATATTTTATGAATACCTACTATCCATAAAATAAATCTCCTCAATAAAGTAATAGAGAATCCCTACTTTAACAATCTCTCTGTTTTTGTATAATAGGATTCATCGATAGAACTAAATATATCAAAAGAGATGTGAAATTGAGACGCATATATATATATATTACTCAATTCGGGTTTTAGATCCTATGAATAGGATTTAAATCTATTTTATTAGTGTTAGTCCCAAGTACCCATTTGCTTATTTAATTATATTACACAGAATCTAATTAATAATAATTATTTCATTAATAAATTATATATAGTTCACAGAAATATTAATAATTTTCTACCTAGACATACATCATTTATTGATAGTGGCCACAAAAAGGATTAATGTTAATACAAAATTGGTACTTTTACATCAATTAGTCCAACTGAGATCATTAGTATCTAATAATATAAATATTATATCTAAAGAGGTATTAGCATTATAACATACTAAACACACATACCTCATTGATGAATAGTATCAATATGTATAGAATAAGACTTACATAATTTCATGTGATTACATGTAAATTTATGCATAATAGATACTAGCATCAATCTAAAATGCCTAAGTAACATGAGCACAATAATGAGATAGAACCTAAATGTCTCTATGAATATTTCATAACCAAAATATGGACAAATATGGCAACATAATATAAAATTTTATTCACAAATCATCAATGATATCATATACAATAGCTTCCCTTATCCTAAAATAATAAAAGACTTTATACAAACTCATATGATTTACATGTTCAATAAAAGTTCTTATTACTAAGTCTTTGGTTAGCAAATCCGTGAGCATATGATATGTGGAAATGTACTCAATAGCAATAACATACTCATATACCTTCTCTCTCACATAATGATATTTTACATTAAAATATTTCGAACAAATAGAACTTTTGTCACTGAAAGAGAAGCTCAAAATAGCAAAGTTGTTGCAGAAAATGGTTAAGAGGCTAACAATGCTCTCCGCGAGATGGAATTCAGAAAGATAACCCCTTAATCACATAGCTTGACAAGAAGCTTCATAACAAGCGACATACTCTGCTTTCATGGTAGAGGTTGTAATAATTGATTACTTGATATTTTTTCATGACACAGCACCTCCACCTATTATAAAAATATACCCAGATGTAGACTTTAAATTATCTAGACAATCAACATAATCTAAGTTTGAATAACTTATAATGCTGATATCTCCTAATCTTTTATAAGTTAACATAAAGTCTTTCATACCCTAAAGGTATCTCAGAACTCTCTTTGCAGTAGTCTAGTGTCTCTAACTTAGATTATTTAGATATCTTCCAAGTACACCTATAGCAAATACAATGTCAAGTCGTGTACAAACTTAGGCATACATCAAGCTACCTACAAATTATGTATATAGGGCCTTTTTCATCTTTTCCTCTCTTTTTTTCATCAATTTAAGGATATTGGGCTTTTGAAAACACTTTTTCCTTTTGAACAAGTGAAGTAACTTGAGAGCAAAGTAGACATATTAAATCTTTTCAAAATTTTCTTGATATATGACATTTGAAACAAGAAAAGAATATCCTAAGACCTATTGCGAATTATCTCAATGCCTAGAATAAATAAGGCATTTCCTAGGTCTTTCATTTTAAAATGATATGATACCAATTGCTTTACCTCAATAAATGAGCGCAAGTTATTGCTCAATAGGAGAATGTTATCCACATACAAGACCAAAATTATAAATTTGCTAGCATTTTTCATCATATGACTACACTAGTTTGCACTATTCTTCCTAAATCTAATAAAGGTAACTATTTTATAAAACTTAAGATACCATTGTTAAGAAGCCTGCTTTAAACTATATATGGATTTCTTCAATTTACACACCAAGTGCTCTTTACCTTTTTTTTGAAATCCATTAGCTGTTATGTGTACATAATTTTAGACAGATCACTATTTAAGAATGCTATTTTCACATCTATCTAGTGTAGCTCTAAATCAAAGTGAGCAATAAAAGTTACAACAATTTTGAAAGAATCTTTCATTAATATCAATTACAAAGTCTCTTTATAATCCATTTCTTTTCTTTTTTTTTAGTATATCCTTTAACAACAAGCCTAGATTTAAATCTCTCAATCTACTCATAAGTGTCACGCTTGGCCTTAAAGACCTATTTATATCTAATTAGCTTATAATTTACAGGAAATTCTAAAAGATCTTACACTTGATTTTCATTAAGTGAAACTAATTCATCCTTCATTATAGTGATCCATTAAAGAGAATCAGAACTAGACAATGCCTAAGAAAATGTAATGGGATTAGTATCTTTATTTAGATTATACTCATGTTCTTGCAAATGCACCATGTAGTCATTTGATATTGTTAGTCCACACTCTCTAAGTGATCTCTTCAAATGAACTTTAATATCAGAATATTAATCTTCCTCTAAAGGCTTATATCGATTTATGTTATAAAGGACTAGAAGATGAAAAACCAACAAATTAACACATTAAGGGAAAGATAACTCTTTCTTCTCTAAAGTGAGTAATTTATGGTGTCTAACTCTTGTTATCTAACTCATTCTCAAAATAAATGGCTCTGTTAAATTCTATAACCTAAATAGTATGATTCAGATAATAAAACCTATTGCCACTATAACTAGCACAATAACCAACAAAAAACCTAGATATTATTTTAAAATTAAGTTTCCTAGTAACAAGAATGTATAACTTCAGCTCCGCTCAATAGTCCCAAGCATAGAGATAACTTAAAGTTAACTTCTTACCATTTAGCAGTTCATATAAAGTCATAGACATAGATTTACTTGGTACCTGATTCATTATATAGCCTAGTGTTTTCAATGTTTCTCGCCACAAAAAGTCCAAAAGTGTAGAATGGAAAAGCATACTTTCGACCATATCAAGAAATGTTTTATTTCTCCTTTCGATTATCCCATTTTGCTTTAATATACTAGGCAAAGTATAGCTAGCCTCAATACCATGCTCCTACAAATATCTTGCAAAAAGACCTAAGTTCCTTTGATTTTATCATATCTGCTATAGTCCTCTCCTCCATAATTAGAATTAACACAATTTATTTTCTTGTTATACTTAAGCTCGACTGTTGCCTTGAATGTGTTAAATGCATCCAAGGACTTTAACTTTTTCCCAAGTAATTTTATCCATCCAAACTATGAATAATTGTTAACAAAAGTGATAAAGTATCTCTAACCTCTTATAGCATAGGTGTAATGGAATAACATATATTGATATAAATAAGTTCTAGTGTCTCTTATCTTCTAACTCTTTTTCTTTTTTTAGATTTGGTAGTGAACTTCCTTTTGATATGATCTGCACAGGTATCTTGATCAAAGAAATCAAGATTATGCAAAACACCTTCTATGATCAACCTCTAAATTAGATTTCTAGAAATGTGACCCAAACACATATGCTATAACATTGAGGTGCTTTCTTCGATTCTATTTCTTTTATTCCCTATGACTGTGTTAATAATGTTAAAGGAATTCAAACCTAAATTTATCTGGTACAATCCATCCATTAGTTCACCAATTCCTATCATGATTAAGCCTTGAAATAGATTCACTCTTTCACCTCTAAAATTACAAGAATTAGATCTCTTATCTTCTAACTCCCTTTCCTTTCCTTTGATATGGTCCACATAGGTATCTTGATCAGAGAAATCAAAATTGTGCAAAATACCCTCTCTAATCAACCTCTGAATTAAATCTCTGGAAATGTGACCCAGACGTACATGCCATAGAATTAAGGACCTTTCTTCAATTATATTTCTTTTATTCCTTATGACTATATTAACAATGTTGAAAGAACTCAAATCTAAATTTATCTTGTACAATCCATCTGTTAGTTTACCAATTCCTTTTACGATTAAGCTTTGGAATAGATTTACTCTCTTACCTTTAAAATTATAAGAATACCCTCAGAGATCCAACACTACAATTAATAATAGATTCCTTCCCATAAAAGGTACAAAGACCATATTTTTAGTACTAGCTAACATCTAGTACATAATTGCAAAGACATATCCTCAATGAGCTCTACTTTCACTTTCTCACCATTTTCCACTCTAACAATTAATTAACCATTGTCTAGTTTTATAAAACTTCCCATTAATTAGGAATAATTGATGATGTGGATTGTGGAATCAGTATCTAACCACCATATATCTAATGTTACAAGGATTCAAAACAAACATTAGGTCCAGTCTTCTCTCATTATTTCATTCAATATCTTTTCAAAGGTTTGTTACATAATGACTAAGGAAAAATACATTAAACATTAATGCAATCATAATAGAATCATGCTAATGTTTTTCTTATAATATCTAAATATACAACCTTACATAGAATTATGTTATAAAATTAAATACAAAAGGACATTTTAGACTTTACAATATAATACAAGAATCAAATGTCATGCCCTAAAACACTAACACCAAAAGGTATTCAAGTAATTTAGATGCACAACACTCAACTTTATATTTATACTATGCATTTATGTCATTAATACAACCTCTCCATTTTAAATAATTATTTTAACTAAAAACTCATGCAATTGGCCCCACGAAGGTGGGTGCACAAGTACATAAATTTTTCATAGTATAGTGCAAGTCATTAGTTATTTTCTTTTAACAAATACAAATCTAAAAATTATTAAAATACATAAACAATGTCTAATAATTTGCACAAAATTTTAAAAGATAGGCAATATGCCAAAAATTACACAGTAAAAATATGGGCTCAAAATAAGCTAATTTACAAAACTAAATAAAATGGGTAAAAAATAATTAGAATTAACTTTATTCCAAAAAAATTTTAAAAATGCCCATTGAAAGTATTCAAAGAGTGTAAGATGATACTGCCTTTATTATTGCTAACGATCACCGATAATGTGGTGCGTGACCCTACATGCTAGCTGCGCAATTGACTATGCATGTGAGCACATTGTTCAACTTCATCCTAGCAAAACTAGGTAGCAACAAGTTTGTATAGACTCAATTTCAACCTGGCTTGAACCCAGTTATTTCCTAACTTATTTTACATAATTCTAAATGCAATTTTCATGATTTTCCTACCTAAATTTCTCCTTTCAACCTCTTGCTACCTAATTAGTTGGTTTCTAGTCTAAAACTACCTAGAAAACTTATAATTTCAAATTGTTAAAATTAGGTTTTTAGGCTATGGAATTTCTAGTTCTTCAAAGGATAAAAGTTTTATTTTTTATGTTTCTTACATGCTAAAATTTCCCTTAAAAAATTGATTCTATCTACCTATTTCTCATTCCTCTTAATTTTCCAATTTATAAGAGTTTAATAATGGAAGCTTACAGGTACTATTTAATGGCAAAAATGGTTTCTTCAAAAACTTTTTTCATCTTATGCAATTTCTGCCAAATTTCATGATTCTATATTAGTTTTCAACCAAGTTTATATTTTTATGATTACTGTAGTAGCATCCATATATCCACTAATTTTAAATACCATTCTCATACACAAAACCATATAAATAAGCTTTAATGGCAGAAAAATACAATACACACACATATATTACTAGTAATTCTCGAACAACTATAGAGGTATAAGCATATGTAGCAGTAGTTATTTTGATTATGATTGGCACAAATTTCATGAAAAGGCTATAAATATCCTCAAAATCAACCACAATAAAAAGCCAAAATCTAGCTCTAATACCAATTAATGAAAGTTTTTTGTGAAAAATTTATTCATTATAATCTTAACTTTCAATTATAATATGATAGAAAGGAAATAAGATAAATTAAATTAATAATATTAATTATGTATTTCATAAACACCAATCATTCATAGAATAAGCCTTCTAACTAATATATTAAAAAAACTCTCCTTTAATAATTTCTTTATCTTTGTGTAGTAGGATTCACTAATGGATTAAATACCTCAAATATAAAAAGATGTGAAGTAGGAACCATATATATACACACACACAATACTCAATGCAAGTTTTAGATCCTATCCATCATAGAATTCAAACTTGTTTTGTGAATACTGTACCTAAGTATCCATTTACCCATTTAATTATGTCACATAGGACTTAATTAATAATAATTTATTATTAATAAATTATGTATAATTCACTAAAAATATTAACATGTATGATATAATTTAAGTTAAATTGAACGTTAAAGCACATGATAAAATATGATGCAATGTTAGCCTAGTTATGGAAAGATTATCTCATAAATGATATAGAGCTAAGCAATCGTACTTTTTTTGTTCGATTATTATCAATAAAAGGTGTAAGTTTGTAAATTACCCAAAGTAAATGCCAACAACTTAGTTATTGAACTATACTTAATACTAAGAGAGTGACTATTAATGATAAAATACTTGGTATAGCAAATTCAAGTATGCTTTGAAGGCTTTTTGTTAGAAGACTTTTAAGAAAAACCTTGGTTATCATTTATATATAAGTAATAGAGAGTTATTTTTTTATACACTTTACGATTAAAAAGTAATACATGAAGTTGTGATGATAGGAAAAATAATTTCATTTTTAAAATCAATAATGAATATTATTTTTCATTGTGCTTTTCATATTTGATAAATAAAATATTTTTTACTATCTTAATATTTTATCACTATATTTAATATCGAGTTATAAAAAGTTCGATTCAAATACAATTTTAAATGAATTAAATTTAAACAAGTTAAGCTTAATTAATATATGAATTAAACTTGAACTTTGTATTATTCATTTAAATTTTTTACAAACTAAATAATAAAAAATATATTTTATTCTTATATAATATATAAGTAAATAATATTTGTAAATTTTAATCACATTAATTAGAAATTGTTGAGGTTACATGATAAATGTCATAACTTACTGAAAGTTATAACCAACCCAGAATCATTAAATATAACCCAACCAATTTAAACTATAATCCAACATTAATAAAAATAATATTATCCTAAAAGATGACAACTTCCATTAAATTTTGAAGCATCTTAATAACAAGGCTAAGCAAAAATTGAAAAATTCAATTCAATTTAGCTAATATAGGCCATTAGCATTTCATAACAATTGGTTTTTAACTTTAATTAGTTGGAAGTGGGTGATAAACTTAAAAAATTTTCAAACTTTAGTCGATCCCAATTTTAATAAAACACACCTAAGTGAAGCCAAAGTCAATTGAGTACATAAAACAGAAATACATTTGTTACTTTGAGACTCTTCTGTACTTTATCTATTGCTAAGCCTATACTCTAGTGTTTTACTAGCTTTTATTTTAAAATATTACATAAACTCCAATATCTATCATTCTATGCACTTTACCATTAAAAAATTAAAAAAAAGACTCTTCCTAGTATCCTATCTTTTTCATTTACAATTCATTAGTGCTTTCATCTTCTTCTATTCTTCCTATTTTCGTTCTTCTTACATACCTTTTAGTTATTGAATCAAATCCTAAACTCATTTGTTTCCTTCTTTGGCATCAACTCTGTTGTAAACAACACTAAAATTCAAACATTTCATTCATTTGAAAATAAACTTATGATTTTTTCTTTAAGATTATTGCTATAATAAAAGAGAGTATGGATAAAGGAAGAAAGGGCTCTATAATTGCAACCCCTTTAAAATTATATGAACTAGTGTAATCTAAAGATTACCTGATCATTTTATGTATTACCATTTTTCAATTGACCATGAGCTATATATATTTTAGACCATAAAAAATGGCTTAGTCAGATTAAAATGTTGTATAAATCCACTTATATCTAAACATTCTTAGCTTTATTAATAAGAAAGAAAGCTACTTCCTAAAAAAAAGGACTAACTTATGATTCCTTACAATATAAAGGAATAAGTTTGTCTAACTAAATGTCACAAGTCAATAGTTGTGACAATCCAACAAGTAAATATGCATAATTTTAGATGAGACTTAGTTAAAAAAAATAAGCATATTGTGAAAGTATTATAGTTAAAATTTAAGATCAATCTAACTTGTGTTCTATTTTTTTCAATTTTCTCAAATTTAGGATATTTTGATAATTTTAGCATACTTAAAAAAGTTAAAGGGTTTTGAAAAATCTATATTTGTAATTTTCACATTTTTATTTTCATGTTAGTGTATTTTGATTCAAATTAGATGTTTAGAGCATGGCAAAAAGGGCTTATGATAACTTAGAAAAAATATGTCTACTTATGCTAGGTGACCTTTTATTCAAAAGGCTCTTTAAGAAGGTATAGTATTGGGAAAGTCTGGTAAGGTGCCTTGGCATTGAATTTAAAAGCTTAAGTGTATTAACTTGTGGTCATTCTCTATACACTCAAAATTATAGAATAAGGCATATACTAAGCAAACGAATTATCCCTTTCCTATTTAATTTGTTCTCTTTTAGATCATTATGTCTAAAGGCTCTATGTATGGGGCAATCTTGCAACTCATTGTACGCAAGCACTTTGGTGATATTTAATTATGGTTTACGAACATGTTGTACATAGAATTTTATTATTAGGTGATTAATCTTTCATATCTTACTATCTTTATCAAACGTACCATAAAAGAATTTTTATGTAAAGGCCAGCATATTTGCTAAGAATGATAAGCATGCATTACATGATTTTGGTTAGAAAGTTATTGGCTTATGACACTAAGCATTGAAATAATTGTTCTAATAAGCCCTATCAACTATTTTTATAACCATGATCAATAAGTCTATAATTTAATGATTTACAAACAAATATTGCTTAGCTTATAAAAGATAAGAAACCCTCAAGAGATAATTTTCTCTACTATAATGAAGGTGAGGGTGGTGCATCAACTTAAGCATTTGAAAGGTAAACCATGTAAAAGTAAGCATGGAAGCTTAATAAGAATTTTACTTAAACAATTAATGGCATAAACACTAACTAATCAATAACATATGATCCATATTGCGTAAAGAAATCTCCTTTGCGGACTCACTAGTGTATAGGTTAGCCAATTATATGCATAGAAACACTATAAGGTATGAATCACTAACACACCTTTAAAGTTTGCAATTTCAATACTTCATTCATCTATTACATTCTCATTAAAATTTTAAAATTTTATACCATAAAAAGAGTGGTTAATTAGTTAATTATTATGGTAATAATTTTGAATGGAGATTTTACATAGAAGTAAATAACTTCTACTATTAGTAAGGTATTGAAGACAAGAAAATTAATTAATTAATGAGTTTTAAAATAACTTTTTAAGCAAATAGTAATAAATTATTTGAATAGACTTAAAAATAAGGAACTGGCATGATTTAATTAGGAAAATATGAGTTGAATAAAAGAATTAATAATTATAATTATTTAAAGCTGAGCATATAAACATGAAAAAGATTCAAAATGAAATGATAAAAATGCCATTACCTATTTATAAATCAATTTTAGCCCAAAAGGCCTCCATTTCTCTCATTTCCTTCAAACACTAACCTTTTTATTTTTCCTTCTTCTCCTCTTTCTTATTTTCCTCAAAATATTTGTTCAATCATGCAATTAAGGAACCAATCTTTATCAAGTCCTTCCTGCACATAAGGTAAAATTTTCATGATAACTAAATTCTTCATTATTCTTTTTTTTTAATTTGAAAGAATTGAATAATGATTCAAAAAAGGGAAAAGATAAATCTTAACTTGAAACTTTAGGATTTTCGTATAATTAGGGCTAATGAACTCCAAATCTAGCCTTCCTAATCTTCCTTTGTACTAGGTGAGTAAATATTTTAACTCTATTTACTATATTAAGTTAATTTTATTAGTTAAGGTTAAATTCTAAGATTTCTAAATGAATACATATGGATTGTGATGGTTTGCTACGTGTAATTTGGTTTTAATATTAAAAAAAGCATAAATGAGGCATTTTGGTTGTGAATTTATGATTTGGGATGAATTGGTAGCTTGATAAATGAAATTGGGTGATGAATTTGTCAAATGAACAATGATAAATCATGCCAAACTTGTTAAAAACTTGGCTATAGTCAAGTATGCCCTAACACATGCATTTTGAGCATACATAATTGACTACAGAATTAACTATAGGTAAAAAGTTAGTCTTTAAATGCTAATAATTGACTATAAGCATCAGCTGACTATAGACCTTCGAAGTTACTTTTGAGGCTCTTATAGTTAAGTATATAGCTCATTATATGTGGTTAAACCCATATCATAATATACAAGGGATCATAGAGTATTCTAGCACTTTTAATTATTATATTATTATATGATAAATAAAGATGGAATAAATAATATGTGACTATGCAAGAAAGGATAGTAATGTTGTAAGAACATGATAATGTGCTAGGTATGTTTAAGAACTTAAATGATAGTGAATTTATAATGTGATTATATTTAATATGTGATATACTTGGTGTATACTCTATAAATGAGATTGTATTGAATGAGTCGATATGTAGCATGAAAGAGGTATATCATAGGGATAATGAGAAATTCAAAATCTAATTCCTAAAAATTAGTGGTAAGAAGGATAAGGAAAGGTTTATTCAATAATTAGTGGTAAAGGATAAGGATTAGGAAAGGTTTATACAAGTAATTAGCAATGAGGGATAAAGGTGACTTAGAAGAATAAAGACACTTAATAGGGATAAAGTAGGCCTTTAAATCATAAGGAAATTTATTTGCTTTCTCTATTTTGTCATCATATGTTAGTTTGAATAATGGTATTACTTAATGCAAATGAACTTAGATGAATGTGACATTGTAATGGAACTTGCTTATAGTATTATGTATTATTGTTAATGAATTATGTTTAAGTAAGATTGCTGTTATTTGTAGTCTTTAATGTACTGGTTGTATAGACAAGTTATATTATTACAAATTTCCTTGCCTTCTTTGGTAAAGGAATGGGAACATGATTACTTTTCCTGAATGCAAATGTAAAAATTCCTTCTAGGATTCAAATTAGATTCTTTATATTCTAATACTAGTATCTAATTTAAATAACCCTTTGTTGATTGATGTTCACTCATAAGTTTGATAGAAACTCACTCCATTTTTTGTTTGTTGTTTATTTTCTTTTTTTTAAGGAATTTTCCTTGCAGGTACTCAATTATTATTAGATAGATTGTAAACAACCTCATACAAGAAATTTAATGGTAACGTACATCTTAAGATCAGTTGAGTATAAAAAAACACATTATTAATTCATAATGAGTCTTCAAAATTGCATTACTTTTCTTAATAGCATAATTGCAAATGATAAATGAATTTAAAAGCATTTAGGAAAAGTTGGTAGGTTATCATGTGAAATAATTTCTAATATTGATCACGTGCCTTGAGACAAGCCATGATAGTTACATACTAAACCTAAGTTAACCTATTATGAAGATTTTATGTAGAATATAGCATGGATAATAAACATAGAGTTATTCAAACAAATAATCTTTTTTTATGACTCTTGTTTAACTTTATTTCTTTATAAACCCAACCTTATCCCTTCAGGATCTATCTTATCCATTCATAAATAAGCATTTAAATCTTATGTATAAGTCTTATCATTTATAGATTTCTCCTCTCTACTGTCATTCTTAATTATAGCATAAACATAAGCAAAACATAAGAATTTTCATCACAGATAAGCTACTAAACTCATTCATCACCATTTAATCCATAATCATATCATTTATCATTATGCAGTTTATACATGTAAAGTATAATATCATAAAAATCCTTAAGATATGGAAAATTTTACAAGAACGGAAGATGAATTGATTAGAGAATTGATTGATGCCTTCCAGAGAGTTTTTATCAAGGTTAAAATCTATTCAAGAAGAAATTAGGCCTTACAAAAACTTTTTATACAAGGAGAATTGATTGGGGATTTAATTCCTATTATTTAGAAAACTCCTTAAGGTTGCTAAACCAATTCAAGAATTAATTCCTTTCATGAATTCTAGGTGAATCCATTTATGAATCCATTTAAGCCTTCCAAAATAATTCCTAAGCTTAATGAATCAATGTGGGAATCAATTCATTTATGACCATTCTACATATTGTGCCAAAAATTACTATTCAACTACACTTTTCAACCTAAATCATGTCTATATCATTGAATTACTTAACTAAATCATTAGAACTTATAGAAATCATGTAACATAGCTCAAATCCATGATAATATCCACCATTTTCAAGCTACAAATAACAAATAAAGCCAATATTCTCTAAAAATCCCATCATAGCTATAACGAGAGAAATTTTAATAAAATAAGTAATTAAACAAGTAAAATGTTACTCAAGATAAGTGGTTAAGGCTAGCTTGGTGTTGGATTGAATTGTTACATATCAAAAATAGAAAATTATTAAGTTAGGACTCTATTTCTCTCTTTTAACCCCTTACACCCTCAAATAACTTAACCATCAGCAATTTATCCATGGAATAGAATAAAACTCAATCATAATTTCTTGGAAATAAAAAGGATTAAGAGTTGTCTTACCTTAATGAATTAATTGTTGAAAAAAGAAGTAAAGATTTGAAAGGAATTGAAAAGGGAAAAGTGGGTTGTTGAGGAAAGTAAATGAAGAATGAAATATGATTTTAGCATACAAAATTATGAATCAAGGGCAAAAAATAAAATTTCACACAACATTCTCCTCTAACTTCCACAACTAACTTATCCTATGTCACAAGCCAAAAATATAATGTTCTCTTATATAAATATAATATAGCTTTAATTTCTCTCACATTAAATTTTCTTATATAAGAACTTAGTTAATAACTTATTGACTCCTAATATCACAATGTGTAACAACAAAGAATGATACTTTGGTTAAAGTGATAGCTTTCTATTATTTATTACTTTTTACTAAGTGTGATTCAATATTATCAGATAATTGTATAAACATCTTCATGAAATTTATGATCACAAAAAAATTTATATTGATACATAAAATAAGATCAAATATATCATGTCCTGATTTTTAGGTACCATAACCGATGTAAAAATATCTAATTAGTATAGATCTACTAACTAAATGCTTTTACTTTTCACCATTTATATATCTAGTAGGAAAATACTTATAATTATATAAGTATTGAAACTTATAAGTATGAGAGAAAACTAATTTATAATGATATGTATAATAAGGGAAACATATACATAAGTTTAGAAGGTATACAAAATATGCTAATATTATATATATATGTAACACTTTAAGAAGGAGTACTCTTTGCCATATAACTAAACTATCTCATAAATTATTCCTTTGGTGCCTTTATGGAGTAGGGGAAGAGTTCGGTATATATGTCAATTTACTTCATCGGGATCATAACTGCGATCAATATCTATAAAAGAAATAACACACACGAGTATGAATATTAAAGAATACTTAATAAATAACTATTTCCTTTTTTTTTCTAAAAAGTTTTTGTCGTAAAAGATCAAATATGTAACAATAAGTTTAAATAATCATCTCAAAATAAATTCTAAAAAATATTTTTTATAATACTTATTTAACTTATTAAACTAAATGGCTTCAATTAGTACTCAGGATTTCCTCTTGTAACTTCAATCCTACCTTATAGCCCCCTTATAACTTTGGTTTGACTTTATACCCCTCCTCCCCTTTATAACTTTAATCCTGTCTTATGCCCCTCCACCTTAGTATCAAGTCATTATAACCATTAATCATATACAAGATGAGCATTTTTACTTGTAATAAGTACTGATGAGATACCATAGGTATTAACCATGATGGGACATTGTAGGCGTCAACCATATTAAGACACCTTAAGCATCAATGATGTTAAGACACTATAGGCATTAACTATGTATTTCATTACCACATATCATAGTTGTAGTCAAAATCCTAATTTAACCATAAATATTTTATTAAATATTTTAATGACAAAGATGGTATATAAATATACCAAAATCAGAAGCAATTTGAATAACAAGTGCATAATATCCATTCAAGACATATTTCACTAACATAAAAGTCTTATTAGGCCATAAAGGGGCATGCATAAGCAAATCTTTTTTTTACCATTCAAACTCAATCAAACTTTCACCAAAAATTTTTTTAAGACTTTTAAAATCTTATTAACATATTATGAATCATCAAAGGTCAATTATCTTACACAATTATGGTTCCTTGGCACTATTCATGCAGAAATGAAAGTTTATTCCTAAAACAAGGCCAACATGTAGGCACTTACAATCTAAGCCCTTTTTCATCAATCAAATGGAAGCCAATTTCTTCTCAATTTTGCCACAACATACTTAACAAAGTACAAATTTCATTATTTTTCCAGGACATTAGAGGTATAAACTCAGAATTGCTAATTTAGGATTGCACTAGAGCTATAGAAATAAAACTATCATTTAACTAAATTAACTCCAATTATCACTAAATTTTGACACAAGCTTGAAACATCCTAAATAACATATTTTGAAAGTTTCATAATTTTTATTAATCATTTAATAGTTCAAAATTTTCCAAACTTAAGACTATACAAATAGGGTCCAAAATCAAGATTACATTGAAACACTTAAAATAAAAAATAAAAATTTTTTTAGGATTATCAAATGAATTTCAAATGCCACCGAATTTAGACGTGTTTTTCTTAACATATGAAAAGGTAATGACACAAATTTGTATAGTTTTTCTCAATCATTTGTTTGCCTAAATATCCTAAAAATAGAAGCAAAACTTACTAATATTCTATTCTGAATTCACTCTTCTTAAATTTAAAAATATCCATTCTTAACATTTTTAAAATTTTGCAAAAATATCTAAAATTTTCCTTATATTTCCTAACATCATTTATAATATTAATTAAAATAAATCCCAAGCATGATTTCAAAAGAACAAATAGAACATGTTAATAAACCCCTTTACCAGAATTCTATTTCTGAACTTTCCTATTATTGTCTTACAACCTATTTTAATGAAACTTCTTCCACTAATTTTATCAATCCAATAACTTCCTAATGTCATAAAAAAAATCCAAAAGGAGCACAAATCAAAACCATGTCTTCATACATAACCACACATAAAAATCACAATAATACCAACATTAATCACCAATTTTATCACTTTTATAAGAAAATTTTAAAGAAAAAATATAGTTGCCACTCATCTTGAATTTTTAAGGCTTTTAATATACTCAGTACTTATTAGGGGTAGTTGTACTCTAACCAAAATAATAAATACTAGTTTAGAAAATTTAGAGAAAAATTTCCCATGAAAATATAAGGAAAAGAAGAAAAGAGCATATTTACCTTTAAGAGTTTTGTGGGAAAAGCTCTTGGAAAATTTTTATACAAGAAAATCAGCAAGAGGAGGAGGAGGAGGAAGACATGGCTGAAATGGAGAAAAAGATGGCTAAAATGCTTTAAAGGGTCTCAAGTTAAAATAGTTTTCAATCACAATTTTGAAAATCCTTAATTCTTTTTATTTTAAATAAAAAATCATATGATAATTTTTAAATTCACATGGTGCATGACTTTCTTGGCTAAAAATATAATATTTTAATTATATTTGTTATGAATAAAATAATTTTAGAATTTCTAGAGAAATTCTTAACAAAATTACCCCTAATTTTCTTTTTCTTTTCATTTAAGTCCTTAGCTTTTTTAAAAAACTTAGGCCCATATTTTTTAGCTTTAAAAATCATATTTGGGCTTCTAAAAATTAGGTCAAATCAGTCTAATACTAATAAAAATTAACCACTTAAAAATAAAAAGAATTTGTTACAAATTACCCCTAATTTTGTTTTTTTTTTGCATTTTTCCTATAAATTTTTACATATTTTTGGACCTTTATTTCTACACTCCCATAAATATTTTAGGTCTAAAAAAATTTGATTTAGATTAGTCCACCAATTTTTAAATTAATTTACTAAATTTTTTACTTTTTGATTTACTAGGTTTTGGGATCTTTGATAGATTCCTATATGAATTTTTCTAAACTTATTATTAGATTATCTATTTTGATGTTTAATAAAACTTTTATAAAAATTCAAGTTAGGCACATATCTAAATTATTCTTATGACTCTTTCAAATTTTACTCGATTTCTCCCTCAGGTTTTTTAATTTGGGTGTTTTCTAATAAAACACCTATTTGAATTTTTTAATTTACTTCAAATATTTTCTAAGGAAGACTTTTATAGGATATTACAAAACAATGTGGTGTTTAATTTATTTATGAAAAATAAATTTTTATACACTTAAATTTAGGTAAAATAATAAACTATTTTGGTAAAATTGTATAAACTCATCTAGATTCATATTCAAAACATAATCAAGCTTACATTCAAGTATTTTAAGTTTTTTAATTAAACAATATATTATTTAAGTTAAGTTTGAACTTCTTTATTTCTTATATATTTAATCTTGAATATAAGAATGTTTACAACAATTAGTTGACTTAGTAGAAATAAACTAAATCTTAAGACATTCTAAACATACTAAAGGATTACATATTCAATTCTTAAAAGTGCCTTTGTAGTAATTTATTATTTACTGCTTTCATATCAAATAAGAATCCACACCTAATAAAAAAGATATAAAAATATCATGAGTTTAAACTAGAAATAAATAAATATTTGACTTAAATAATCTTATTCAAACCCTTGACATGCAAACTATTCTCATCATATATATATATGGTTAGAGTTTGAGTTTGATCAAATATTAGAGATCAATAGAGAATATAAAGTGTAAGTAATTCTTCACGTTCTCTATATTAGAACGAAAAGCTCATTAATATTAAACACTCCTGATTTATTTCATCCATGAATTTAAAAATAATTACATTACTAAAGATGTACTCATGGGAAATGAAGTGCTCAATCACACTTAGTAACAGTGAATAATGCTCAACAATTTTGAATAACAATAATCATCAATGATAATGAATGGTTATAATAATCAACAACAATAAATAATATTGGTAATGATTAACAATTATAAATGGTACTGGTGATTAACGACAATAGATAGTAACAAATGATAGTCACATATAATAAATAATAGCAAAAAAAGATGATAAGATTTGAAAGAATGTGCAAAATAATCATTTTATATCATTGAAATATTATCATAATATGAAAAATATGAACATTTTTAAAAATACTTTATCTAATTTTGAACCAAACATAAGGAATCTAGCATTCCTTCAATGTAAAAAAGATTACACAAACTTATCTAAAATGTAATTTTCCCAAATTAACTCTTAATTTTTTCTCTTTTCTATTTTTTTATTGATGTAAATGCCAATTGAAGTAATATAAAAAGGATATGACTATCACACCTTAGGCAAAAATATAAGTATCACAACCTTAAACATGTGACATATGAAGAATTATTGAAGGGGTAAGATTTTTGGTGTAGAGAAATGGAAAACTTGAGATGTCAACCCATAAGAATTCATATATTAATAAAATATCTTAATCAAATTAGGATAGACCATTAATTTATTATGTTAGGCTTTTTCATATCTTAAGAATTTATTTAAGCAATTTTTTTATCTCTTAGTTTAAGGAATTTTTTATAATAAAATAATAATTATAATAATCATATATTTTTATGTAATTTTCATTATACATTTTTCAAGTTTTTTTTTTTTACATTTAATTCAATGATTTTGTTTTCATACACACTCTTTTCTTCCAATCAAGTTATATTAAAACATATATATACAAAATTAATATACTTTTAACTTTATTTACAAAATATTACAATTTTACTTAAATTTTATATGTAATAAATACATAAAAATTATAATTTTATTAAATTAAAATTAAAACACATAAAAATATTATTAAATATATGCAACCATTTGTAACAAATTTCTTTGTCATGAAAGTATTATCTTTTATTTAATTGTATTCTATTGATTATTGTTTAGAAGCACCATATTTCTTATTATTTTGTTTATCCCATAATTAACATGAGTGTTACACTGAGTTTGTTTACATAGTATTATCTTATAGAATATCAAGAGTCACTTATGATATTTTAATTTCCATTTAGTAATAACATAACATATAAAGTACTATAAAACATATAAAATAATATCAAGAATCATGATCTATACAGGAGGAATGAAGGTTACTTGATATAATTGAGAGGATATTTGAAATTCCTTGAAGACTTTTGTATTTTTTTTTTATGCATCTAAGATTCAATTACAAGTACTTGCATATGTATATTTAGTAACACTAACAACTCCTATCATTAAAAAAAAACCATTTGGTATAAAATATCTTTAAATTAAGTATAATGACATCTACTTATACCTAGGATGTTTGTTGTAGATGTAATGTAATTGTGTATAAAGCCTAAAAGTATAGACAATAAAATTAAGAACTTTATTCACTACTTAAATATGTTTATGGTGCTTGTCTCAAATTTACAATCTTTTATCGTGTCAATGGGATTTTGTTAAGGTTCCTTTTGTTTTATTTAAAAAATATTATTTACATATATATTGATAAGTAAATGTAATGATATTTGTATTTATGACTTAAAAAAATAATAATCAAACTAATAAAAATGAAAAAAATTAAATTCCTATTTTTTAATGAAAATTTCTCTTTTAAATAGAGACAAATAATTTTTTAAATTCTTTTTATTTAATATTAAAAAATAAAATACTTTTTCTAATCTTAATTTTTTATAACTATTTTTATAAAAAAAATATTTTTTGTCAAAACAAATAAAACTTAAGTACGTTAAAGTTTTGAAATAGATAAGTTCTTGACCATTATTTTTTTGTATGTTTTAAAATTATAATTCTTAAATGAAGGATATTTTCAATATTATTTGACATGAACCATGTTAATATAATTATTGAAAAGTTTATGATTTTGTTTTAAAATAAATTGATATACTTTTTTCATTTATGTACAAATTTTATTAAAATACTTTTTATAACATAGTTACAAAAGTAATAATGAATTAGAAATAAAATAAATCGATACGAACCTACATTTCAAATACTAGTTAACTTTATTATCAATTATCTTATTGTTAAAAGTTAAGTCTCTAGAATTTGAATCGTATTTTTGTTTGGAGTTTATTTGTCATTTTCTCTTCTTATTTAACATGTTTTAATAAATTTATAATTTATAAAAAAATTTAACAATTTTTTTAATTTTTTAACAAAATATTATATTGTATCCAAAATTATGTTACAAATGTGGAAAAAACATACAGCTTCATTAATTAAAATTACAACATAAAAGTTTCGTAACTTTTAGGAACAAAATTATGGTAAAACATAAAAATATAAAACTTTAAAATATGTAATGAAGGTCAAATAATAATATATAATTATCATAATAATCATTTAATTATAGAAAAATTCTTAAATTAATACAAGTTTTATTATATTTAATCGTGAATACCAATTTTATATAAGGTAGATAATTAGGTTATTTTACAATAATTTAAAATTATACATTTAATAATTTTGGCCCAATACATCTATTTTCTTTTGGACTATTACAAATTCAATCAACCAAAAAATTCAATCAACCAAAAAACCTTTGGGGCTATTTTGTAACTACCATTTCTCTCAAATGGAATAAATGCACTTAAATAATAAGTATTCTTCGACTAAATCTTACACCACATATTTAAATCTCATTATCCATGCGTTAGATTTCCACCTAAGGCATTGAAGACCTCACCATACAAAAACATCAAAATGCCACCAATCTTTAAGAACAGGCCTTCTGTTTCAATTATTTGTAAAGAATCTGACATGATTTCAGAGACATCAAATAGACAACTACAGTCATCATAGGTGCTCCTGCAACCAAAAGCAAATACAAGAAACAAGCACAACTGCACTGCAGTAGACAATATTTATGAACTACTATTTGATCAAATGGAACCAAATCCTGCAAGGCTCTGCTAGCTGCTCAAGCAAATGCAATCGTGTTGTTGCTGCCACCAATAGAAAGAAAAGTGGCGGGACCTGGTAAATGCTTGGGGACATCACCACCGTTCCAACCAGAAATATCTCGGGACAGTTCTTTCATTTCCAGACAACAACAGTTGAGCCAACCCACAAAAACAGAAGATAAAAGAAATAGCTGAATGTAGGCCATGCTTGATGGGAGGAGGACCCCTTGACCTGAGATTTCCAGATAACAGTAACTGCTATTTGGAAAGGCACCACAACTTTTTGCAGTTCAAATTAGAAGAACGTCATCTATCTACATAAAATACATTCCTTTGCTCCATGAATCCAAAACTGATTAACACGCAAAAGGATTAAGAAATGGTCACTCACCCTTTTTCGCCATATAGTTCCTTGAATCAACAAGATAGTCACCTGTCAGTTCTAAAGCGTTGCTATCTGCCTATCTGGACCAGTACCACAGAAAAGCCAGATTTTACCACCATCTAGACCTAGATGGGAAAAACTACAGATCAGAAAACCAAGATTTCCTTACAATATTTAAGAAGTGAGCCTCGCCAAAACCGAATACCAAAAGATCTTGATGACACTCACCTATGTTTATTTTCCTGCAAAGTTGCATGAACAATAACCTCCACAAATGTACATGACCTGTTATGAGCCGTAGGGGAAACTTTTAACATGCTGCCATGGAGTAAACAACCTTCACTTCTCATCATTTCAAGTCTCACAAGAGAGAGTAGGAACGAATCATCAAAACCCTACAAGATTTGCATCCCACATTCCCAAATGAATTTGCTTTCAAGGCCCAGCATTACACTCCTCTATGAACTAGAACCATCTCACAGATATCTGGTGGGAAAAAGTATTATTCATTAATTGCAATTAAAGATGCATTTCCACACTGTTTATACCACCTATCTCAACACCCTTCACGTTGGAACCAAAAACGATTTAATTGATTCACATCAAAGAAGGTCAAGATTAATCAAGGCTGTTCAACGACGCATAGGTCAACGGAATGGTATTCCCATGGTAATGAGTATCATTTCCTCCCAGCACGGCCCTTCTCAGCCTCTGTCCACGTTCCCCACAGCAGTAGCAGGGAAAGGAGGAAAACAACGCAAGAAGCCATCTAATAAGCATATTACTAGAAAATCAATTGCCAAAAGAAAACATTAGATATTAGTTCTGGCAACCTAACATCAGTCTTGTGGAACCAAACTCATAATCTTCTTAGATGCTTATGCACCAGCCGGAAGTCGAACCCGGACTGTGCATAAATAAGTCAAGTACTAATTCAACGTTTGCAATGACCCTCTGACACAGCCCTAGTTCTACTATCAGCGTTAGTTTCCTTTCAGCGGAAACATGCAAAAGAATTGTAAGATAATCAACTTGAATCACCTCCACAGAGACTTGAAGAAAAAAAATATATATAAAAAAGGGCAAGACTAGCAAGAATATGTCTCCTCATTAGGCAAATTAATGAATCAACTCATCTCACATTCAAACATAAACAGAAAATTATACCAAACAGAAAGGTGTAACATCATAACCTGCTCCTGCGTTGAAAAAAATTAACATTCTCAATATCTCATACAATGACTATTAACACCAACAAGTATTGCATGAACTAATTGAATGATAGCAAGAATAATATACACATGAAATAATCTCATTCAGAATATACACAGTAGTAGATTGCCTTCTGGTAAAGTACATACAACACATTGTTGGTGACAAAACTACCCAATAGCAGTGCTAGCCGACAGGGACTGCAAAAACTGGGAAACCTAAAGCAGTGAAAATTGTGCTAGTTAAGCATTACGATTGAAGCCCGTAAGAGAAACTCAGCCAATTAACACCATGTATCATGACATCATCTATGATTATCAATCAATCCCTCCAATTCCCTCTGCCCGAACCTCCTACCACGTAGATTGGCATCCTTACACCTAGCTGCAAAGTAAAATATCAGCCAAGCAATCATGAAGTAAACCTCCATTGTTGATTGAAACACCTTGGCAAAAGATCTCCCAAAAAAACGAGTCAAAACCCATCTCACGAATGACCCACAAAGTATAGCTTCCAAGCATTTTATTTGGATAGCCTGGTTCAACATTGTTGATATCAAATAGCAACCTTCCTTCACAATTTCTCTCCCACTCTTCCTGGAGTCCACTATAGCAACCCATGCATCAACAGAAAATATAAAAGCGACAAACGTATCAACTAGAAACCAAGTAAACAAGAATCCAGAAATCTCCTTCTCAAACCCTCGAACCCAAGGGGACATGACTGAAAATGGCATCAATTTCAATCTAACAAACAGCTTGAAAAATGAATACTGATCTTCAATTTCACCAAAATACCACAGCCCCAGAAGCTGAGTCAAGGCATCCCTCACAGCCCACCGCATCAAAATAAACCCTGAAAGCCTTTTAAGACCCAATCTCGAACCATCCCAAATCATTCCAGCAACTGAATTAAACCTCCCCGCAAGATCATTAACAACTGTAATGAAAACGATTCCCATGACCCATGAATACGTAACAAGGAAAACTAAAATCACCCATCCATAAGCTGCAGATAAGAAACTCACGAGAAAAAATAGTGACGCAGCGTCACGACGGCCAAGCTCCAGTCCCTTTATAATGAGCTGAAAATCAACAGCTCTATCCATTTCCTGACCACTTCCCAAATTCACCCTCTCATTTTCTTCTTCGTTCTCGCCCTCGTTATCTTTATTATCAGAAGATGAAACACCTTCAGCTTTGAACGTAATCCCAGACCGAACCACCTCGGAAACCCTAATTCCATTATCAACGACGAGATCTGAAAACCCCGATTTCAAATTGAACGGGCCAAAAGCTATCAAACTGCTATTAACAGGAGCCTTCTTGTTAGACCCGAATAAAGTGCGGCCATCGGCATCATCACCGGAGAAAAAATCATCATCTAGAGTTCCGACACGAGTCAGATGAAGAAATGGGCGGCGACGGTGGCGGCGTAAGGCGGTGGGAGATGGGTCCTCGGTGGATCGGAGGCGGTGGTGGTTGTTGCTATTGCCGGCGAGATCAAGGCGAGAGAGGAGCGCCTTAAGGGAAGGATCCCGGTCGATGAAGGACGTGACATGGGTGGTCCCGTTTTCCACGAAGGTGCGAAACGACAGGATCAGAAGAGAGAGAAAGACGAATGTTAGAAGGTTTGACGAGAAAGACGAGGTTGCTTCTCGGAGGAGCTGTGCAGTGGAACGCAGGTTCTGCAGCCGAGTATGATCGCTCATGGCGGTTCTGCGATTTTCAGTTCTTCTTTCGATTTTCGTTGGGTTGGGGTTTTGATTCAGCAAAGCGGCTTTGGCGTTTTCGTCGGTGCGAGAAAGCGAGGGGGCCAGGTTCTGAACTCCTGGGTAAGAGCGGGAAGGGTTCACGCGCGAAAGGAAGGCTTGGACGTACGCTCTGTGTGATTGGTCTAATGTTGGATTAGTTTAGGATTAAATGTATTATTGATGGGAGCAACTGAATTAGGGGCTACAATTTCCCTGGAATATTTATGAGAATTTTCTCGAAACGTTGAAGAAATTTGTCAAATTGAAATTTTCTTTTATCGAGAATATCTTCTTGCTCGAAAATTTCATATTAAACGAAAATGGTCATATAAATTTCTATGGACAAAAATTTGGGGAACTAGTTTGTAACTTTACAAAATCATATGAGAACTCGATGAAAAATTTATTCAATTTTTTTCAAGTCTTACGTGTTGTTAATTAACCTTAGTATAAATGAAAAGAACTGATGAGAAATAACCATAAATTATTTAAAAATATTATAGATTATAAAAATTATATTTTAAATTATATATATAAAATTAAATTTTATAAATTTATTTCATTATCCTGTTATATATAATATTATCACAAATTACTCGAGTGATTTATAATTCATCTTTTATTTAGCCTCCATATTTTAATGAATTTTTTATTTTTGCTGTAAAAAAATTGCTTTTGAAATGACTCTTAACTTGGAAAATTTAAAAGTTTGAATACTGGAACTAGTTGTTTGTTGTTTGTTGTTTGTTTGTTGTCATTTCATCATTTTATAAGTTTGGATACGAGAGGATAGTGAAATGACTTAATTTTGTATTCAAACTTATAAAAGATGAGTTTTTTGTATATTCAATTTGAAAAAATATAAATTATTCTCACTAATTATAGAATATTTAAATTTTATCATATGAACTATACAAATAAATAAATTATTCTTTAAAATTATATAAAATTTAAATTCTACTCTATCATTAGTAATTTAATAAAAAATATTAGATAAAATTATAAATTATCCTCGTCAACTTTAGAATGGTTGCATTTTACTTTTATTAACTTTTAAAACTTACAAATTAAGTTCTTAAACTTGCAATTAACATTCATTGTCAATTCAATGCAATTCTTTTATTAAATTATATGATTTTTTAAAACTTTTAAGCATAAGTTATAATATTACTATATATTAAATTATTATATTATATTTTGTATATAAATATTATGTTATATAATTAATAAAAATTATATTAAATATACAAAATTTTAATTAATGACTTAAAATTGAGTTATGAAAGTGTGAGTGAAATATGATATAATAAATTAATACATAATAATATTATAATCTATATTTACTAGTACTACTCAATATTAATTGCTACTATTCAAATTTTTTTATTAAATTATTGCTTATTATATGAAATATGAGGTAAAAATATTAAGTAAAGAAGTGAAGTAAATACAAATATTATACTATATAAAAAAAATTAAAAATTTAATATTTACATCTTATATAATCTTGTTCAATTTAATTTTAACACTACAATTATTATAATGGTAATAAACAATAATTTTTATTTTATCGCCTCAGATTTTATTTATAATTTACTTTATTTAAAATTTAATAATTATATAATTTATAATTTATCTTTATTTGAGTCCTTTAAAATTTATGATTTATTGTAATACTTATATTTAGACTAATACATCTATTTTTAAAGAGAGATTATATTAGTAAATTTATTTTATTTTCTAGACATATTTTTTTATAAATTTGTTACAATTTTAAATTTTTCACATATAATTTTTTATATTATAAAAAATTTTAATGACATAAGTAAATTAAAATTTTTTGTCTTATGTAATTACATATTATATTTTTAACTCTTATATTATTTAATAAATTATATACTACTTCTCTTCTTTCTTGTGATCATTTATATTATTATTTAATAAGATAATAGTTATTATTTACTCTAATAATTATGTATTTTATTGTATTATAAAATATTTTAAGTAAGTTATTCATTTAATTTAAAAGAATTATTTAACTACATATATATTTTATTATAAATTATTATAAACAAGTTATTGATTTAATTTAATTTAATTATTTAACTATATATTACATCATTAACTCTTGTATAATTTTATAAGTCACATATTATTCATCTTCTTTTTCGTGCTCATTTTTGCTATTATTTAATAAAATGATAGGTATTATTTTAACAATATAAGTAAATTTAATTTTTTAAAATAAAATATTATATATTTAAATTTTAAAATTGTAACAAATTTTTAAAAAATATGTCTGGTAAATAAAGCAAATTTAGTAAAAATATAATCTCTTTCTAAAAATATATGTATTAATCTAAATGAATTATAAATTTTAAAGAGTAAAATAAAAATAACTCATAAATTATATAATTATCAAATTTTAAATAAATCATATTGTAAAAAAAATCTTAGAAGATAAAATAGAAATTATTGTTAATCATCACTATGATTATAATGGCATTAAAATTAAATTAAATATGATCATATAAAATAAAAATGTTAAATTTTTAATCTTTTTTTATATACCATAATATTTATGTTTACTTTACTTCTTTACTTAATATTTTTGACCCATATTATATGAAATAAGCAACTAATTCAATAAAAAAAATTGAATAGTGATTGTCAATGTTGAATAGTGCTAATAAATATAAATTATAATATTATTGTGCAGTAATTTATTATGTCATTTTTTGTACATAATTTTGTAATTTATTTTCAAGTCTTTAATTAAAAGTTTATATATTTATTTTATTTTTTATTAATTATATAACATAAGTTTTGTATGTAAAAAAATGATGTAATAATCTAGATAATGCTATTATGACTCATGCTTAAAAATATTTTTAAAAATCATGTAATTTAATAAAAAGATTAATTAATTAGATGACAAATTTTAATCACAAATTTTATATAATTAAGGGCTTAATTTATAAGTTTTAAAATTTATTAGGAGCAAAATGATGAGGGTATTATGACTCATGCTTAAAAATATTTTTAAAAATATATAATTTAATCAAAAGATTAATTAATTAGATAATAAATTTTAATCATAAGTTTTATATAATCAAGGGCTTAATTTATAAGTCTTAAAATTTATTATGAGCAAAATGATGAGGGTAGAATCTGAGTTTTGCATAATTTTAAAGAGTAATTTACTTGTTTTCCTATTTCATGAGATCCAACCACTCTAATTGATGGGGATAACTTGCTTTTTCCTCTACATTGAATATCTAATAAATCACATTAAATTTTATATTTTTTAAGCAAAAAATATTCAATTTAATAATTCATAAGTCATTAATAAAACTAATTCATCCATACATTGAATTACCCAATGCATGATGAAATTAATTCTTTTAAAATGATGAAGTGACAACAAACGAACGACTAGTTCGGGTATTCAAACTTTTAAATTTTCCAAATCATGAGCCATCTGATAAGCAATTTTTTTTACAGCAAAAGTAACAAATCATTAAAAAAAAACGCAGGCTTACCTAGGCAGTTTTAAAATAATTTACTTGTCTCCGAAAAGTTATTAGTTTATCACTCCAAATTAGTTGTGTAAATTATTATTTAAGCTTTGATTATATTAAGAGTCATATAGAAAAATATTTCTAGTGCACATATTTTTCTGTAATAATAGACGTGAGACCAACACTAAAAATTTAGAACCAAATTTCAGATGAAAGGTTAAACCTTTATAAAAAGATACTAAACACTACTCGAATCCCTTCTTGACCTTTTGGCTTAAGGTACATATGCGATGCCCTTATCTTGGTCGTCCCAGCTTGCCCTAATCACGTCACAATTTTTATTGTGCTGTTAAGTAAATGTTAGACTTGAAACTCTTTCGGCCACACCACTTAACTTTATTTATGATTAGAGCCATCATTTGACTTTAGAGTCGATGATTTTAATGTGACGCCCAACTCGAACATGGAAAAGAGACATGGTGACGGAGTATGTGTACTTTCAAATTTATAATATATGGATTTTTCTAAGATATGCATCTAGTGTACAGGATAAGAGTTAATTAATGCTCATACCAACTAAATTTTTTCCAGTAAAAGTGGCACTAATTAATAAAATAATTAATTATAATTTATTTTTACAAGAAAAGGTAAATTATTTCGTTAATTATTATCAGTTTTATAAGAAAAAACTTAGTTAGTATGAACATTAATTGGCTCTTATCCTATGCACCAGATGCATAGATTGAACCCGAATCTATTGAAAGAATCACGCAGCATCCAACCACATCAAGCTGTTTAGGACGAGTATTTTAGAATCCAGCTATAGGGTTTTTATAAGTATGGAAAGCGTTTAGCTAGATGAATTGGTCGTTTGAGATAAAACACATCAATGACAATATCATCCAATGACATATTCATTTAGTCAATACAAAGTTAGGTAGACAGACAATATATAAAAGAATTTTTCTTTAGCCTGCGAACCAATCAGCTGCTACTGGGAAAAAAGGTATAATCTCTTTATAACTACATCCAGTACTTTTTGAAACTGGTTTAGCTCTTATTTGATAATTCACCAATTAATGAACTTTATTCACGGCACGAAGTAATCAGGTTTGAGGCCAGCTTCTGATAATAGGTGATCTAGGCAGAACCTCTAGCTGCTCACGCTAAAAATGAGGTAACAACGACTAAAGGAGGGAATTGGCAGAACTAGGATATTATCTTTTAGGAAGACATTATAACAGAACTTGCAGCAAAAACAACAATAGTGCATTAACTTATTTCAGTTTTTTGCTTCCCCCGAACTTGTTTTCTTTCCCCGACTGATGATTCAAAGATCCCAAAACCAATAAAGCCATCATAATAAATGGAAGGCTTCTCAACAATCAAAACTTCATAACGGCAACAATATTCAGAGAAAAGATGACTCAATCAAAATCAGGCTTCTCTGGGTAGGTGCAGCCAGACCTTTGGATGATAACATTCGCTGCATAACTGGCAGCTCTCACGCACTCTTCAATTGGCTTCTCCTGAACCAATTGTGAAAGAAACCCTCCAACAAATGCATCTCCTGCAAATAAGCAAAATATCATACCATACTTTTACTAGCCCTTTGATCTTGAGGTTTCTATCTTGATTACCCTGTGTTATTAGCAGTGTATATATCATAAGCATGGATGAAAATTCAACAACAGGAATTTATACACATAATTGCGAAGTACATATTTTCCACATTTCAACTCTTACTAGCTTTAGATTGTAGGACATACCTGCTCCGTTTGTATCAACAAGTTTTTCTTTCGGTAATCTTACCACAGGGAACAGCTTCACCTTCCCATCCTCAGCAACACACACAGGATCAGCACCCTGTGTGATCACAGTTATCCTTTTGTGTGTTCCCGATGCCTTTGGCCACTGAGAAATCTTCAGAGCTATCTCCTCCACATTATCAGTCTGGTCAATCGGAAAGATCAAACAAGTTAACATTTAGAGTCCCAAACCACAAGTGTCAAGTCTATAAATCTGGTGGCAAGTTATGATTATTACCTCCCAACCATGAACTTTTGAAAATGTTCTTGCTTCGGTTTCATTTCCAAAAATATAGTCCACATACCTGAATCCGGGAAAGGCATCATCAATGTGAAAAGATCATTCTTTTCAATTAAAATTTTAAAAATAAAGAATGACTCTTACGGCAGAGCTTTCTCCTGTATGTCCTTGAAGAACTCACAGATAAATGGGGCAGAAAGGTTCATTGCGAAAACCTGCATAAAGAAATATTTTGAGAATATAACATGAATTACTATTTAGACGGAATTATCAATTTAAATAAGATCAGTACCTTGCTATTGGCCACTGCATGTTCAGCAACTAGCAGTATGGAATCTGGAGACACAGTGAGGAAAAAACCAGCAATATAGTAATACTTGGCCTTCTCAACTATTTAGAAAAGACGTTCCCATAAAACTTGTCAGTTCTAATGAAATTTGGTAGAAAAGAGAAATTTTATTAAGGGAAGTTGGAGCACCAAAAACCAACAAATTACCCAATGCCCAGTTCTCTGGTCTCTTCAAATGCTCAGACTTGTAACAATTTGCAGCTGACAAATTAGCAATAAGAGACCTGTACTAAGAATCAAAGAAAAATTTTTTAAAAGGGAAAACCGGAAGGGATTGAAAAGGGCTTCAAAACCTGTTTGCAAATTGCAACCTAGTAAATATCAAGTTGAAGATGTACAATTTCTTGGCAAACACTTAACTGGAGAGGGAAAAAGAAAGAAAGAAAGAATCATGGTATACTTATCATCTTACCGTTCACCACCAACTACACAGGCAGCACAAGTTCCAGTAGGTGCAATTTCATCTTCATAATAGTGAACCTAATTGTTTGAACCAATAAACAACTTTCAGGAAGTAGAATTCGAAAGGAAGTAGAATTCGAAGATTCATATTAATAAAGCATATGACAGAGATAGATAGAGAGGAAGAAAAAACAAAACTCACATTAACACCAGCCTGTTTACAATTCTTCTTCATCTCCTCACCAAACTTGTCCTTTCCTATGCATCCCATGTAGCTTGTTGCGCCTGGTTTTTGAAGCATCCACTGCAAGTGGGAAAGGAAATTGGAAAGTTGCTCTGAGTCGCTGACCACAAAATGTCCGGATTCAGCTTACTGCTTAGAGAGGCAAGTAAATACCTGTGCAACCCTGATTGAATTCTGAGTGGCACCTGCAGATAAAAAAATTGTAGAACTTATCATTACGTTATGAGCATTTCCAGAATCTTTTCAAGTGTGCAGATGATATCAAACCTGTATTAAACAATTATTCAAATTATAATATGTCAGATCAGATGTAATGAATTACCTCCAGCTATGTACTCCACGTTATATTTTGAAGCCATTTCATCGAACCTGTGATGATCATATGCACAAAATTGGTCCACAGTTCCGCTCATAAAATGTTCAATTAGAAACAACCCCGAAACCGCTATATTGAGAACCTAATCAGAACTCAGGAGTAAAAAGTTACAGAGTGAATGGTATTATCACATTAAGTTCTGAGTTCAATACAAGGCACCATCACATACTGAATATTTAGTAAAGAAGAGAACCACCCACAGCTTTTCCTTACATATAATTGCTGCAAATCTGATGCATGCAGAAATTTACAATAAGGTGTGAGTATGAACTATAGATCCATGGAAATTGAAACACCCCAAACTAGTATGTTTGTAACATTCAAGCTACTTCAAGAGGCAGCATGATTCTATAGCAGAATAGTGTGGTCTTAATGTAAAGTAAGCAACATATTCAAGATTCCACTTGGAGATGGGAAATAAAGCCTAAAAGAAGCCCCATTAAACCAAAACAAATTCTATTCCCTGTCTCTTATAAACTTGAAAACCAATATAATCACACCTAACTCTACTCTATTGAGTAAATTAAGAATTGCAAAATGACAATTCCCATGGTGATTCAGACTGATGCCATACACAGCTCAGACGGAACATTGTTAACAAAAAATCATGGTGCAGGGATGGGATCAGATTTCTTACATAGGCAAGTGGTTTTCCTCCGCGAGAATTGAATTGTTCAACTTGATGTCATATCTGTCATGAATCATACAAAAGCAAGGTTCAGTCATTGAAAACAGGAAGACCTGATCATATCATTTGCTTTGGACTAATACAATCATCCCCCAAACCCCTCGAATATTCCCTCAAATCACATATTAATTAATATACTGACACAAAGATAAATATAATTTTAAAACAGAATCCAATAGCTACAAAACAACCCCGCAAACACTAGTTGGAGGCTGGTTGAAGAGAGATAACACAAAGATATGACAAACCAACTTAGCTGAAAGTATTAAGATCGGAAATACAGCGGATAACATAGGCGGTTCAGCAAGTGAAGTAAAGAGGGTGAATTGAAATCTGACGTACTTCTCCAAAAACTCGTCATCAACAATGGCAGATATATCGAGTAAGGGGTTGCCCATCCCCAAAAGAATGCCTTCGAACGCCATTAATGGATGTGACAGCCAAGCTTAAGCAGAGAGACTGACTGAGGCGTGGGTTGAGCAAAATGAAACGTGGATCTTCTGCTCTAACAAACAATGATTGAGATTGAGATGTAAATCTAGTGCGAGCAGCGTATTCTACCTCGACAGGAATTCTGTGGCACTGTCCCCACTATTTGGCGAAAGAAATTTTTCATCGGAGAGTTTATTATACTCTACTAGCGTTACTCGATTAAGAGACATAAAAATTGATATACAAAGAGCTCCGATTTTTTTTCTTGAGAATCTTTGCATTAAGTAGCACGTTGTATCCAGGATTCAATTTTTGTTATGTACATACACATACGTTTAATAATTTGATTACTTTTCTATTTATTCAAAAAAAAAAAAGCACTTCAAACCTTTGGGATTTAAATTAAATATTTTATTTTTTAAGAGGTGAATATATGATAAATCACCAAAATCAATGAATTAAAAATTAATATTTCATGATGTAACGTAATATAAAAAAATATAGCAATGCATTGGGACACTATTAATATAATAGTGCGCTGCATTGAGGATTTTTCTTTTTCCTTTTTAATTTATATCCATTTCTCTTGATAAAATAAAACTTTTTATTTATTCACAATATATATTATGATGCACCATTAATACTATTGAATTAAAAATTAATATATCATCATATAACATATTATAAAAAATTATTAATTTGATATGTGACTAAATTTAACAATGGATCAGTACACTATTATATTAATAAAGCATCATGAGTTTTTTCTTTTTTTTTAATTAATATCCATTTCTCTTGATTAAGACAAAATTTTTAATTTATTTACAAATATATTAGAAATTTTCATTTGTAGAACTGAGATGGTCAATTTTTTTTATTCATTGGGGAAAAACACTCAAGCCTTGTAAATTTTTGAAATTTTAAGATAAAGTTTTTATATTGTTAGTTCATTAAAATATTTATTTTACTAATGGATGTATAAATGATGAAATTTACCTACTTGTATTTTTTATTATTAATATTTTATTCATCTAATTTTTTTTCATCACAAAAAAAATTACTACTTAACTAGTTATAGGGTCGTAATATAATGTATTTTGTAAATAAAAGGATCCAACAAAAAAATAATATTTAAAGGAGAAGCAAATTTATTTAATCCATTGAGAGTGAGATCATCATTTACAAAAAGAATTTGAAATTAGAATTTAGAAAATTTTATGGTACACCATTGATTAAGTGGTGTACTGATATATCACTATATTTGACAATTGATATATTATTATTTAATGTGCAAGATTTGACTTTTAAAAAAATAAATTTAATATGCAGTTAGATTTGATAATACATCAGTACATCATTAACTAAGTGATGTACCATAGTTTTTCTCTTAAAATTTTCATTGCTTCATTTCATCCTTTTTATTATCATAAGTCATCTAACTCTAAGTTTGTAAAAATTACATTATGTCAAAGTTAAATTTATACACAAATCAATAGTGACAAATAATAATTTATCAAATTTACATATATTATCTTACTTCAAAAGCATTTCAATTTAGATTTTTTGGCTTCTACATTTTGTAGGAAAATAAAATTTCTTATACTAGGTTCCACTAATAATTTATAAATGTTAATGACTTTTCAAAATTTTTACATTGCTCAGAAAAGTCAATTCTCAAATATATATAAATGAAAATTCTTAAAAAAATTATTAATAAACTTTTCATGGTAATCTTATATATAAGGAGTTAAATATGACTTCTAAGTTTAAATTGATAAATAAATGGTTTCCTTCTATTTTAGAATTTAAAATTTTGAAAAGATATAATTATTTATAACAATTATCTAATGAGAAGTCACTTTGAAAAAACATAACTATTTATAACAATTATCTAGTGAAAGAACATGATTGCGTGTAAACAAGTATCTAGAAAGAAATCACATTTGTTTAATAATTATAAATAAAACTTTCTACTAAACTATTTTCACCACTTTAAATCGGGGAATTTTGAGTTTTATTGTATCTTAAGGGTATAAAAACTTTTAAGAAAGTGTCTCAAAAATATTTCCTTTTTGTTTCATCTCTCTTAGTTATTTTTTTCTCATTCCATCTCCACCTATTTTTCTAATAGATTCAAGTGCTTATAAAAGGATTTTTTTTTCAAATCCAATACTTGCATTGGCAAAAAAAACTATAAAAGAAAAGACTAGTATGATGTTAGAAAACATAGGATTTTCAAATTGTAAGGAAAAAATATCAAATTCAAAAAAGAATCAAAACCATTCTATTTGAAGTTAGGATTATAGGAAATTTAGAGATTCAAAAGGTATAGAGTTAGTAAATATTTTGTCTCCTAAAGGTATAGTTGAAGGTTATACAATATATGAGAGGACTAGTTAAAATAGTAATAGGAATAAGTGATAAATAGTTATCAAAAGGAAGTTACCAATTACAAGAAAACAAAAGGAAAAAGCATGAATTTGAGGGATGAAATGTGGATCCTACAAAAGCCCAAGAAGTCAATGTTCATATTAGATTGTATAGATTTTCAATTAGGTAGTGTAAAAGGCATTATTCTCAAAAGAAAAGTAATTATGTCTAGATGGAAGAATAAAGCCAAATTGATTAATGGTGAGTTTAGATTACATTCTAAAGTTAAGTAGGAAAATCTAAACATGCCCCTACTAAGGCCATAAAAGTGATTTCCTAGAACTGTCTAGAAACTAACTAAGTCCCAAAAGTTAGAGCCCTATGCCTAAGGTTAAGGTACAACATCTAGATTGTATTTTCCTTTCAAAAATTAAGGCTATTCAGACTAAAACAAATGATTTTGCAAGGGTAGTTGGTATATTAGAATTTTTTGTGAACTAACTAGAAAAAGACAGGACAGTTTGGCTTTACTATGGTTTCAAGGTGTTAAGTTAGAAATGTTTATTTCAAATGATAAGATTATTCATTATTCCATTACGAACAAAGAGGTTGATATTAAGCGGTTTTTAATTTATGTATATAGTTCTCCTTATTATAATAATCTCCATGCTTCATAGGATAATTTATATATGATTTAAGAAGGAATAGCTAGTCCTTGGTCATATTATGTGATTTTAAAAGCTTTGATGTTAAATGCAAATAAGGAAGGGGTAATATGGTGGGTAGCTCGAATGATATGGCTTTTAATGCTCTTGTTCACCATATAGGGATATTATGGAATTTTTTAAATTAGTTTACACTTATAATGATGGGAAAATGGGTTCCTAAGCAATAAGGGAAAGGTTTAATCATGAAATATGTAATGAAGTGTGAAAAATGTTATTTCCTAAAGATTATTAAAGTTGTACACTATAAGCCAATTACATGTGATGTAATAGGATAATTTTTGTAAATTTTTTCATTTAATCAATTATTAACAAAAGAGAATTTATTTTTTCATTATCAATTATTTAATTATTATTAAAGGTACTTAACAGGTCAGTCTACATGGGCTGAGCTCGTTTAATCTGCCAAAGCCTGCATTTTATGCGAGTTTATTTTAACTAGTCCAGTCCACACAAAAATCTGCAAAGTCTACGGACTTTACCTTATAAACGGGTTGGGCCCATAGGCCGGCCCGTATAACCTACAGGTTAGCCCATACGAGCCGAGTTCATTTAGGCCTGCATTTTTTATGAGTCTATTTTTTGTCAATCCAATTCACAAAAAGCCCACAAACCGATCTGCTAGGCCTGTAGGCCAAAGGCCCATTAAGCACCACTAATTATTATTTATGTTTGATAAAGCTCAAAGATCTAAATGACTCATGAAATGTAATCATGTATAGAGATGATAATCATGGAACATATTCCTTATGCTTAAATCTTAAAATGATCTTAATTATAAAGTTATTAGAAATTAATATTAATGACTTAAGTAAACTAGTACATATGATGCATGCTCAAGTGGCAACACTAGTGCATATGTGTGTGTGTGTGTGTGTGTGTGGTCATTAAAAAAATGAGTTTATTGAGCTGACCTATTTAAGAATTCTTATGTTGCAATAATGCAAAATTAATCCTTTAACTTAAGGCATCATAATAATTTTATATATGGTAGTTATACTTTAATATATTATCTTGATTTGTAAAAGCTATCCAAAGGACATCTATTAGGTATAACATTGTTATATATGAAGATTTGTGAATGTTAATAAGGAATTCATCATGTCTAATAAAAATAAGAGAATATCTTATGTTATTTTATGAATCGTGACTTGGAAATCCTTGGCCAAGGTGGGATAAAATCAAAAAAGGAGTTTTCTAAGTTTCATATAATTCATGATTCTAGATTGGATACATATAGTTGAATGACTAGAATTTCAACTAATACTCCACAGCCAAAGTTCAACCAAGATATTGTATAATAAAAGAATTATACCACATGGTAAATGCAATTGAAAAAGTTTATATTTATAATTCATATTAATTAGTTCATGACATGTCGTTAGATGTTAAACATGCAAAATAAGGTGAGTGGTGCGGAGTAGGTTATGTCCATGTAGGTTTAAGCTTGTGCAAACTTGCTCGTAGGAAGCCTATGAATGCCTGAGGACAAACCGCATTATTTTTTCTATTATTAGGACTAATGATATTGTTAAACATGTACATACAAGGATTAGAAATTAAACCTTAAATATAATAGAAAAAAAACACCTTTAAGAGATATTACATTGGATTAAATTAGAAAAAAATCTCATTTTTTTGTAAATTGTAATTGAATAATTAATTTTTTTATGTAATGGATTAGTTAAATAAGGCTAAAAAAATTATATTAACTTATTAGACATTGGGTAGGATTAAAAAAGTTCATAAATGCTTAAAGGATTATTTAAAGAAAAAAAAAACCTTAAGCCCACAAGCAACCCCACATCTACGTGAACTTATACCTATATGAGCTTGCACGTATTAGCACATAAAAAATGCAAGCTAATTCAAAGAGTCCAGCCCATCCTATACATGTGGGCTACCTGCATTACTTACGTGTTTTTTACTCATTTCATATGTCTATTAAATATTAATTATAAATTTTAAGATTTATAATTAATAGGATTAATTTTGAATATTAAATTAAAATTTTTTTAATCTAATTATGACTTATCACTAGTTTAACAGTAAAACTTAAAGTGTTATATGTATAAGATTAGATATATTCATACTTATTTATTTAGATAAAACTAATTTAATTATAAAATAATTGATAATTAAACAATAAGATAGTTGATAGGAGAAAATAAATAAATAAAAAACTTATTTACTTATTTTATTAGGATAATACTTTATAGGAATATAGAAATAAATAATAAATAAAAATTTTATTTATTAATTTATTTTATTAGGAAAATTTTTTTAAAAATAATTTATTTATTTATTAGGTAAATTTTGGGATGTTATTTATTTTGATTAAAATTTTAAAAAAATAATATTAAGTTCCAATAGAAATTTACTTGATAAGTAAGTCATGAGATGATTATAAAAGTATATCTATGAGAATTGTAAAGAGCCCTCCTAATGGAATAGATAATATCAACTATAAGAGTTGTAGCCACTAGCCACTAATATGTGTGTGCTGATATGTTGATCTAATTAAGAAAAAATATATCTTTTATTATCCTTTTTTTTTTCTAAAATAGTTATCTTGCATCATTACTAGCACATAAAATGGAGCTCAATCATATAGATTAATATTAAAGGAGGCACACTTAGGTTTTTTAATTAAAGTTCCAGAAATCATACAACAGGAGAAAAGTAAAAATTATTTTCTTTATTTATAATAATGAATCAAATTAATTACATAAATAGTCTTTAGGAAGAAAATTCATTTTAAAATTTTAATGCATTTGTATATAATGTAGTCCTAAATTTCTAAATTATGATATCAAACCCAATCATGTTAAAATTTGGATAGCATGAGATTAACAACTAAATGTCTAAAAGATATATCAGAAATAATGCAAAGTCTTTGAAATTCACATAATGATTCTAATATTATGTTTATGTCACACCTCAAATATTTTACAATTTTATTTTGATTATTTATTTTACTAATTATGTTTATGTGTTGATAGCTTGGAAAATGTTATGGACAAGTTCAAGATAGGTACTTTATTCTTAAAAAATGGAATTTTACTAAAAAGATAGATATAATTAAATTAGTTATAAGCTTGTGTAAAATTGGAATTGAATTAGAGTGAAAGAAAGAGATTTAGGATTAATTTTCTAAATTACCCTTGGGGAGTTTCAAAATTATAAAACTGCCCTTAACACAATAAAATCCCTAAAATTCAACATTTTTCCCTTCATTTCTCTAAAAGCTTTTTCCACTCTCCTTTTTTCTTTTCCAAACTTCCCTTCAACTTTATTTCCATCTTTGGTAAACAATTAGTTTTCATTAATTCTTAGCACACTTCAAGGTAGTTACTAATAATTTCTTGTTTAAATGCATATTTATCAAACCTTTAGATTCCAACAAAGGATTAGAGATGTTAGGGAAACTTTTATGAAAATTGCATATTTTGATGATATCCAAGGCAAATTCAAACCTTTACTTACATCTTTTTAGTTCTATTATAAACTTGTAAGTAGATAATCTAATTATAATAACTTATTTTGATATTGTTAATAAAATTAGGTAATTATGAGGATATTTTTAATGAAAATTGGTGTTTTCTAACATGATTATGTTAATAAAATTGATTAACTAAGTTTTATAAGTTAGGAAAATGTTAAGGAAAAGTTAATTGGTGTTTTGTTAAGTTAAAGTTTGTATTTGAATGATTTTAAGTTAAGATTTGCTTGGAATTTGATAAAAAAATTGAAAAACCTTATTATATTTGAATATAAGTCTTTAAGGGCTTTTAGGGCATTGATAATTAACTATAGTAGTTAAGTATAACACTTGAATTACTCTCTAAATTCTTATATTCAAATATACTGGGACAATATTATTAGGTTAATTTTTAAAAGGTTATATGTCATTTTTCTTCCATGCATGTTTAGCAAATCACTTATTATTGGAAAGGTAGTTAAATCTACTTTCCAATAGAACTAGTTTCATATTAAAATCTTATATATATTTTGAGATATCACTAAATTAATTAATAATGACCAAAAACTATGGTTAGTAAAAAATTGAATTTTTGGAATTAATTCATATATATCATAATTACTTCATATCTTACATACTTTTAGTAAATAATCATTCCATGAAAAGATGTTTAAGTCTAGTTTTATATGAAATGAATTATGTAACTAATAAATTTGTAACTTTTTAAATTAATTGTAAAATGCTATTCAATGTCAAGATACGTTAATATGTGATAATTGAAAGTTAATTATAGGGATTCTAGTAATGAAATGAGATATCGTAGTGCAATAACAGTACAAAATTGTGTTTGCATGTACATTTACTTGATTATATTTATTTATGATAATGTATAATCTAATATGGTATGGAATTATATTGGGTTATTGGTAATAGTTTATATGGGCTTATATTGACTTATAATAGTTTATATTTTATTATAATATTAAATTATAACAGTTTATATTTCATTATAACATTGGATTATAATAGCATATGCTCTGTTATAGTATTGAAATAATATTATTACCTTTTATTTTATTATAAAATTGAATTGTATTACCTTATGTTCTATTGTGATACTAAATTACTTTATCTTATATTCTATAATAATATTAGATTATATTATCTTATATTCCATTATAATGTTAAATTATATTATTTTATATTCTTTTATAATACGAACTATAATATCTTATATTTGATTATAGTATGGAATTATATTAAGGAAATATTCTATTATAGCATATAGTTATATTAACATATATTTTATTATCATAATAAATTACTATAGTATATGTCGATTAATATAAAAAACTTTTATAGGTATGCATATTTGATTATCGCGATAGGTTATATAGTCTTATATTTGAATATTATAATAGATTATATAAGTATGTATTTGAATATTATAAAAGATTATATATTTATATATATGTATGTATATATATGTGTGTGTGTATATACATGTACATACATATACATATATAAACACACACACCATAATAGATTATATGGCCTTCTATTCGATTATCATAATTGAATATTAATAAAATATGTATTCTCTAGATGGATTTCATTTTTACCACTTTATACTTAAATATAATAATCAAGTATAACTTTGACTATGGTTTATAAAAGATCTATGCTTAAGCATTAATGTTGCAATTTGCTTTTGCTACCGTATACTTAAGTATGAGATTTGAGTATAACTCCTTTGTTAGGACCCTATACAAGAGTACAATTCTCACATATAACCTTGGTCCTCAAACAAATGGCTTACAATATCGATGAAATAACTTATCAAATGTTTACAAAGTTAACATTATGCTTAAACATGATTGATGGTTTGGTTGGAAATATTACATGATTGAATCGCTAAACTTACATATGATAAATATTAGTATAAAGTATGAATTTTATAAATCTTAAATGTGTAGTTAAATTATTTAGTATTGCTTTATATGGCAGGTTATTGTGATAGTATGAATTATTATAATATGTAATAGTATTTTTATAATCCTTGAATGTATTTATGTGTGTTAATGTTTAAAATTATCACCTCGTATCTCATGACTAAGTGCTCATGTTATGTCAAATATCATATCTTGCCTAGGCATTCATGGAGAGTAAGCAAGGAAAATGGTCACTAGGCTAACCAAATAGATAAGATGGAATTGACCACTAATACTAAAGTTAGTTGATATTATGATTATTATTTATACATGTATTTTATGGACATGAATTAGGTTGGTTATTTGCCTTTTATCATACTATATTGCTACACTATATTATGATTATATATAATGATGATTAATAATAAAAATCAGACAAGTGGATTATATGTCTAATTTGGTATTTTTCTTATTAGGCATTGCATGACGTTGTTAATAGATGATAATGTTACGTGATACATGATTTAGAGTTATGAATATGATTATAGACTACTACAATTATATATATATATATATATATATTTGGATAACTTAAAATGATGTTAAAGTGATTAGTTGTGATTATTAAATAGATAATATGCTTATTGTATTTATGACTCATTATTATTTTTTAAAAAATATTTTATAGATTCACCTGTTGCAACTCCCTAACTACCTCAATCAACTCAAAAGTATTTAATAGAAATCTTGTTGAGAGTGGTCATAGTATTGTTAAAGGATAGTTAGAAAATAGGTTAGATTCGTGTAAGAAAGTTTGTATCAATTACAATATAAACTTTATTTGCAAATATTTGTTTAATATATAAAAGTAAAATTAGTTAATTTATTTACTTAGTCTGTTAGTAATTGTGTGATGATGCCACATATGATTAAATAGGTTTATAAAATTAAAAAATAGATTCTATGCTAGTCATGGCCATATAGATCATGACAATTTGGATGAGCTATTTATAAAAGATCTAGGTTCTCTAAAGTGCAAAATTTACTTTAGGAGAAAAAGTGGATAATCATAGTTGTTAAGAAAAAATCAAGAGATGAGATAATTACAAATTAAAAAATTACTTTTTTTATTTATTATTTATCAAATTTTGAATCTTTGACTTGTTATTAAAGGTTGTGGTTATCTATTTTACTCTTTCAAATGTATTTCACATTTTAAAGAGGCCAAATTGATTTATAAAATTCTTAAAATTTAAATTATAAGTATATCAAGAATCTTTGATTCAATTCTTTTTATTTTAGAAATGACTTGTTTAGCTATATGACACTTATTTGCTTGTTTCTATTAAGGTATTTTTGAGTATTCATTTTCATAAATTAATAAATAATTAAAATAACATTAAAAGTATAATATTAAATATTTCTTTTAAGTGAATGTCTTATTTTATTATTATTTTAAGGTTTTATCAATTTAGATGTTGTCTTAATTTTTCTTTTTCATAATTAATGTATTTTATTTTTATATCACTAAATTGTTGTTACCTCACTTAATTTTAAAATAAGTTCATGTACAATATTATGGCTAGTATATAAAAACTAAAATTATTTTAATAATTATTTACAAAATTTTTAATAAAAAAAGTATATAATAATAAAATCAAAGAAAATTTAATTACAGCATAAGCGTATGCATAGTGCTTAGCTTGTAAAAGTTAGGAGCATCATAAAGTTGAATGTACGGAGAAGAAGAGCTCAACAATGTAGACTAGTAAGGATGCTTGAGATTTCTAATTCCACCTCTTTAGGTGTGATTTTAAATTTCTTACTTTGCACTATTATAATTCTTATTTAGATTACTTTGCAGTTTTAAATCTTTCAAGTCATTAATCCAAACAAGAAATTTCATGATACATTACTTTGAATAACCTTACAAAATGAAATCTTTTCCCCAAATATTATATCTGAACACATTGTAAAAGTTAATGATTTGACATTATTATATGTATGTTATACTTCTTAGGAAATTAGAAATATTTAAAAAGTGTTTTTATATGTGAAAATATTTGTTTAATTATTATAATTATGCTTAAAAATGAGAATTTATTAAAAATAATAAGATATGGTGATAAGATTTGTGATAAATTAGTAGGATAGAAGGAAATAAATTATATAAAGGGTAACATGTCAAATACAATTAAATATATGTATAAAGAAAAATTAAGGTTTAGTTTTTGGATTTTGCTCCTAAATCCATCATTATTTGCCAAAATGCCCTAAGCCCTTATCATGAGTACACAATCTTTGATAGCCAAATTGCACATTTCTGCGTAACCTTTCGCTTTCTTCTCCTTCTTTCATCTTAAATTTGGCTCTTTTAAAATGTATAATGCATTTTAAAAAGTAAAACAAGTATCACAACCATTGATTAAATGAAAGGCTGAGAATTTAATAATAAGTTATCAATTTTTTTAATTTATAATTATCCCACCCCTTCAATAACTATAACTAATTATTTTATCCTCTAAAGTGTATCTCTAAAATATATCTTATACTTTAAAAGAATAGGATCCTACCAACTTTAAGCATAAAAGAAGTAATTGATTTTTATTAATTATCAAGAAACTTAAGTTCAATTGAGGTAGGCATCATATATTGGAATTATTGATACCTAACTATCAAATTTTCATTTTGAGAAGGAAATTAAGGATTTTAGGCATTTCAATTTAAAATTCTTGAATTAATGTTGAATAAGACCACATAATCACTCTTTTAATCTCTTATCATCTCCTTATACACAAGTAAGTAGAAAATTTACTTAAAGTAATTTTTTTTGGCATAATTTCATTATTTTTAAGGTTGAAATGCTGAAAAGTAAGAATATGATAATTGAATGGGGTATTCTTATGCGATGAGTTATGTTTCTTGTTGTTTTTGGATATAGAAGCTATATGGAAGCTAATTTTGTGAAGAAATTTGGATTAAGACTAAATTGATGAAAAATGACTATATAAATAGTGATAATATAGAAAAGGTTTGCAAACTTAAGCTAATAATTGACCATTATAATTAACTATAACCTTGGTAATTATTCTCAAAGGGCTTATAGTTAATTATTGTAATCATTACTTTTAAAAGTTTGGCTTTTAGAGATGGATAGTTAACTATTATAGTCAACTATAATGAGAATTAATCTTAAGATGCAAATATTGATTAAATAATGAAAAAAACCTAATTAATATTTAAGCCTTAAAAAAAAGGCCAAACCCTATATATTTTAAAGTTAAATCTATTAAGCTGAGTTACTTATTTTTATTTTGTTCATTCCTTTTTAGTTACCTAAAGAATATAGTATATTCTTGTTATTAAATTAATTAACACAGTGAAATATATGTAACGTTTATTTTGATGACATGATAGTATAAGATATAATAGAATAAGTCAATATGATAATATAAGATGAGATAATGAAATAATAAGATATGATATTATTTAATATTTTAGAAGACAATTGTATGAGAAGATGGTAATATAAAGTTATAATATCATTTATTGGTTATCAAATATATATGATATGGATAATATAAAAAATATTTTTTTAGATGAAATTATTTTTAAGTGGCATTTAATTCGTAGAATCATACATTTTTAAGAACAATAGTGAGTGATAGCAAAGTATGGTGATAGGTGGTGGTTAACAATAATAGATAGTGATAGACAATATCAAAGATGAAGGACGATAATGTGCAAGTCAATAGTGATAGATGGCAAGGGAAAGTGATCAATAATGATGAGTGGAGACCAACAATGATTAATATTAGTAAGTGGTTGTAAGTAATCATTAATGATGGTAGATATCGATAGGTAGTGGTCAACCATCAATTCATAACCTGTCATTCGTTAATAACTTCGCATTCCATTTTGCTATGTCATAATTCAAACTTAAGTGCGATAGGGTGAGAAAATTTTTACCTTTATCTTATTAGCTTATATTATGTCCAAAATAAGATGATAATTTTATCCTTTATTGACAAGGTAAAAATACATTGATCAGATTACATTATCTTATTTGATAAATATATCAAATATCTACTATGATAAGATAATATATGTTTTTACTATCAAATATTTTTTATATTATGCTCCAAATAGCCCTTAGTATAGTTTAAAATATCTCTTTTAGAAACCTAAATTGAAATATCTCTTATTAGTATACAAATTGGGATATCTACTAAGGAATTCATGATGATAGAAATAAAAAAAAAACTCCCTCATTTGTTATTATTTGTCATAGTTATTATATTACACATATTAATAAAGTAGTTTAATTTATTTATTTATTCATAATAAACTTTGTAAAACTATCATTTAATCTTTTATTATGTACAAAGTCCAAAATAATAAGAAATAAACAGAGAATAAATATATTGAGATATTTCAAGAAGAAAAATGAAAAGAAGGGTAAAATTAAAAGAAGCATTTATTAGTGAAAAAAGGGTAAAATTAAAAAAATAATATTTAATATTTCATTAGAATTCTAAAATAAAAAATAAAAAGAAATAAAAAATTTATTTAAAATGTGATAAATAATAAATAACGGAAGGAGTAATAAAAAAATGAATAAAGTTTTATTTATTTTGTTAAATACATTTTTTAAGCTTAAATGTAATTTTAATCTCCTAAAATATAAATTGCATAATTTAAGTCTCCTTATTTAAAATAATCTATTTTAATTCCTAAATATTAAATTGGTGCAGTTTTAGTCTCCTTGTTTGATTTTCGTCAATTTTTATCATCTCTTATTTAATCTCTAAGCATACAAATCATATTTTTTTGTAATTTTATAAACAATTAAGTCTTAAAATGATTTAAATTTTCACATATAATCAATTAATTTTGTTTAAAATTTCTAAACTTTAGATAAAAATTTCCTTTCATACTTACATGAAAGTCTTTTTACGGTTATATGGAAGAAACATTGGGTGAAAATAGTATCATGAAATTAAATTGATGGAAATCAAATAAGAGGATCAAAATTGTACTATTTATATTTTTTGGATCAAAATAGATTATTTTAAGTTAGAAGGATTAAAATTACAGAATTTATATTTTAAAAAAATCAAAATTTCATTTAAATTTTTTTTAAAGAAATTTTATTTAATTGTATATAAATAAGTATATATTACTTACATATTTTATGATTACAAAATAATATATCATATTGTGAAATGGAAAAAATAACTTACTCTTTAAATATGGATAATGTAATTTTCAACTATGCTTTTTTTAAAATAATATCCTCTTAGAATTACATAATTATGAAAATAAATATATGAGCTTATCCGGAGGAGAAATCTTTTGGTCAAAATAAAGAAAGCCTAATAAATAACACGCTGAAGAAGCCCCACGATCAGAGCTTAAGCACCATACTCAAACAGAGAGCCCCAGAATAATTACAGGTTAAGTACCATTATCAAGCAGCTAGCGCGCCGCCCAGCCCTTGTTTATCGTAACTTAATCTACGCAATTCACGTGGAAGCATACTATTATGCAACACTTATACACCACCATTCATATCGCGTTCTTGGATCGCTTATTTATCATAACTTAATTTATCACGGTTTATCTTAATTCGATTTACCTGATTTACGTGGTGACATATCATTGCGCAAAATCTGTACACCGCCATTCGTATTGCTTAGCTTGTTTATCGTAACTTAATTCAGTTGATTTACGTGGCGACATATTATTGCGCGATACTCTCTTACATTGCCATTTATATTGCTCCGAAAGAGAGCTTGTACCCGGTATTTTGCCGTCACCTCCATCATCACGGAGCCACTTTCCTTTTTGCCTCAAAATGGCAAACTTACTTTTTCCACAAGATCGTCAACATCATCCTTGAAAAGCATAGAGGTCCTTCGCACACTCACCATTAAGGAATAAAATGTAAAGCTATGGTCCACTGTGGTTCTAATTTTGCCACTTTTTTTTCCTCAACCGTTCATATCATGTTTTGGTTGAGCCGTTTCTCTTCATGTTTTGCTACTAATATTAATACTTCAGGAAAACATAGGGTTTGGTATTGTTTGATTGCCGAGAAACATATTGAACCTTTGAAGAAAATAAGTTTGACTCACCACTGACGTTCAAACTTCCTATAAACTAAGAAATGTACATTTTGTGTCTGTGTTTCTGAGTCTCGTTCGCCGTCTCTGTTTCTCGGTAAAATTTGGAAATTAATGCTAAGTCTGATTGGAAAACAATGCACAGTGATGCCAGATGGCGCCTTAAGAAGAGGATGTTAAATAAATCACTAAGGAAGACGACGAGATTCGATGCTCGTAAATATAGAGAATCCGCCAGAGCACGCATGAAGAAAGCGACCATGTCTGGTAATAAACCTTCTTCCTTACTTTTCCAGACTTACTGTAGGGTGGGAGAGGGATTATCTGGAAGTACTGACTCGATTTAGATAGTCACAAGCGCCATATATAAATACTCTTCACACTTGTCATCGTTTTCTTCGTTCTGTTTCATGCGGCAGTTCAATTGCTGGGTAAAAGGTGTGAAATATCAAACGGTGCCGCTGATGCAACTGTAACTGATGCTACTAGGGAAGATGAAGTGTTTATTGCTAAGAATTGCATCTGTTCGGCCAAAAGACAAAGGTATAGCTCTCATGGTTAATCTTTAATTTTAGGAGCTCTGCTTCTGAAATTCGGGGAGGAGTTATGGGTTCCTTTCTTTACTTTAATGTAAAATATCTTTTCCATTTAGTTATAAAATATTAGTGTGACGGAAAATGTTCTATTTTCCATTATTAAATGTAGAGAATGTTGTACAAAATAACTTCTTCTGATATCATAATTTGCAATTAAAGAATATAAGTAATATGTTACTCATTTTTTTTTTTTAACATAAACAAATACAATTTTCTAATAGAAAATGTCTTCCAACAAAATATACGAAACAAATGGAGCCTATGTTATATTTTATAGGTTTGAAACCGTAACATGGTTGCATATATGATTATTATTTATTGCCAAAACCATTCCCATAAGCAAAAGCTTACCAGGAAGGTCCTTTGCAGTGATTTATCTTGCTTCTTCCTGAGCCAGGATCTGTTAGATAGTCGAATTTAATAACTTTATTTATTTATTTTTTTTGTGGTTTCAAGCAGTAACAGTTTCATCAGTGATCCTTCTAATGAACACAATCTTCTTGTCCTCTTGACTTTTCTTCGTACAGGTTATACCTCAGAGGCAATAGAGTTTATTGTCTCAGAAACTAAGAACATAAAAAAAATGAACGCTGTCATAAACATGACATCGATATGAACATGTATATATATACATTTCTTGTCGTCATTGTAATAATGGCTTGTAATAATTATTCCTTCTTTGTCTTTGCAGAGAAAATTTTGATTCAGAAGATCTCTATTGCTTGTCTGACACAGGACCAAGTCTTGACCTGCATGGTGTCTCTCATCTGAAGGTTTGGCTGCAATCTGGTCACATGCTTGTAATCATACTCGCTTCTGGATTTTGTATGGGTTATATGTGGTTTTCTAAGATTTGTTACATGTTCATGCTTTGTTTAATCCAAGATAGGTATGACATTCCTGTTCATAGCGAACCAAATAAGAGAAAACTTTTCCTTTCCTTGTGTACATGCTTCATAAAACACCCGAGACTTCAGTTTACGACAACAACTAACAGCCAACTCTTACTTGCTAAAGAGGACAAGATATATGCAGGAATTGTCATCTCACCCTCTGCCTTTTAGCTATTTATTTTGGTTCATATGTTATTCTGTTAAAAGAAGATAATCTATCATTTTAACATTCTGTGATGCTTTCTTTCAAGCAGTTTCAAGAGTTTGCTACCTGAAAATTATAGCTAAGCTGCAACACTGTAGCAAATCTGACACAATGCATTAAAATTATTCTGAATTACAGCTCTAGTCTTTGAAAGCCTTATCTGCAGAATGCTCACCCTAGCGACCTCCTTTCACAGTGCTGTTCCTTCCATGAATTACCAACCAATTTTGTTCTTAATATGTAACACTTTACTGTACAATTGAGCTTTAATTACTACCAGATTGAGTTTTGACAATGCAGATTTCTCCCCTTTTTATTCTTCAATTCATCTAAAATCAAGCATCTATAAAAACTAAGAAGTAATCTTGTGAGGAATGAGACTGTTGTCAGTGACATGAATGGTGATACTATTGTTGCCAATGACGTGGGCTCCACAATTCCATTTGTTCCCAGTCATAATTGTGATTGATTCCAAATAACTCATTTAGAAGTTCAGTCTTTGTTCTTGTTAGAATATGTTGGGTAAAGGGTATAATAGGGTTTGTGTGTCTTAGTGTCTCTACATAGTTACAGGATTAGGTTAAGCCACACATGGATTGAGCCAACATTTGATTGACAATTATACCCTTTCCTTTCCCCTAATAAGTTCTAAATTTCTTATTTCTAATAATTCTTGTGCTATGCAATGTACTAATTCACCATTTATCTCTAAATTGTGCTGAAAGGACAAGCTTTCCTTAGGCTTGTGACATCCGTCTCTTAAAAGCAACAAACTTCTCATAGCCTATGTTGATAATTGCTATTAAGTAGGTTTGTTGATTTTTGAGCTTATATATCTCACTAGGATGGAAAAGAGTCGAACTCTAAGTGCAGCATGGATTTGGACGAAAATTATGTAGATGATGGACAAGTGGATCCTCATATTGAAAACAGGAAGGATGGCGGGCATGAAGTATGCTACAAGTGCATGCATGGTGGAGTGCTCATGTGAGTTGAAGAATTTGGTCTTCCTATATGTTGATTGATACTTAAACTAGTTTTGGTTGATTGGATCTTTTCTGCTGTTCATGTTTTTGATCTTCACAAATGTTGTCAATTAGAAAGCCATTTTATTCCCCCTGTTAAGACTTTACCACTGCTTCTTTCCTTGCATTGAAATCCGTTTTACAATAGTACAAATTATTCAATATCTTTTACCAACTTCTTTGATGTTGGGTCCAAAGTATATGATTATATACAACTAGTGTTTCACTTTTTTGATGTAGTGTTGCTACTTTTTCTGTTTCTCACTTTCGCTTAATCGCCACATGCACTGAACTCGTTGTGGATATTTTTCATGTGTTTGTTTCAGTTTTTTTGGCATGTTGAGTTACAGTATAACTTTCAATTGGTCCAGTATGTATTCCTGTCTTGCATCACATGAATGAAGAAGTTGCATCTCTCCGTTTTATTTTATTTTCCATTTCAGGAAGTTGATACAGTGTCAGAAATTTTTGGTTAAAAACACTGGCTTGCATATAATGATATTCATGTACTTTTTCCATGCCAAAGTAAAATGTTACATGATAGTGGGACGGGAGAGATGTTTAGGAAATTTTTTATTAGGCAGGTCTTAGAGTAGGACTTCACTTAATTTAAAAAGCGGGCATTGATTATATATTGTAAGGCTATTCTTTACTTCCAAAACAAATGATTTGGACAACATTTTTTTTTAATTGGAATATACTTGTACCTTTGCTGGGAATTATATAGAACCTCATCAATTTTCCTTGGCCTTCACTTATACACTTAATTTAAACTTGATCTATCTGTATGCTGTGACTGTTTAACATTGACTTAGTTAAACTCCATCTTATTTTTAGATTTGTTTTCTGGTTGTTATTTGTTTCTGTTGATTGATGTGGAAGTGGAACCATGGTTTTAGGTTCTGCTACGGCAAAGGGTGTCAAAGGAGCTACCACCCTTCTTGTCTGGATCCTCCTCTTAAAGATGTCCCTCCTGGGGTTTGGCATTGCATTTGGTGTGTTAAGAAGAAGATAGAATTTGGTGTCCATTCTATATCAGAAGGGGTAGAATCTATATGGGATTCTAGAGAGATGGTTCTTGAAAATGGAGGTAGGGGCCATTAACAATCTATTTTTGCATTTTCCCCTAAAATTTGAGGTATATTTTACGTTGCTTTCTCATTTAGAATATATGTTGGATGATAGATTTGGTTTGTGCTAATTATGAGTTGGTGTTGTGATGCTAGTTATGCAAACACAGTACTTGGTTAAATATTGGGGGCTTGCTCATGCTCATAACCGCTGGATTCCTGAAAAACAACTGCTTCTGGAGGCTCCAAAGCAGCTAGCCAAATTTAATAGAAAAGTTCAGGTTCTATCTCTCTCCAAAATTGTAGAAGATAAAAGCAATTTTTTTAATTACTGCTTGGTACTTTCCTAATTAAAAAAAAAAATCATGCCATATGGTTTCCTTTTTGAATGAACAAAACGGTAGGTTATCAGGTGGAAGCAAGAGTGGACTGTACCTCATCGTTTACTGCTAAAAAGAGAGGTAGTCTTACCAAAGCGGACTGATAAATCATCTGGTAGGCATGATGACAATAACTCAAATTACCATTATGAGTGGCTGGTAAAATGGACTGGTCTCGGTTATGATCACGTCACATGGGAGTTGGATGATGCTTCATTTATGACCTCAACTGGGGGCATGAAACTCATAGCCGATTATGAAATCCGTCATAGGAGGACAGAAAGACTGTCAAAATCTTCTGAAGTTCATGAGGTGCTTCTCTTGCTTTATATAAATCAATAGTCATTCTTGGATTCTTGTAATGTCATCTTAAAAAATTAATGTAATATGCTTAGCCTCAAGTTTTATGTTTTAGATTTTACATAAGACCATTGGGACATGATGCACAATGCAATTGACTCTAATGTGTTACACTTCCTGAAAAGTAAAATAATAAATGCATATATGTGGACAAGCAGTGACTTGCTGATGGAAAGTGCCTGGTCTTATGCTTTGAATATGCTTCTCAGTTTTCTCATAAGCATTTTGCCTGGTTCTGCAGCAGGGAAAAGCTTCAACTGTTGAATTATCAGAGTTGTCATCGGGAGATTCCTCCGGACTGTATAATCACCTTCTGAGTTATGTGAACAAGATTTGTATGTGTTGGCACAAAAGACAGAGCGCTCTTATTATTGATGATCAGGTTGATGAGGTAACTTTTTCCTTCCCTTAACCTCTGGTCATTTTTCTGATTCATGTGTGGTACTGTATATTAAATAATGTCAAATATTACTAAAAACCTTCCTAGGTCCGGACTTTTGGATGGTTGGATTTTGCCTTGACAAAGCCATCCCAAAGATCACGGTGTCGGCATTTTTTCCTGCACTGACAAACAAAAAATGAAATAAACAAAAATTGTTAGAGCTTCATTATTTATATTGCTCTTAGAAACTCTAAACAAATACATTTATAAATTGAATTTGCAGGAGCGTGTTAAGAAGGTGATTTTGTTTCTATTATCACTGCTTTGTAGTATAGAGATGCCTATTCTCATCATCTCAACTTCCAATACCCTTTCTGTATGGGAAGAAGAGTTCCTTCACTTGGCACCATCTGCCAATCTTATAGTATACAAGGGCAACAAAGATGTAAGAAACAGCATCAGGACATTCGAGTTTTATAAGGATGATGGTGACATCATGTTCCAAATATTATTATCCTCTTCCGATATCATCATTGAGGTGTGTTCTTATGTTTGCAGCTTCTTATGGCTGATGACTCCCAGACAACTAAAGATATTACATTTTCAATTTACTATGTTTGAAGCTTTCTGGGTACTATTGAAAAAGGTTCAAGCATAACATGATTAGTTCCCGTGAGTTCATCAGTGTTTAGTGTGATTTACAGGATTTACATGCACTGCAATGTATGCCATGGGAAGCCATAATAATTGATGAGTGCCAGCACCACAGAATTTCAAGACATTTCGATGATATCAAGACACTGGCAGCTCAAAAGAGGCTCCTTATTGCTAGTGGACAAATCAAGGTATACTTGTCTCCAAAACTGATATTTATCAACATATGACTTCAAATTGATTTAGTTTCTGATGGATTTTCAGGAACAACCAGCTGAGTATCTCAAAATGCTGTCCCTTGTTGATTCTGAATTTCATGAGTTAAATGGTTCTCCTATGGGGACTAACTGTCCTACTGGCATTTCCAATTTGAAGAAACAATTGGCACAGTACATTGCATTTGAATGTGGCACATCCTCCTCAAGGTTTATAGAGTACTGGGTTCCAGTGCAGCTTTCCAATTTGCAACTTGAGCAGTATTGTTCTATGCTGCTTTCAAATTCCATGTTTTTATGTTCGGGTTTGAAAACAAACACAGTAGATGCCCTCAGGGACCTTATTATCTCAATAAAAAAGGTAAACATGATGAGAAGAAGAATTTGAAATCAACCTCATCTTCATTTACTGAGCACATTTGCTTTTCTCGCTTTTGTAGATGTTTCTTCATATTTTTTTTGTTCAACTGTTGTAAGCACCTGAGTTCTAAATGCATTGTCTAAAGAACAGCATGATGACAGTTGCGTATGTGTTTACAGTGCTGTGATCACCCTTATCTCTTGGATCAGTCACTGCAAGGTTTTGTTGTAAAAGGTCTTCCCATTGAAGATTATTTGAATATTGGAATAAAGGCGAGTGGAAAACTGCAACTTCTTGAGAGAATCCTTATGGAAGTAAGAAGTCGTGGATTAAGAGTAATTATAATATATCAGGTAGTCCGCCAATCACGCTCCCTTGGTTTTGTCTTTCATTTTCATGGTGCTGCAATCGTTATACTCATATCATATAGTATTGGTTTGATGTTTTAGAAAGATGAAAGATACTAAACTGTAGTTATTGTACCTTGTAAACTGGTGTATGTTAGATTCTTAGAGATTTAATAATTGTTTTTCGCATTTGAATTCTTGAACATGGCAGTCAGATGTTGGTTCTGGATCGATTGGAGATATTTTAGATGACTTAGTTTGTCAAAGATTTGGTAAAGAAAGTTATGTACGATATTGTAGAGGGTTAGTTGGTCCCAAGAAGCGAGCTGCATTGGACATGTTTAATGACAGAGGAAGTGGAAAATTTGTCTTCTTGATCGAGAGTCGAGCTTGTGCCCGCAGCATTAAGCTTTCCTCAGTGGACTCTGTTATATTATTTAACAGTGAGTGGGACCCACAAAATGATTTAAGAACCATACAAAAGATGTCTGTCCGTTCACAGTTTGAACACTTGAAAGTCTTCAGATTGTACACATCTTTCACGGTTGAAGAAAAGGTGTTGATGCTGGCAAAGGATGGTATTGCTCTTGACAGCAATATGCAGTGGATAAACCAGAGTAATTGTCAGACCTTGCTAAAATGGAATGCTTCTTATCTATTTAGTAAGCTTGATGACTTGCATGGCTGCGGCACTGCTTCTGACATTTCCTCTGATCAGTCACTACTAAATGATGTAATATGTGAATTATCAACCCGACTGTCTTATGGTGGTGACAGCAGTTATCATGATAGCTCATTCGTATTAAAAGCAGCACAGAATGAAGGACTATATGAGAGTAATATCTTGTTGCTTGGAGAAAGGTTGACAGAGAGATTCGACAATGGGCCACATGTTTTTTCCTGGACTAGTGTCCTTAAAGGAAGGGATCCTATGTGGAAATTTTTGTCCCTTTCATCTCAAAGAATCAGGAAAAAAGTCAAATATTTTGATCAAGATTTAAGCGAATCTGAATTTGAACATAATGTCACTGTAAGGAAAATGAAGAAGGTGTCCAATGATCCTATATTTGTAATCTCAACCCTGAAGAACAAGAAGAATCTAAGTGCTGTCAGTAAGGCAAGCACAGACGTTGATGATCCTGCACAACTAACATCAAGGTTGGAGAAAAACAAGAAACCAAGTGCTGTCAATATATCAACCACAGGTACCGTTTGCCTTACTTGCCCAAGATCAAGGTCAAACGAAGTGCTATCTGAATTGTGTGAGATCAAGAAGGATTTTTTTAGTTTAAAAAATCGAATTGATATTGAGAAATGTTACATTCATGGTGCAGACTCCAAGACACAAGAGGTGAACAATTTTGTAGTGGAGGCACTAAAGGACTTCCAAGATCCTGTTATGGAATCTGCAACTGAGGAAGAGAATCTTCATATATCTCCTACCAGAGTGCCATGTTTACAAGGTCGGAATTGTACAAAGAATATGGATGGTGGACCTTCTGTGGGTCCTGAAATTTGTCTCTTGCAGAAGACATCTAGTAGTTTACTAATGGAAGCAGATGCTATCTCCATGGAATCTAAGAAAGAAAATGACAAAATGAACGAGGTTTCTCTTGTTGGGCACCATAACAAAGCTTCTGGTTTCAGTTGCAATCCTCATCATGAAATTCCAGTTACAGTTTCTCTGGAAAGGCAGACTACTAGAAGTACAGAAATCACACAGTCCAACAGAAGAGATTGCGAAGATCCACAAATTTCAGCAAATCAAGTGGTTGCTGGGGTCAACATGTCAATTCATCCTGAGCAGCTTAACAGTGCTGAGATAAATATTGATTATTTCAATGGCACTGCTGTTCCTACGGTTAGAGAGTGGAATGGAGCAGCAACTACCATGTGTGATGAGTCAACTGCTTTGGGGTTTACTGACACTACCTCAATCTCTTCGCAGCCATTCCCCGGAAATATGTGGTCATCACCTCAGGCTAGTAAATCTTTTCTAGACAAGTTTCTTCACCGCTATTTTTTGGTGTTTCTTTGATACCTTGTGTTTTTGGAACGACCCTACCTCAACTTTTTCATTTTATTTATTACTTTTGGGCGCTTCTAGAGATGTGGAAGTCAATCATACTTTGGCCTAGCAAAGTGATCCAAAGTTCAATCTGGATCATCCTCAATGATAGGAGGAAAAGGAAAGGAGACACAAAGGAAGGGAATGGAGGGAAGGGAAAGAAGGGGAATGGAGGGAAGTTCCCTCTCCTTATTTGGATATCTAGGAAATCCTCCAAACTGGAGGAACACAAAATAGTTGATAGTGGAGAGTTTTCGAAAACTTCGATGAATTAGTCATAAACTTCTAATCTCTTTCTCTCCCTAATCAAAACTCTCAAACAAGGAGAAAGTTATGACATAACTTTTCCTTTCCTTTCCTTCCCCTTTATTCTCCCACATCTAAACATTGTGTTAATGATATAATTTCATTAGATGATAGATACCGTTGCACTTGTGCTGTGTCATCAGGTCAAGGCTCAAATCCAGTGGTTTGGCATGACCAAGGGATTCTTTTTGGTCTTCTTGTAATAGTTTAACCTAGCAAGTGGATGTGTCTCCCCACTTGGAAAAAATTAGAATTGATTATATCACTAGTCTAATTTATGTAGTTGAAGCAGTCCCCTTTCCTACTAGCCATGACATTAGTCATCAGGAATTAACAGTGATCTCTCTCTACCAGAAAAATATCCTTCCCATGAATATATCTCCGGGGTAGATCCCGGCACAAAGGAGACCTATAGCCATTCTCCCCTAGAGTTTGTATATCTTTAGACAAAGTACTACATGTAAGCTTAGGGGTCGTTTGATTTATAGTAAAAACGTGAAAAGTTGTATTTCCCAAAAAATAGAAAACTATGAGTTATTTGGTTGCTCACAAAACATGAAAAATCACTTCCTAGGAAATTGTACTTCCCAAAAAATTGTACTTCCCATAGAATGTAGAAAATCATTTATCTACTTTCCCTTAGGTAACTTTTATTTCCTGGGAAATATAACTTCCTTTATATCAACCAAATAATATTGAAAACTTCTTAGAAAATTCACATAGGAAGTAACTTCCTAAGAAATTTAACTTCTCGTAAGCAGTGTAGTCGGAATCGTACGATTTGCGATTCAAATCGCACGATTCGATCCGATGTAGAAAGAAAACGATGCGAATCTTCAAATGAATCGCCGATACTTCTAAATCGGTGTGATTCGGTAATGAATCGTGCATGAACCGCACAAATCGCGTCTGAAAATCAAATCAAATCGAACTACTGAATCGGTCGCGTCTCTATTTTCTGGTGAAGGTGGCTGACGCAAAGGAGAGAAGCTGGAGCAATATAACAAATCAGGTCGCTAACAGAACCCAACCCGGGTTCTACACGACCCAACCCAAAAGTAAGTCCAATTTTTTTAGGAAAAGGGTTAGAAACACAGTGCCGTAAATGGTTTTAAAACTTTTGAAACATAACTCAGAAAGAAACCCTTTTTAGAATCACATAACCCTCACCCTGCCCATCTTTAAAAAGCCTTTACAGTGCTGTAAATCTTCACATAGTGTCATAAATCTTCATATTTATAATTTTGATTTTTGGATCTTATGATATTAGACAAGTATTATATTTCTTGACTTAAATTTATGATTTTTCATTATCAATACTTATATTTTGTTATACGTAGGATAATATATACTATTTTTATATATTTTGTGAATCTTATCAATTCACGATTCAAAATTTTGACCAATCGATTCGCGATACGATTCACAATTCGATAACAATGCTCGTAAGAACTTATTTCCCATATGAATCAAATGACCTCTTAGTTCTCTCAGCAATTAGTTGAACAGTTGTCTTGGAGCCGGAACACAATTCTTCTAGTTCCAATGGAATTTTCATTCCCACTATAAAACATTCAACATTTTAAATTTTGCAACCAAACACTCTTTAATTCTGTGATACATTGGCATCAGTTGTATGCTTGAAAAAAGTAAATGTAATTTTAGAGGTCATATATATCGTAAATTCTGTTCAACTTATCCTAGCCATACTATAGCATCTATTTTAAGAAATCAGTACTTCAATTGGGATAGTGTTCTATTTTAATCGAAAGGTTTAGATCTGCTCCCTGTTGCATCCTCAGATGGCTGGGTCTGATATTCCTTCCTTCTCTGAGGACGAATCAGCCTGTACCGTCGTGCCTCTTGATGTGAATATGTATCAGAGCAATGTAGACCAATTCAACATTCCCGAGGCTGAAGTAATATTACGAGCACCAAGTGGCCCGGCAATAACATTCGACACTTACTTTGTGCAATCCACGTCGCATGTCCAGCAGCAACCCTCCTCTGATCCACCCACCACTGAAAATACAATGCTTGGTCCTCAAAGTGATCCAGAAGTTATGAACGGTAATCTGCTGATGTCTGAAATGAGTGATACCGCTTACATAGACCCGCTTCAAAATGAAATACAAAGAATAGAAAAAGAGAAAGAGGATGCCTTAAAGATACGTAACAGAACAGTATGACCAACAATCCTCACTTCTTTTTTGGGTTAATTTAAAAATTGTTATTTGATTCTGGACCTCACGGTTTCCATCTTAAATTATTTGTGATGACAACCAGATGTTGCAGCTCCAATCTGACTGCGACAAGGACATTGAGAAGATATATAAAAAATATGATATATTGCTTCATGATTTAAATGCTGCAACGGCGCTAAAGAATGAAGAGCTTGAGGCGAATTACAACATGGTGTTACTGAATAAATTATTGGCTGAGACTTTGAACTTAAAGTTTGATGATTACGAAATGGCAGTGTCACGGTACACAGGTCAAGGTATTAATCTGTTGAAATATATTTACCTTTGTATGTCTTGTTTTATTTTAATTTTATTTCAACACTATTTTTCTTGGAAATCTTGGTGTATATGTTGATGTTGTCTATCACAATCATTTATTCTGTTATCTATAGATTCATATGTGTAAAGAATAAAAAGAAAGGGATCAGAGTACAACGCCGCCACATAGCTGGTGTATATGTCATGTCATGATCATTGTAGCTACGTTTTGGCATTGGCTCCAACTTCTGCATTTATATACAACTCTTTGTACCTTTTCTTACTGAACACTTCTGAGTCTCTGACCATCACTCTTCTGCAGTGGTGAGTTCAATGCACGAGACTGCTCATATGCCTACTGAAAGACTTGAGAACAATATTACAGGCTGGCCCGTAGATCGTCTACCCCCATTGGCCCCTACGGTGGACGTGTCTAGTCTTTCGACTGTTACTACAGAAATCAGCCCAGTTAGACCAGGTTTTATTCCAATGATGCAGCAGTACTCAGCAAATCTCCACAACGGATTTGAATTTCAAGCACCAGCCCCACATCTTAGAGCCTTTATACCTGCCCCATCTAATTCACTACACCATGTGCCAAATCCATGTATCGGGATATCAAATCAGCAATTGCCACTTGATTAATTCAATTGCGGCAACAGTAAGTGCTGAGTAAGAGAAACCTTGCATCTCTTTTTGCTTGTTAGTTTGGGAGGTATTTCTAGTCTTCCTGTCCTACTGCCTAATGTGTATTTAACAAGTTCTTGGTTTTGACTTCTTTTGGGGAATGCATGCTAAAATTCCGAGAATATTCAATAAATTATGACATTGTAATTCCAGAAAGGCTACATATATTTCCCATATGGGGACCACCAACTTGCACGATAGCGGAGGTTCGGAGGAACTCCCTCAAAAGCGATCAATAATTCTCTGACAATCGTTTCTTATAGAGGAGAAATGATTTCAAGTATATGGTGCCTCTTTCTAGCGGATAGTAACATTTTTAGGCCTCGAAGACATAACTTCCCGCTAGATTGAACATGTGGCTTAACTGTCACTTCGTTAAAAAAACTTCTTCCTGGTACAAATTTGTAGTCACCCTTGCTTTCCCAGTGGTGACATCTTTCTTTTTACTGTACACCGACGGTGTAATCTAAACACATGGCTACAATCAGCAATAGATGAACATTCAGGTTGAGTAAATCTATTCCTACTCCATCTAAATCTGTGTGAGTCAAGTGACTCACCCAATTCGAAAAGCCTGATTCAAAAAAAATATAAAATTTGAAATTTTTTTTATAATCTAAATACTTTGAGTATTTTTTATGTCTTGATTAATGTTTGGGTTGAAGCTGGGTCAAGATAATAAAAATTAAGGCTAATTATATAAATCTATTTCAATAATATAATTATATATTACAAAAAATATTTATATTTAATTATTTTTAATAAAAATATTCAATTTAATATAATTAAATATTTTATATAAATCTCTTATTTTTTTAATTACATATTTTTATATTAAAGTTTATTTTTCTTATAATGTTAATACTAAAAATAATTGGACATTTAGATCAAATATTGGATCATGTATAAATTTAATCCAATCAAATTGAATTTACTAAAAATTAAATAAGTCAAGCTTAAGTTTATGTAATTGTATTTCATGCATAGTTGAGCTTAGATTTGTGCCATTATATAATTATGCATGAAAAGTTTACCCTCAAATTTGATAATCCAGCTCATTTGCATTTCTAATTCCATCTATTCCTAAGGTAAACGATAAGAGCACCCACCAAACTATAAGAACACAGTATAAAATCTATAGAGTAAAATAAAAATGGTCAGAAAACAATTGGCAAATAGGAAGTAATAAATAAGATAGCGTTTTATTTTTAGCTGTATTATTAACAAATACTAGCAGAGAGGACTATCGAGGTTTCTCCATCAATGTGCGTTTTGAAGAGTGAAGATTGCATTATGGCACGCACCTGCATTCACTAGTACATATTTGAAGCTGGGGTTGCCCTCCTTTTCCGTGGTTGTAAAGTCGCCTAATCAGATGAGTTTCATACAATTGATGCTATCATACTCCTCTTCGGGAAAAGTTGGAACTTGTGAATGGCAAAATGTAGCCACAATTTCTTGCTGACTCCAGAGCAAAGCTCAAAAATGGTATGCAAGAAATTCAAAGATGATCACAAATTGCTTTTGTAAAGTCAGTTGTCGTTGAACTGCCACCAAGGTCAGCAGTTCGGTATTTCCCCTCGGCAATTGTGTTGAGGATCGCATCTTGAATCTGTTCTGCTTTGTCATGCAGCTCCAAATGGCGCAGCATTGCGACTGCGCTGAGTAGCAAGGCAGTTGGATTTGCCAAATTCTATGTAAATCAACACGAACTAAGGCTAAGCAACAACGCTATGGATATGGAACAATTGATGGTAAAATTCAAAAGTAAGTAGCCACATTATGATAAACAACACATTTGAGATGGAAAAGTGATTATAAAACGTTCAGAAAAGTAAAACATATTGCAGTGAATAAAATGAAGCCCTACACAGCTATAATAATTGTTGGGAGATCATCCATTTCTAATTTAATTTTTGCCTGAACTCAGTCTCAGTGTCCCGCCAACGTACAAGTAAGCATCTTGAAATTTTGAACATATTCAAAAACCTAAATTTTTCAATAGAGTTTACATTTTACTAGACTGAAAATATTTGAAATTCTAATTTTTCTTTCCATGGAATCCAAAACATATATAATATGCTAATGACTAAATCTAATTATATAAAAATTTGAAGCAACTCAACTGGCTCATCATGTGATGACAAGCGCCAATTTTCCAAATCATTAATGATTAAATAACATTTATTATCTTAATCCTTATTAAAAGATATATTACATTTCTTTTAATCATAGTCATAAAGATCATGCTATTAGTTTGAAATACCACTATAACCAGAAATTCAAGCCATGTATGGCCAGGAAAAAAAAAAATGAGCACATAGCACAATAACAAGGTGAAAAGGCTGAGGATAGATGACAGAATATTACAAAGCACTTTAGACTGCTTACCTTTCCTGCAATATCAGGTGCTGAACCGTGTACAGCCTCAGCAAGAGCAATACCTCCCTCGCCAATGTTGCAGCTGCAACAAATATCTAATGGTGTCAGATGGTATACTTCTCACAATCTGCTGCATTTCCTCGAGTTTAGTACAAAATCACCTTGGTGTTAAGCCCAGCCCTCCAACTAAACCAGCACAAAGGTCACTGATGATGTCACCATAGAGATTGGGCATCACTAATACATCAAAAAGTACTGGATTCTTCACAAGCTGTAGATGGATAATACAAACAAGTGTCATTCCAATTATGACTCAATAATTTCCAAATGCATTTGTACCGCGCATCAAATTCACCAATATTCATATAGCAAGAACCCATACCATCATGCAACAATTGTCAATGATAACTTCCTCGTATGTTATCTCAGGATACTTCTCAGCAACCTCACGGCAGCACTAAAAATAATGGAAAATAAAAGTTACTACAGGTATTCGGATCTCAGAAAAGGAAAAAACACAAGGGACAATGATTATATGCACTTTCAACTATTAGTGGACCTTGAGAAAAAGACCATCAGTCTTTTGCATTATGTTGGCTTTGTGTATGGCAGAAACCCTCTCTCTTCCATGTGTCTTGGCATAGTGAAAGGCATACTCAGCCACCCTTAAACTTGCTTGACGGGTAATGATCTTTAGGCTTTCAACTACACCTCTCACAACCTATTAACAAAAATAGAGGTTGCTCATATTAATATCAATCATTAAATTTATTATAGCAAATAACATCAATTGCCAAGAGAAACTTACCTGATGCTCAAGTCCACTGTACTCCCCTTCTGTATTTTCACGGATGGTAATAAGATTTACATCATCATACCGAGTTTTGTAGCCAGGAAGACTGTAGCACGGTCGAACATTGGCATACAAATTAAGTTCTTTCCTTAGGGTAAGGTTTAACGAACGATGACCTTTTCCAATAGGGGTGGCCATAGGCCCTTTCAAGCCAACCCCATTTCGCCTTACTGACTCTAGACTTTCCCATGTTAAAAAACTCTGTGTTCTAGGGTCAATTAGGTTCCCAGCATAGTGTTCTTCCCATTCAATTGGTACTTCAGCTACTCTGAATACCTAATTATTGTATTGATAATAATTGGCCGAGGCATTTACATGTAATTCACCAATGCAAATGAAGTATAATGAATAACATACATAGCCAGAGAAACTGTGCGCAATCACCAAAGCAAATAATATATTTTTCAGAAGTTTGCATTCATCTTTTGAGTGAGGACAGCAGATACCAATCAGCAGCAACCAAAGATGACTAGATTGCATAAACGATTTCACAGCCATGGCAAAGATAGAAAAATAAAATGAACCAGTATACTCTTACAAAAAAAGTAAATAGTAAAAGTCAAAAACATGAAGAGAAACTCAAAGTTATTGACAGCATGGAGTCCCATGCAGCTGCAAACAAACATAGATTATCCTAGGAAGAAATTACAATTGACAATTTGAATTAAAGATGATTATGGAGATAAAAATGACAACAATAACTTCCAAAATTTATTTCATATTTACAAAGGCACCTTCAAGCACACTCATGATTTAGTTTAAAACCACAGCCCATCTTAACTATTATCTTTGGGTAATTCTATTTCTATGGATGTGTACAAATCTCAAAAACCCTTGTTATGCCATTAAAAATTACATGGGTACACAACTAAGAGCCTATACCCTAGCACAGTACACAACAATAAGCTATAATCTATGTTAATCCCTTGAAGTAATCCTGCTTTTTATCTTGGGATCATTGTTGCCTCTTCGTATTCAATATTAAGAGATGAAAGACAGTCCATAATACGGGCCATGCAAAAAGCTTGACACCATGGAGAACATCAATATTTGTTGGCATATAATGATCTAATCCATAACGACTCCTTTTTCACTTCAACTTGAATTTACAAAATTCCCATTTTCAAGAGGCTGACCTGTCCTAGAAATATTTTGGTAGAAAAAAGCAATAATTTTACATTTACACCACATTGATTAGATTAAGTGAATCTATGATGCAGCTGAATACAAATAACTGGAATAGTATCAAATGATAAGTGACAACGATATTCCAAATGAATTCTCATTATCCAACCAGACATCATAGCCATTACTCAGACAGCTCCTCTGCCGCTCGGATATAAGGCCCGTTGTCTCCATAGACATCCAACTCTCATCCACACCCCACAATACTATATCTATAACTAGATACCTTCTCATAACCCCATGGCATACACAATTCCATGTTCTTTAGGTTCTCCTACTTTTTACTCACTAAGGCATCCAAATACACTTGGTGCTGATGGTATCTCTACCACCTTGTGTAACTAAGGCCACGTCCTCTCTGTTTTGCAAGTCGAGGCTTGTCAATGAATATGGTCTTAATACTTTCAGAACAAGCCAATCAGAAATGCTGAATTTCAAGAGGTAGGTAAATCACACGAAAAGACGTCAAAATTGAAATAAGAAAACAGTTATAAAACTCCAGCAGCAGCCGCGCCAACACTGAACTGACTGGACTTGTATATATATATTTGGTGGAGAACCACTTAACTGACTGCACTTGTGTGTGTGTATATGGTGGAGAACCACTGACTTCATATATCGGAATACATTCACAAATTTTGACCATAAATTGATGAATAAGATTATTTCAGAGAGTATTTATCAACCACAAAAATTTTTCGATGACTAATTTGTCACGCCATTTCACTTCCAAATTACACGAAAGAAAACCAATTACATCTCCTATCACTTGATTCAAACTAAGAGAATCAAATTGCAATAAAGCTGGGATGAAATGAAAGCGAGGGAGAGCAACCTGTTTGACGGACTCAGCAATCTCGGGACCGATACCATCGCCGGGGAAGAGAGTGACTCGGATGAGGGTTGAAATCGAAGAGAAAGTCCTAGCTGCAGCGACAAGGTTGGAGCTCGTATTGGAGAAAGAGAAGATTTCACTTCTAAGTGTTCGTCGCAGGAAAGAGGCCATGATTGAAGACCGCCGAAGCGAGAGAGAGAGAGAGAGAGATTATTGATCCACGATGCCTGCTCAAGGCATATGATATATGAACCTAAGGGTATGTTTGGCTGGAGGTGAAAATGGGAGGGGGTGTAAATGGAGGGGGGTGGAAATGGAGGGAGAGAAAATGGAGGTGAAAGTAATTTCACCTAAGTTGTTTGGAATGTGTGAAAATAGGAGGGGGAGTAAATATGGGTGAAATGAATTTCTTTTGTTTGGAATGGGTGAAAATAGAGGGGGAAGGAAATGTGAATGAGTGAAATGACTAAAATATCTTTTTATTATGTTATGTTGAGATAGTTATAATATTATTTAATAAAATTAAATAATAAATAATTTACGGATGAAGGAAAATATGTTAAATTTTTTTTTCAATACTAACATATTTATATTTATAATTTTTTATTTTCATATAATTAATAAATATTAAAGAATTTGCATTATAAAAAATAAATATTTATAAAAAATATTTGTTTTGTAATAATATTTATTTAACAAATTGAAAGATTTATAATATATTGCTAAATTTTTAAATAATTTTTTTATTTTTTTAGATTTTTATTAAAATATTAAATATATTTTCTACTTATATTTTAATTAATAAATATTTTACTAATTTACATTTTAATTAATAAACCTTTGCAGGCGAGGTTGGCGTTGCTTTTTGACCATCAGACGCGAGCTTGTGTAACAGAGGAGCAGTTCTGTGAAGATGCGAGCTTCTGTAGCAGAGGAGTAGCTCTTCTTCGCAGAAGGGTAGGGATGGAATGAAGAAATGTTCAGATGTTTGCACCCGATTTTCACCTCATTTGAGAGGGGGATATATTATCCGTGGGCCCCACCGATATTTTCACCCTGATTTGCACTCCCCTCATTTTTCACCTCTTACCCAAACAGGTGAACTTGCAAATTTCTCCTCCCTTTTCGCCCCTTCCTTTACGCCCTCTCGTAAAAACACCCATTCCAAACAAACCCTAAAGGTACACGTAGGCCGGCTCGATAATTTGAAAAAATTATTTTTTTTATTTTTTAATAAAAAAAATTTTTTAAAATAAAAAATATATATTTAAAAAATAATATAATATTTAAATATATAAAATATTTAATTATATCATATTAATTTTTAAATTAAAAATAATTAGATATAATTATTTTTAATATATAATTATATTATTAAAAAATAAATTAATATAATTAAATCAATTTCATTTATTTTTTTATTTCAACTTAAGTCCAACTCAAACAATAATTGAATTATTTAAAAAATTTCATCGAACTCATTGGATTAAAAAAAAAGAATAATTCTTTGAAACTAATGGTAAAATAATGAGTATTAGAAGAGAAGTAAATTCAAGTCATTAAATAAAGATAGACTTATCTGAGTCCTTGATTAAGAACAACATGTTACCTATTGCTGTGGAGAATAAAATATTACTTTTACCCTTAAAATTCTATAGATGAGAGAAATTTTCAATCTCAATTTTAATATTAAAATATCTATCATAATTTATATTATTAAACTTTGAAATATAATAAATTAAATAAAAACATAAATAATTTCTTTTAATTTCTTAAAATCATTAACTTTCAATTATTATTGAAAAATAAAATCAATTTTAGATTTAATTGTTCAAGAATTATGATTAACTTATTATATAATAATTGATTATCTTTATATATTAAAATAATTTTTTATTTGAAAATTATCAAGACTTTGATATGATGTAGGAATTGACATTTTTATTAACATGCGAACATAAGTGCTATCAATAATTGAAATAAAAAGTTCATCTAGTGTAATGAGATACTTTGGTATTGAAAATTTTGGTGTGGTCTCCAATGGAGAGGGCAAAAGGTTTTTTAAACATTATGCTGCACGCAAGGAAATAAATAATCAAAATATTGCACCGCCAAATATAAATTATCGAAATGCTTAAAAAAAATTTTAAAATTAATTTTAGTTACAAGAAGGGAGAACCCGTAATTAGTACGATCACGGGTGGGCCCTCTCACCAAATGAACTTTTTTAAAAAAAAATTAATTTTAACTTGTCAGATGGGTTATTTTCATAAAGAAAATATATTTTGAACTTAAATTTAGCTATTTTAGTATGAACCCTCTTTTATTTTTAATTTAATTTATATTTGATTTAATTTTTTTACATATTTAATGTTGCTTAAACACTAACTATTTGATGTTTCAGGATGAAATCAAATTATTAACTCTTATAGTAATGTGCAATATATGGTATAATAAAATTAGTAAATATCATAAAATTTTTAGAATAATTAAAATTTCAATAAATACAGAATTTTTTCTATTCTCCTATAAATTTATAAGTTAGAAGATTTAAGTTATAAAAATTATATTTTCATACAATATTTTATCATAATGCCATGTATATACATATATAAATCCTTGGATGTTTTTTTAATCAATTATATATTCTTAAAATTAGAGTGTAAAATATATTTTAAAAAATAAAATAATAAAAAATTAAATGAATTAATAATACTACTTTAAAAATTAATTACACTTTAAATGATTTATTATTTATTAACTCTAAAAGTTATAATTCTTTATCCCATAATAATTCACTTTAGCTCCTAAATTGTATTTTACACTTAGGGTAATCAAATTATGTTACAAAACATGTGATTATATATGTAAATAAAGAAAAAGAAGGCATAGCTCCGTTATAAAATAATTTGCATTGAATTCAAATTTCTTGAAGGTCATGCAAAATTTTTTCTTGATATAGATTAACATTTGAACATTTAGACCATATTTTTAGAATTGTTATTTATTTAGATTTAATTTAATGTTAAGTTTAATCATTCATATATATTTGTATAGCTCAATTGACTATTTAATCATTGTACATCATTGTTTTATACATTAAGTGGATATATGTAAATTTCTAAGTAGTTCTAATCATTTCAATGAATGTGTAAAATGATTCTTTATTAAATTGTGTTAAAATATTTTTGTTAATTTTTTTAATTGTGATTCATATGATTGTACTAATATTTTTTATATAATTAATGTGATTTTCATTATAAAGTAAATCTCATTAAATATTGTAGCTCTCATTAAATATTGTAGAGTAATTTTTAGACAATCTGGGAGAAATTTCTACTATGCAATATAAGAGAAATTTGTTTTCCCAAGATAAGTGCTACGGTCAAAAAGTCAACATTTATAAATTATAATGTTGTAATTCATATGTAAAAATAAAAAAAATCACATCACTTGATAAAATACTTAATTAATTAGGATAGCAGAATATTAAATAATAGGTTAGTAAAATTCAATGTGTAAAGTTCAAATTCTTAAAATTAAACAGTGCTAAATTTAATAATGTGATTTACCATAGTTACTTTTAAATAAGTAATTGACATTATTTCTCATAATTACATATAAGTATATTTTTAAAATTATACCATAATAACCAGTATTTTAGAATACTCCATTAAATTTTAAATAACAATATAATGAATGAAATTAATTCAATAATATAATTTGAATTAATAAAAAAGAGTGAAATATATAATTGTCAAATTGTATAATTTATCTTCAAAAGTGGATAATATGGTTAATGAAATATGAGAAAGTACTAAATCTAAAGTAAAAAGGTTATGGATTAATTAAATAAAAAAATTGGATAAGACACTATAATACAATAATAACATACTCAATCACCAAAATAATGGCTCTCAGTCCCACATCGAGGGCGTCGCCTTGCTTGTTACGCTCGTTGAGCTAAGGGTTGATGTTGTTTATCTCCATCGTTATCCTCATCATCATCTGTGTGAGTCAAGCAAGTTTGACCCCAAGAGGGTGGAGAGTTTAAGTCCTATGGTGAGGATTAAAATGATAGAATAGGGTTTCTCGGTGTGAAAAATCCTTATTGTTGTTGCTCTATGGATCCACTAGCATACTCAGTAGTGAATGTAAATGGGTCATCAAATAACACCATTAGAGAACTAGGGACTTGCTGAGTTAATTGTGATGGCAATAAGGTGAAGAACGATAACTGTGGAGCATCATAAGGGTATTGTAGAGCTAATGTCATGCTGTGAGATGGGCCAGCATCTCCACCTGCAAAGAATTGTGATGATAGGGTACAAGTTGATGGTCCCGCAACTCCTATATTAGCATGCATCAATGGAAGGGTAAAAGGGTTAAGGACACCTGCTTGTGTCATTGATGGATGACCATAAGACATACTTTCATCATCATCCCCTTCCTCAAGCAAAATGAGATCCCTAAAAGACATAAAATTATGGGCTCTCCTACTAAACCTAGGCTCAGGAATTGGTGGTCTCGATAATTAATCAGTAGGGTAAGTAGGCTAGGTAGTAGTCATGTCTTGATGCTCTCCTAATGTGCATAGCATGAAGCAATATTCTTGATCCATAGTCTCTCTAAATTGATTGTACAGCTGAGAAGGAAAAACTTTAACACTGAGCTTGTGTAGTCTCTCAACTTTATCAGTTTACAAAGAAGTACATTTGATACAGTTAATACATATTATATCTGAAAGAAATCATAAAGAAATATGTGAACATCAGTGGTTACCACAAATCTTAAACTACCGCTAGCTAGATGAATCTATCATTTGGTGTGTCTTTAGTACCATGTCATGTAACCCGAGTCACGGTAAAGAGCATCCGTCTTTATCTTGGTCAACGAAAATGTATTGCACCATGCATTCCAAGCACTAATGAATATTAGTTGCCCATGCTACTAGTCTTTTGATATTTTGCCCCGAAGTTGTAAGGTATGACAAGATTCGAGGTCAAATAACTCCTATAGGATTAGCTACCTCCTTCCAAACTATCGGAGTACACGGTCTATGTGGTGGCATTCCATAATGTGGAAGCAAATGATGGGGAATGATACCAATCATATGTTAGGTAAGGTCAAGCAATACCCTAGTATAAGTTATCGTACACTTGGAATGTCATAAAGGCGCCAAATAATCTGAATTATAAAGAAGTACAATATAAATAAGCATATCATTAAATCTAATCCTGGCATAGTTAGACATAATAAAGCAGTGCTTCCAACCTCATCGGCTCTCATCTAATCAAGCAATACTCTATATTAGTGTAGAGCCATCGATGGCGGTTGAGGAGATAACCCAGTGTTCTTCTACTTGCTAGAAATACATATTGTAGATTAATTGTTCGAATACTTTGAGTTGTTGTAAAAGATACAATATGAAAATCATGTATGATCCATACCTGAAGCCTAATGGTGGAAGCAACGGGCAAATGTCTAGCCGAGAATCAGGATATAGTGGTCTCACTAGTGCTAGAGTGGGGAATCAATCCTATGCCCATAAATGCAACAGGTGCAGAAATTCACTAATATTAATTTCATCATATTTTATGATAGTATACAACTTTCTATACAAGCATACCAGAACCGTCGATCCCTAACTATATTAATCTACATCTGTAAAGTTTTGTAGCAACGGTGATATATCAATAGCACTCTGTGACCTGAAGTATCGGGCATAAGGTAACCACCTATCAGTCATAAGATGTAAGCACGTGCAAAACATTGCATTTGTTCATCATTTAAATCATCTGGTAAGTGTCCAAAATTAATTACTAACTAAGTGATACTCAGGCGCTGGCCTTACAAAAATTCATCAGGCAGTCTCACCCCAAGTAAATATTTGCACACCCTTAACTAATCAAGTCTGATTCTACCAAATATGGGGACGCTTTCATAAGGCATACCTAATTGGATGAAAACATCCTGTAGAGTAATAGTGCACTCCCTGGCGGTGGTGTGAAAAGTGTATGTCTCGGGATATCATCGTTCAACTAGGACAGATACCTTAGCTACATTGAAATCAAAGTGTCTAAGTCGATTGGTGCCATAAAAGCTTGCCTATTGAAGATAAGGCACAATTACAAGTGGTGGATCAAATAACCGGCTCCCATATGTGATGTATCGTAACTTCAAGATTCAATCCTCCTTTTGCCATCGATTAAAAAAATAGTTAGAACATTTACAATTAAGCAATTTCTATTAAGGGAATGGAATTACCTAGCCTAGCCACACGACCTGTGCAATATGTTTAGACTACAAGTATAATAGAGACTCATCATCGGGCTCAGAGATCATAACATGACACTGACTGACCATTACCATCAAGAGTTATGAACTATGTCGAACTGCATGAATTCAGTTAATTGCATAACCTTAAATTTATGCAAATTTTCCATAACAAAGTAAGAAAAAATTTAACTTAATACAATAAGCGAAGCACAATATACTATTTAGATACAACATATTATCTAGCTTATACCAATATGTCAATAAACTAAGTATAGTCCAGAGTAATGTATAGTAGTAATTTGGAGGAAAGGCTTTTCGTTGCAATTTTTGGGGTTAGGGGTGTCATGGCACATTTCGTTGGCGGGATGGATAAATTGCGTGATTATGCCCAGTTTATCGGCATAATCCACACCTTTAAGGTTCTAATGGACTTTCTCTCCAATCCATTTTGTTTCTTATACATGTGGAAAAAGAACGACCACTGGGACATATTTGCATAGGATTTGATACAAGTATTGGTCCATTCAATGATGGCCAATGCTCCATACCGTTAATTGATCAAAATTCATGGCTATAGGTCTTCAGCGTTGTCTTTAGCATGACCTTCACACATGCTACAAAGATATATTGGTAAGGCTAATGCCTTACTTGGAATTCACCACAATCACATGTTCGTTGGCTCAGGTTAACCTTACATGTTCGACCAAACCGTTTCCATGTCAGGTCATTCACTCGTCCACCTCGAAAGTCAACCCCAGGTAGTCAAAGTAACAGACATAATAGGCAGATACTTTTCAAATGCACCATTAAATCTTTTTACAGATGTCTTCGCTGAATACCTCTCCTGCCTGTGACTATGCTGCAATGGTCTCCGTTCTGTTAACAAAGTATACATTTATTCAATACAACGTAGATTTGACCAACCCAGTAATTGATAAAAATCTAAGCCCTTTGAATACGTTATTGATACATTCGATCAAGTTAGTTGTCATATGCCCCTATCGTTGACCTCCTTCATCATAAGTACGGCTTCATTGACTTTTTGGGATATTATTAATCCAATCAGCAACTCTTGGCTGTAATTGGCGCAATTCATCCAACTTGTAGTCTACAATATATCGCTCATGTTGATAACCCATATTAGACATTATTGTCATTGAGTAAACAATAATCATGATAAATAATGGCAATTAATGATGTTAGTGTAAGTAATACGCACCAATGCTAGTAAATATCTTCTTTAACCACATTGTCCTAAAAGTTGAGTTGAGATTGTTGGCGATATGTTAAAGGCAAAACACATGATAACCATAAGGGAGTGCCACCCTACACGTGAGTTTGCGATGATAACTAGTATTCTAATATGCCTATATGATATTAAGCAAATATCCTATTTGTCTTTAACAACACGTTGTTGAACATTTGATAAGAACCAAGCCTATGTCTCGTAGGTTTCTCCCTTTACTATAACAAGTGCAAGAGAGACAATATTTCTATCGTCATCCTGTGACATCACTGTAAGCAAAACCCCTTTATACTTTCCGTACAAAAAGGTGCCATCTACTTGGATTATCGATTTCAAATGGGTAAACGACTCGATGGATGGCTTGAAAGTCCAAAACACTCAGTGGAACAATGTAACCAGGTCATCTCCAAAATTGCTTGACAGGCATTCCCGACTGACAAGTTCAAAGTAATACCCAAGATTAAAGTGACGCATTGCTAACAACCACCTAGGTAATATAGAATACGACTTCTCTTAATTTTCAAATGTAAAAGCGATGACTCGATGTTTACCTTTTCACGTTTCCTATAGGATACTAAGTATCCAAAAATATCGTGAATTCGCTCAATGACTTCTCGGATGGATGCACTTAAATTTTTTGTCACCATGGCCACAATGTAGGATGAAATAATATTTATGTCTAATTTTGGATGATCTTAGGAAAGAAAGGAAGATACATATGTGTTAGGCCCATTGTATTTTAATATCTGCCAGTGATTCTCTCTTGGCTTATGGCATACTTTAACCTTGTAGTTGCATTGTACACTATAGTAAGGGCACTGATATTTTTCATATTTGGCTGAGGAGTAGTGCACGTAAAATATGTAGTGAGTCCGAACTGAGTATATCTTCATTGCACGGTAAAACAACTTCTAATTCATATATCGCAAACCCATATATGGCTTCTGTTTGTCATTTATATTTATGACATCTCCCACTTCAGGGTAATCGTGACTCACAGCAGTTTCTACATTTAGTCATAAAAAAAAGGCAGCAACTGATTTCATGTACTGGCCTTCAGATATTGTTAAGATTGTATTAGTCACGTCTTCTCTGTCATCATCATCATCTCCACCAAACCTTTCAGGATCGTTATCATGTGCATCTTCCTCTTCACATTCATCCATGATGTCCTCTGTTTCCTCCGAGGAAAAGGGGGAGTGAGATAAGCCATAATTGTGCTGAGAAAAACATCGCTCTGGAGCATAATCAACAATAAGGCTGTGAAACTACTGGCTATAGTCAATTTGCTTGTTTATTGGTTCTACGTTGGCCAAATATGGGTTGTAACATGAAGGCCCTTCATTAACGTCTTTAAGTTAGCTGGTGGATGGTAGCATGTATGGGGCACTCACATTAACTAATTGACTTGCTATGTTCAAATTAAATCCCACTGTTCCTATAGGATACCGAGTATCCAAAAATACCATGGATTTGCTTAATAACTCTCGAATGGACACACCTGAGTTTTTGATCACCATGCCCACAATGTAGGATGAAATGACATCTGTATCTAATTTTGGATGATCTCAAGAAAGAAAGGTAGATACACATGTGCGAGGCCCAATGTATTTTGATATCTACCAGTGATTTTTTCTCAGCTTATGGCATGCTCTAACCCTTTAGTTGCACTGTACACCATAGTGAGGGCACCGATATTCTTCGTACTTGACCGAGGAATAGTGCACGTAAAATGTGTAGTGAGTTCGAACTAAATATATCTTCATTGTGCGGCGAAACGACTTCTGGTTCATATATCGCATATCCACATATGGCTCTTGGTTGTAATTTATATTTATATTGTCTCCCACTTCAGGGAAATCGTGACTCATAACAACTTCTACATTTAGTCATGAAAAAAAAGTAATAGTTGATTCCATGTACTAGCTTTCAGGTGTTGTTAGGAGCGTATTGGTGATGTCTTCTCCGTTATCATTACCGTCATCATCTCCACCAAACCTTTTAGGAATGTAGTCATATGCATCTTTCTTTTCAAATTTATCCATGATGTCCTTTGTTTCCTCCGGGGAAGAGGGGGAGTGAGATAAGTCATAGTTGTGTTAAGAAAAATATGGTTCTGGAGCATAATCAACAATAAGACTATGAAACTGCTGGCTATAGTCAATTTGCTTATTCATTGGTTCTACGCTGGGCAGATACAGGTTGTAACATAAGGGCCCTTCATTAACATCATTAAGTTAGCTAGTGGATGGTAGCATGTATAGAGCACTCGCATCAATTAGTTAACTTACTATATTCAAATCAAATCCCATTGTTGAGATATGTGCATATATTTCTGGACAAGATAGTTGAGTAGGAAACCTCACATTCACTTCCCATATCCATTGAATGTCATTTTCGTCTTCCAACTCACATGCCTTATATCGTGTCAGATTCAGCGACAGTGGATGTCTGTATATCAACTCGATTACGACTTAATTTTTATTAAGTCGTAACTTTTACCCAACTATATTTTTTAGCGTATTCAAGGTTGTGTCTGATTTGATTCTTATTACTTTGACCCTATGACACTTAAACGTATCACCTTAATCCGATTCATAAATTTTTCCATTCATATAAATACAAATATTTTTATCCCTAGAACTCATTCTAATTTCTACCGTAATTAGGTTTAAGAGTCATATCTAGAGATAAATTTAATCATTATTAAAAGATGTATCATAATTATAAAAATAACTACAATTAATTATTACTACATAATTACTCATAATTATTTAATTATTATTAATTAATAAATTAATTATTTCACATGTCAATCATATCTATTTACCTACACATATATTATTTCTATGTATTTAAATTTTATAGTTTAACATTTGATTAACCTCCTATAATGCTATATTCAGATATATGTGTAGATTTTTTACCTAAAAGACCTTTGAATTTCTCCACTTTCATAAATTTTTTATGTAATAGAAAAATTAATTATTTTTAAGTTTTAGGAAGAGATAATTTTAAACGTACCTCATTATAAATAATTATAGATTTTTGGTTTGTCGTCTTCAATATAATGTTAGTAGTAGTAGTAGTAGTAATAATAATAATAATAATAATAATAATAATGATTTATTATTATAAAGTATTCATATAAGTAAAAAAGAACACACCAAAAAATAATGGCTTAAAATGAAGGAGATTATATCAAAACAAATAATCAAGTGATAAGTATCATAATTAATATAATAAATTAATTAATAACTTATTACTTTAAAATTTTTATTTAAAAAATTAAATATTTGACCATTATAATAAAATAATAAATATTCATAATAGAATTTTAACTATCATTATTACAAAAGACAATAGACAAATAATTTTAAAAAATTTAAATAATAATACTACAAAATTATTAGTAATTAAATTTGATTATTAAATTATTAATGTTAGTAAATATACAATGTTCAATAAAATAAAAAAAATTAATTATATTAATAAAAAATTTATCAAAAATATTATTATGATAAAATCAATGAAATAAAAATTATAATTAATAATAATTAGATAGAAAATTATTTCATTTTTAGTGATTATTATAATATAGTTAATTAATATTTAAATACTAAAAGAATAATAATTATATATTAATAATACTATTAACATCTACCTAATAGATAAATAATACAACTGAATATTATTTAATATTAAATATATATTAAATAATACAAAAATATTTTATTATATTAATAATTTTATATTTATTTTAATATTTATTATTTTTAATTTTATAATATTTTCAATTCATTAATGTTGAGTAATATTAATAATTTATTTTTTATTATTATGGTTCATTATTAAATTAAAATTAATAATTAATATCACTAGGATAATATTAATTACTATTCATTTTTAATAATGGTTGTAGAAATAAGACTAATGATATAAATAGTAATAATAATAAATCCAATGATTAATATTAAGTAACTATAAAAATGATGATATTAATAAATAAAATAAAAATAATAAGATGCACAATAAAATAACTATTTCAAAAATAAATATGGGTGAATTATTTTTCATAGTAATGGTTAATTATACAATAAATTTAAAACACTTAAATCAAATGAATTGGGTAATCATGAATCGTTTCGTTCCTTTTTTTCTGCCTGATTCCTTCTATTGATATTATTCCTTTCTTTAATTTGAACCAAAATGACCCCCATGTGTAAAATATTCATTAATCAGCATTTTGTGAATTTTAATATTATTTTAAAAGTCAATAAGTTAAGGATAATATTGTATACTTCAAATATTTTTTTCTTACTTTTAGGTGTGCACCTACATTATTTCAATTATTTGTAAAATATCTAGACTCATTTGTTTAATATTTGTCTTAATCATATAATTATTTATTCTTAATCAAATTAAAATTACATGTATTTTAATATTTATTCTTGATTAAATTAAGATTTATGGGTTAAAAATAATTTTAAAAATCTCACAGTAATATAATTTATTATCAACTAATATTTCTTAATAATAATTTATTATTAACAAATTTTTTCTATTTTTTTTAAATTTGCAAGTATTTGAACTTTTAATTTTCTTATTTCATAATGCCTAATCCACATGTGTAATAATTTATATTATAATAATATGCATAATATGTATAATCTAATCAAGCTACAAGCATAACAATATACTTAGATATCATAATAATAAAAATAAATTAAATTAGTATAAGTAGATTAAAATAACACCTACAAGCATAATTCCATAGGTAAAATAAAATAATATAAATATCATAATAAATAATTCATAGCAATTAATATAAATATAATAATAAAATATATAATCAAATGGAATAATAACAATCTAGTTATACTATCTATTGACAATGCAAAATAAAATTAGAAAAAATTTGCAAAAAATATTACACTGAATACATATTAAATTTTTATATGATCTGAAAATATTTTTCCTAAATAAATATCTTACTTGAACTCAAAGATTCTATTTTTTCTAAAAAAAAACTCACTTGTATAACAAGTTTCGTGACCATTGCTAATGAAAAAGGATTGTTGTTGGAGAGTGGGTGTTTTAGTTAAGGGCTCCTAGGGAGGGGGATTTTCTACTATATGAGAGTGAAAGGCTAGGGAGGGGGGATTTTCTACTGTGTGAAAGTGTGAAGGGCTGCTAAGAAGGAGGGTTTATAGGCATGCACGCGGTCACAAGGGAACAGGGATGGGACACATGGCAACCGGGGGAAAAAGGAAAGGGACACGTGGTAATTAGGGGGCAGGGGACATGCAACTAGGTCACAGGATCAAGTCATGGGTGACCGGTCAACGCTGATCAAGCGAGCTAACCTCCCGTGATAAGGCCTGTAGAAGCTGCAACACTGATCATGGGTTGCAGCCTAATGTGATTAGGCTGGTTGGTCACGTTAGGTTGCTTCGCGTGATTGAAGGTATTTTTGAAAAAAAAAATTTAAACGTTCTGGTAAAAACTTTTAACAGCGCAACATTTCGATAAAAACTTTTCTAAAATCGAAGTTAACGATTAAAAAACCGCAAATAACATGTTTTCTGTGATGCATGTTGTAACCATAAAAAATCTTTGTTGAGGAAAGACTAAAATTTAGGTAATTCAAAAAATCTTTGTTAAAAGAAAATTTTCTTTTTCTTTCTAATAATTCAAAAAATTTTAACTTTAATTCTTAAAAATGTATACCAAGTAAACAAAGACAATGTCATTTATTATTTTGCTAATGGTATCAAATAATTTACATTAATAATGCATTAAATTTTTCTTGCAATTTTCATTTAAATTAAATTACTTTAAAATATAATTTAATTGAATAACTCAATTGCATAATTTTTAAGTTCTTATGTTACTTTACGGCTCACATATTATTTATCTTTTTTTATATTTTCATTACATACTTTTCCTTTTTTTTTTGGGTCTTTTATGTTCAATATTATTATTTATAACCTATATGTTAATATAATTAATCAATGTACATTTAACATAATATGTTTAATTTGACTATACAAATATTTTAAATAAGTTAAAATTTTAATATAAATTGTATTAATCAAATAATTAAACATGTTAATTTTTTATTAATGTATATGAATATTAATATTAAATTATTTACTTTTGGCAATAGATTCTTAATATTAACTTAAGTTCGTACTACTTCATTTTAAACAAAAAAATAAATAAATAGGATATTGTCAAATTATTACAACCCATACACTAGTTCTGTTGCATTATACACTGTCATTTTTTTCTTTTGTTCATTCATTTTATCAATAAGTTGATACAAATACGACTGAGGGTGGTAATATAAAGCAAATTAATGTTTATTGCAAATTTCTTTCAAATAAATCAAACATCTAATCTAATTAAATTACTTAACTATTTATTTTATTAAAATAATTGTCACAAAATTTAAAAAAATTCATTATAAACATAAGTAATATTAAAATAATTGTCACAAAATTAAGTATTAATAATTTCATAATAATTATTATTTAATATTTTGAATGCTTCAATCGATGCACTAGTTACTTTTATTTAAAACAAAAATAAGTTATCATTATAATTTATAATGTATCAGCCCTAATTATTGAAGGATCAAATCTAATAATTATTTCTATATTAATAATATATATGAATTTTTAAAATTATTAAAATTAAATTATTATTTAAAAATAATTATCAGATATTCTCCTTAAATAGTTATATTTAAATTTTTATTATTTTTTATTTTAAAACATAATAAAGCTTTGATTGAAAAATAAATCGGGAGAATACGTAAAGTTCCTCTTTTTTTTTTTTCTTAAGAGGACAGGGGCAAGATTATCCTTTAAATTCTTATGAGGGGGCAAGATAACTTGGTCTGGCCATACAATTACGGACCATAAAAGATTTGCCTCCCACGTGCAAGAACCTCAGTGAATCACGAGTGTGACTACATGGGAGTATGGAAAAGTGAAAACAATGAGTATGTGAGAAACCTCAAAAAAAAATATTCAAATTTTATATTTTTTTCGAATTGATTCTATCGGGCGAGTCACGTGAATGCAACGCGATCAGTAATACTGGTGCCAAGTGGCATATTTCGAACTCTGCCCGCCATTTTCCAGGTCCAACTCTCCATTCTTTGGTGATTAACTTCATATTAGGCTTCGAATTTAATGCAGCCTGAGACAGCCGAAAGGAAATAATGAGATGAGGGAGGCTCTGAACTGCTAGATGTTTAACTAATTTTTATCAATCAGTTTCGGAAATTTGAATATCGGCCCCATCAGAGCACATAACACTGTTCTAAACAAATTTTCTATATCTTTTTCTAAGAGTCCAAAAGCCCAGGCCCAATAAAAAGATCTCTAGCCCATAACTTATCCTTTGGGTGGATAACTGTTGTACGTTAGAATGGCCATTTCATAATAAAATTAAATAATTATAATAATTATGCAGCGATAAATTAAATAAATGCTTCGATGTTATTTTTATAAATTATATAGTGATCATTGTTGAGAAAATACATCCTGAACCAGTGAAATCAAGACCTTGAACAATAGGAATTGAGACTTTGCAAGAGTTTGTAAAGAACATTTAAAAGAATAAAATTAGCACAAAAAAATAAAGTTAGAACAAAATTAATAAATTGGTCTTTCTTCTCCTTAGAAGCAACGAGAACCTCTCAAATTTAGCTAATCTTCATGTTGTGATACTGAAAAATGAAAAGAGGGATTAAAAATTATTTATATAGAGTTTTAAATTACTCAACTTCTTCCATTAAATTAAAAAATATCATTCCATCATTTCAAATATATTTTTAAATAATAAAATTACTCATTTTTTATAGAAAAAATATAAAGAGTACTCACTAACTTTGATTAACAAGCATCAATCTACTCTCTTAATAAAAAAGTTACATAATTATATTCATGATTATTTAATAAATAAGTAATTTAATATACTTAATAGGTAATAATTCATAAGGTTTAACCTCTATTTAATAGGATTTAAATTTTTTGAGAGTTTTTTATTTAAGTAATATTGAAATTTTTTTAAGTTTTATACTTTCCTTTACATCAAGGATTCGATTCCTAATTTTCATGCGTACGTGTTTAATAATCCAACCACTCTTACTATTAAAAAAAAGGAAAAATAGGATTTAACCCATAATTAATACTCTCTTTATTTCTTTTTAAGTATCACTTAAGATCAATAAATAATTATTAAAAAATAATAAATAATTTTAATTTTATCAAAGCTAAGTTATAATTTATTAATATATCTTCTATTAAAAGTTAACTAATAAGTAAAATTGTTGTAACTAATAAGTAAAATTATTGAGTATAAATAGTAAAGGTAATATTTAAAAGAAGATAATAAATATAATTTTAATTATTTAAAATAATGGATAAAAAGAAATAAAACTTTTTATCTTAAAAGATAAAAAGGATAAATTTTAATAGTATATTAAATAAAATTTAACTATAATTTTAATATATAATAATTATAATAATTAATAAAATTTTTATCCCAATTATAATATTTTTATGCGACTATGAAAATCATTAATTATAGCATTGGAATCTTGTCAGAGATGAGCACGACTTGGACCATGAGATTTTATTTCATGTATAATTAAACGATGGGGTTGCATTAAAAAAAAAAGGAAAGAAATTATTAAATTTAAATTTATTACTTAAAAGAAAAAAATCATATTATTATTACTGGTCGAAAATATGAAAGAAATTTCTAACCTTTATTTTATTATTTGGATAAAAATTATATTATTAATTAAAAATAATAAAAAATATTATATACTAAAAATCATTTTTATCTGTGCACTTGGTCCCTGCAAAATTGATTACCCCAAGCTATTCCGCTGCTGAATGCTCATCCAACCATTGCTAAAACTCGGGTGGCTCCCATAAGCTAATTGCAAATTAGTAAACGAAAACAACAACTCGGTGGGAGCCAGAACTAGAGCTGTATAGATCATCCGATGAGCTCAATGCGGGAAAAAAAAATTTTGAATTTTTTTTATAATTTAATAAGTTCATTAAATTTTCTTTTATGGCCCGACTATTGTTTGAATTGAATTTGAGTCATGGTAATAAAAACCGAGTTAGATCAGCATAACTTTAATTATATTGATTTATTTTTAATAATATAATTATATATTATAAAAATAATTATATTTAATTATTTTTAATATTAAAAATCAATTTAATATAATTAAATTTTATATATTTTATTATTTATTTAAATATATATTTTTATTTTAAAAATTTTTTATTAAAAAATAAAAAAAAATTAATATTCAAACTTTTGGATCGAGCTTTACCTTTGGATTATGTATAAATATAATTGAATAAGGCCAAACTCAACTTTTTTAAAAAAAATTGAATGGACTGTATTTAGGTTTAGATCGTAAATTTCACGTAATTTTGCACGGAAAAGATGTTCGAAGGTGCGATCCACGTACATCTCGGGCCAAAACCTGAGCCAGCACTATGCAAAGTTGGAGAGTGGCAGGTTGGTCCCTTGCGGCTGCAAGTTGTAGGCGTCACATGATGTAGTAGTTCCTACCGATCCCTAATAAATAAAAATGTTTTATATCATGTACAAACAACAAAAATTTCTCATGTGCCTATTCTTTTGTTTATTGTTCGTGAAAAGAGAATTACGTAATAATTAAGCGTGTATATTGAGCATTCTTCATCACATAACTAAGGAGCGAAATGTTATTCAACTTAAAATATATATATATATATACACACGCGCGCGCGCGAAGAGGTCTAAGCCAATTGATCGAATACAAAAATATAATGAAAACAACGAGAATTGAAATCCGTGAAACGTGGCTTATGTACAAATCTTATAATCAAATGTTGTCATTTAACCTACTTGTCCATTGTTACTCACAACAAGTGTCAATTTGAGCCTATTTACAATTTCTTGTAGATGGTTGATTAGGATGGTTGACAAATACCAGATAAGAATTTGAAATCGACCATTCTTTAAAGAACAACATTTTACTTGGAGTACTTGTATGATGTATATTCACTGTAGTCCTCAAAGCAATGACAAACAAATTTAAACTCCATCACAATATAAATTACAAGTTCCCTTGAAAACTTCAAAGAAACTAAAACAAACATTTTTCTAAATTGACTTGCCAAAAAGACAGGCAAATCATATTCACATACAAAAATATAAAAAAAAAATTTAAAAAGACATTTCCTAAATAGCTCGTTAGACTAACAGATAGGAAGGGGAGCACCATCCCATCCACCAAGGCATTCCAGAAGTGGATCAATGATCTTTCCTTGGCACATTGCTGTGAACAATTTGTCACATTCCTCGCCTGGTGATCTCACTTTTTCTCCGGTAAGCAATCCAGTTCCCAGATCCTCTCTCACAAACTTGTACAATGGGTAGGACCTGCACTCCGTGATCCTGTTTGGAATAGCAGAACTGCCGTTTTCATATGCAGCCCTTGTACCTTCAACCTCCTTAGGCAAAAGGACCTTCAATTCTTCCTCGAAAGCTCCGATCTTTTGGAAGATTGAGGTGCTTGAATTCTTCTCGCTTTCACCATTCGCCAAAGCGTGATCCACCAACACTTGTCTCAGTTTCTGCATCAGTGGGTAAGTCGCGCTGCAGGGATCGTCTGCATAGGCGAATACGTATTCTCTGTCTACGACTTTGAGCAGATCCTTCTCGCAGAATCTAGAAGGATGGAGTTCTCCATTGACGCCTGTGGTGAGAGTTCTCTTGGCAACCTGGCTTACGGTGTTCTTCACTGTGTTCTTCAAATTCTCCTCCAAATGCCTCAAATCAATTGCTTGGCAGAGAGCAATCAGAAAAGTCGAAGACATGAGCTTTAAAATCTCAACAGCTTCATTTGTTTTCCGTGACGAAATCAAACCCAAAGAGTTCACATCCTGGTTGTGCTGCTCGGCACTCTGGACATGGGTGGTAACTGGGTTAGCCAAGTACTGGAGTTCAGAGCAATAAGAAGCCATCGCAATTTCAGCACCCTTGAAACCATAATCTAAACTTGGGTTTCTGCTGGCAGAGAGATTCGAAGGAAGCCCATTGTTGTAGAAATCATTGACAAGCTCAGAGAATTGAGCAAACATGAGTTTTCCAATGGATGCGATAGCCAAACGCGTGTTGTCCATTGAAACGCCAATTGGGGTTCCCTGGAAGTTACCGCCATGCAAGGCCTTGTTCCTCGAAACGTCAATGAGAGGATTGTCGTTCACCGAGTTTATTTCTCTTTCAATTGATTTGGTTGAGAATCTGATCACTTCAATCAGAGGGCCGAGCCATTGCGGAGAAGTTCTCAAGGCATAGCGATCTTGTTTAGGCTTCTGCAATGGGTCCATTTCGTGCAATTTCTTAGCTGCTTTGACGTAAGAGCTTCCCTCCAAAATGTGTTCCATAATAGCAGCGGCTTCGATTTGGCCTGGGTGGTGCTTCAATTTGTGAGTTAGATGGTCTGTGAATTCAGGCTTCCCCTGCATAACCTCAGCGAAGATAGCTGACAAAACTTCTGACAGAACGGCCAAAACGTTGGCTTCAAAGAGAACCATAGAGGCCAAGGCAGAGCCAACGGCGGTGCCGTTTACAAGTGCGAGGCCTTCCTTGGGCTGCAATTCGAAGAAGTCGGACTCTATTCTGGCCAGCTGGAAAGCTTGTTTAGCGTCGAGGGTTTCGCCTGAGGGTCCAACGGCTTTGGAGTTTGGTCTTCCGGTTAGTAATCCGGCGATGTATGAAAGAGGGACGAGATCGCCGGAAGCCGTGATTGTGCCGCGAAGCGGCAAGCATGGGGTGACGTTGCTGTTGAGAAGCTTGGTTATGGCTTCTAAGATTTCGAATCTGATGCCTGAGTAGCCTTGCAGAAGAGTATTGATTCTTACGAGCATGGCTGCTCTGGTTGCTGTGTGTGGCAGAGTGTGGCATGACTCTGTTCCATTGCCAAATATTCCGGCGTTCAAAAACCTGTACCATAATTACCCCAGTTAGAAATTATAAGTATCGATTGATCTTCCAAATTGAATTTTTAATAATTTATATTTATCGAGTTAAATTTTACAAATTTTACCTATTTTGAATTCATATATCATTGTTGTTTTAACTTTATGGTTAAATGATGAACGGAAAAGAAAATCTTAAGAGTTAACTTTTGTTTTTTTTTTTTAATAACAATATATAAAATGAAAAAAAAATTAGGATTAACCAACTATGTGGTCAAAGTTGGAAACTACAATAGGAGGTAGCGGGGAAGCTCACTCACCCACCGCGTCATGTGCAGATCACCCAACTCATGATTGTCTGGACTCTGGAAGACCGTTAATTAGTTAACTCTGTCAACTCGACTGAGTCAACTCAGTCTCGTAACCTGACAAGTGGGTGCCGACGGCAAGTGAATTGTGTTCAAACAGCTCTTTACCTCTTTTTTTTTAAATAAAATAATAATTTCCATTGTATTTCATTTTTTACTTTTATTAGTAATTTTAATTTTAATATTCATAAAACCAACGACCCTTTTTTTTTTCCATTTTAAGCCCTGTTCAAGAAGTCGATTCACTTAGATAACCTTTTTCTAATTAAGAGAATATACTAAAAAAATTGAACATCCCAACAATGGTTGAATAGTTACTAGATCATGCGGGAATTACTTATTTGTTATTTTGAGTTAGTTATCCACCATGAATTCTCATGCTACCTTAAAATGGCATGTTGATCGTTGGAATAGCTTTGGCTTACCTAATGAGCTCTTTTTGCAAGGCACCGCCTTGTTTGGTTCTCCTGTGGGATGTTGCACCGAAACCGGTGGTGACACCGTAGCTGTCAGTGCCCTTGTCCATGCTATCCATGACCCAGTCGCTGCTGGCCTTAACGCCGGCCCTCGCCTCCTCCGACAGCTCCACCTTGACGCCTTGGTCATGGGTGGCGATGGCAGCGACTTGAGAGATCGTCAGTGTCTCGCCGCCGAGCCGGACCACCGGCTTCCTGAACTCAGCTACCATGCGCTTCACCTCATCCAAATGGCTCCCTTTGAGTGACTCAGCGGCCACACCCCAGTTTAATGGATCAGCTGCGGCACCTCCGTGACCGCTGCTCAAGCAGAAACTCTCAGTGGCGGAGCCATTTTGGTGGTGGCCGTTAATCTTGGCGATTGCTTCCATCTTAATGAATTACAATGAAATAATGCAGAGGAAAAATAGTTTTTTACTGAAAGGAAAATTCCCGAAGATCAAGTAAGAACTTTTGCAGAAAGGAAATCTTGGGAGCGGGATTTGGATTTCCTGAATGATTAAGGGGAGAGAGAGTGGGCTTAAATAGAAGATATGGGGGGCTTTTTAATCTGATACGTTGGTGCTTGGTAGGTGAGCATAAGGGGGTGGCAGAAAGCCACAAGGAGCACAAGCGGGGTTGGTTGAAGTGCAATTCTGACCGTAGGATTGATGTGATCTGACGGCTAGAATCTTGTTACGTGGAGACATCAGAGCTTCTTTACATGGAGGCTTTCTCCTTGGGACTTGGTAGCTGGGTGCCATGTCACCACCTTGTGGATGACAAAGTAGTTGGTGAGAATAGTAACGAGCAATGACACACGATGTAATATACACGGTCTTCCGAGGCTAAAAAGGAGTATCCGGAAAGAGGCCGGGGGGGGGGGGGGAGGGGTACCTGAATTTTATTAATATAACATTCGACTGCTTTTTATTTTTAAGAATAAATCTAAATATATTCTCTTAAATGTATTCTCTATCGACTTGTTTCAGGGAAGGTAAGTTTGGGAATGGGGAGTGAAAGTATGAAAAGGGAATTTGTTGACGGTGGCACTCGAAAGAGGCGAAAAATAAGCACTCTGTGTTAAGGTTATTGAAATAAGATTTAAAAAAAAACCTTTGTTTCATGTGTTTCCTGACATTTCGGATATTATTATTGGAACACAATGATTTTTTTAGTGATTGTGGATTCTATCATCTTATTATTTTTCATTTTTGGACAGGTATTTATGGCATAAAAATGTGTTAATAGTAATATGAAGAGTTAGTTTTTGTTTAGAACGCGAATAACAAAGAATACACTGTAAGGTAAAACAAAGAAAATTTTGCACATAATGGTGTACTTGCCATCGCTAAATGGCTAAAGGTACCAAATATATGTCCAAACAATAGAGGTTTTAGCATATAATGGTAATGATAATTCCATTAAGTAATTAAAGTATTGTTATGATTATGTTTTAGCTCTTTATAAATGGTTTAGAAAGTATAAAAGCCCTTTATTCATTTTAATCTGAAGAACTCATGGAAAGGAGGGTGAAGCATGACATACTTACTTTTCATATAAATTAAGGTGAAACCTTCCTCTTAATCTTACAAATTCACATATCTCACAAGATTCTTGAGTTAATGGGAAAGATTTTCTCTATTTTAGCAACCAAAGCAACTCTTACCCGAGAGCTGAATGATTGTTAATTAATTTTCATCTCCTCAAAATCTTATTTATTTATATCCCATGATAATAATGATGTCAAAGAAATAGTAAGCAGGGCTCATTTTTCTGGTTAGACTTAGGTTAAGGAGAAAGTAACCTTTTGTGAGCACTCTCTCAAGCCAAATATTTGACCTTCTAGGGCTTGGTAGGGTTAAACTTTGATGTTCTCCTTTGAAACTTGTTTTGTTATTGGCAATTTGGGCCCTTTCAATAGTCTAATAAATTCTTAAAAAACTTGAAATATTTTAGCGATGCAATAAGTTCTTTAAAAATTCTAACGCTTTCAACGGTCCAATAAACTCTATGAAAACTTGGATCCTTTCAGTAGTCCAATAAGTTTATTGGTAACTTGAACGTTTTCAATGATTCCATAAGTTTCTTAGAATATTTCCATTATTTTCATATTATTAATATTTTTTTTGAAACTAACTCTTGCAGCCTATGTATCAACACCACTCATTTGCTACATGCCTTTAAAGATATGTGAGGAAGACATAAGGAGTGAGTAGATAGACTAAGGTCCTGTTTATTTGGGTGAAAAATATATTTTATAGCAAATATATTTATAAATTATTAAAGTGGTGCAAATGTTTTTAGGATAGTATTATAAAGAGTTTCACCTCAAAAAAGATTGAATATTTTTACCGTTAAATTATTTTTAATACATTAAAATTTACATGTTTTATTTTATTAACTTAATTTGGCATTCAAGAAAAAATAATCCAACAGCAAAAACATTTAATCTCTTAAGACGTAGAGCTCCCATTACATTACTCTTGTTTTTAATGACAAATATATCAAGTTTAATAAAAGATAACTTTTTTTAAAGAAAAAAATTATTTTTATTATCATAATTTTATATCATTTTTTTAAAAGTACCAAATCACTACCTGAAAATTTTAGTTAACATCAAATTAGTATCAAAAGATTTTCTCACATTAATTTAATATTAATTTCAAATTTTTTATTTCAAATTAGTACCAAAAATTTTTTATGTCAATTTAATACTGAAGAATTTTGCAAAAGATCAAATTCATATCAAATTTTTTCACATTAATACTAAATTGATATTAAAAAAAAAAAACTCTCATCCTATATTAATGTGTATCAAATCTTTCAAATAGCTATTAGGTAGTTTTCTCCTTTCTTAATTATGAAATGTATATCATTCGACGTACTTTATTTTATTATGTGAAAGTATATATACAGTATCCCTATTTGCGTACGCAACTTTTTTCGTTGGAGAAAGAAACGCGCACGAAAAGGAACCAGTAACACCATATCCACCTCAAAGGTTTTTTTCAGATAAATAATGGCGTCTGAATAACGAATGCGGTATGGATGACAGTAAAACCATTTTGTGAGTTGGACTGTGTAATATGGATTTAGGATAAGATAATGATATTTGTTAAATTATTGTTTCCTTATTTGAATTGTTAAATATGTAAAAGATATGAATATTAAGAATATTGTATTTTTTTTTCATTATAATATAGAAGAATATAATGTGCAGTTACTTTTATACAGTGCATATCATGATAGGACTCGCAAAGCAGGGGTTACATTATAGGTTTTGGTTGATGAAAAATGCTTATCACAACAGGAGTAATATGTCTTTCAGTTCTAGTTAATAATATATTATGTTCTTCATAGCATCAGAAAAATCGACCTTTTACATCATCTGAGTTAGGAATTTAAATCAGAAGTGAAAAAATCTTTCTATCAGAAAACGACAAAAAACTATTGTTCATGAATTTTATTTATTTTTTCTCCTAATATTTAGCTTTTATTTATATAATTAAAAAGTATTTTTTATAATTATAAAATATTAAAATAAAAAATATTTTATTTATTTAATGCAGAATATAAAAAGTTTTAAAAAATAGTTTTCTTTATTTTAAAAAGTAAATTACTTTCTTTCACAATCATATATGTATATATTATTTTTTAAATATAAAAATAAATAATATATTATTCCTTCATTAATATGTATAAATAATATTTTTTCAGAAAGACGAAAGAAACAAAGCAATAAAAAATCTACCCATATATAATACACGCCTTTAAACTCTTGAAGATAAATTTTACACAGTGCACCGCATGTTTCAATTTTCATATTGTGATCGTACACAAAACAAATAAATTTCACAATTTTAGTGTTTTAGAATTTTATATTGTGAGCGGAAATAACCGATTTACGTGATAAAATTTTGAAATGAAAATTTTATGTGAAATAAATAAATTTTGATAAGAAAAGTGTAAATGAAATATGAAGGAAAAAATTAATTAATTAAATATTGAATAAATATTTTGGATAAATGAAAATAAATTGTTTAAAATGAGGGATTTGAAAGACTTAATTAAGAAAACATGAGTTGAATAAAAGGATTAAATATTATAAATAATTAAAAGTGAATGTATATATGTAGAGATAATTTAAAATAAAATTTCAAAAATGCTTCTCCCTCTTTTAAACCCAATTTTAATCCACTCCTCTCATTTTTCCACCACAAAAGCCTATTCTCCCTCTCTCCCTCATTCTTCCTCTTCATTTTTGTTTCTTCTTCCAATCTAGCCAGAGGGAAATAGATTTTCATCAAAAATATTTTGAGATTATTTCAAATTTTGAGAATGCTGATGATGAACCCTCACCTTTAAATATTTTATCGAGCCATGTTTTTTTGCTTGTTATGATGTTGTCCTTTTGTAAAAAAAAAAAGAAAGATGATGTATAATGTTGATTTTAATTTTGAGTTATATTTTAAATATTTAGATTTTAAATAATGTCCATTTCAATTTTCAATATTTATTTTAATTTTTTTACTAAAAATGAAGTGAATTGTGATTAATTTTGTTTGAAGATGATTTTGCCAATGTGCCGAGCCGGGAAACAAAGAAGAAAAAATATAAAGAAATAAAGAAATAAATTGAAGATGTGTTAATTCATTTCTGTTATTAATTATGTTATTAAAAATAAAAAATAAATGAAAAATATATTAAAATATTATTTTTTTATTAATTACATTATTAAAATGAAAATAAAAATAATAAATATGATTATAATAATTATTAAATTATTATTAATGAAAGATTAATAATTAATGGTTAACGGATGGGTAGCATTTGCATTTTTATATATTTATTTCATACATCAACCTTTTAATTATATTACAATATAAATTCAGAGATTTACAAGGATGAAATATGGTTCTTGAGATGAGACAGTGGAACGGTGGGTGCCACCGTGCCATGCAGTGCAGGATTCAACTAGCTAACGAGTCAAGGCCCGTTTGTTTGATGTATATTGTATTAAATTAATTTATTTCATTTTTAATGAATTTCAAAATTAAGTACGAGCCATCCCCTTTTGAACGCTGACTCATGGATTAGAATATAAGTTCAGTGCCTTTTATATTGTGTTTCAGTGCAATTAATTATAGAACGCCAGGTGACTGGAAAGTTTCAATGAAATTCAAACAAAATGCACCATGTGCTCAAATACACAGCAAGAAATCGTCAACGAATGATATATTCTTTAAACACCAAAAAAAATACTAAAAATTAAAATAAAATAAATTTTATGATATTTCATAATTTTTAAATTTTAAAATAATGTGATATATTTATTAAAAATAAATAATTTTAATTTAATAATTTTATATTTTATCACGCTACCTCAAATTTTAAAATTATAAAAAGTACCGGGGCAAGCACGGCAAAATGAATAATAAAGCTTCCTCGTCGATGAGTAATAGTTTTAGTTTTAAAGCTGAATTTAGAAAATGTTAACTTATAACGAAGTCTAAAAAGGAATTAGTCATTCATAATTCAAAGTACGAATTAACGGACCATTTCATCCCTTTAAATTAAGGCTGTGAATTTAATTCACTATAACATTTTTATTATTATTACGTAGACATTTTCTTTATACTTTACCCAAAAAAAATAGTCATTACAACCAAGTATTAACTACCATTTGTTTTTTATTTATAAAATGAAAGCCCTAGCCACTATTCTTTACTAAATCATTGTTTTGTTGGTATTATTAGTAAGCATTTTTTCGCCTTTTTATGATAAGATTGGTTAATTAACCGCACTCCCGTATGCAGAAGATTGAGGATCCAACTCAAAATTTAACTAAGGGTAGAATATTTAAAAAATATTAAATTCCACTTAAATTAATTTTTTTGTTAGTATTATTTGGTATTTTAATTATATAAAAATATTATAAGTAATGAAAATAAGATGTAAAATTAAATTTTAAATTTTTTATATTTATTAAAATAAATTTTATAAAATTATTTAATCATCCTATATTTATTAATAGCTTTTGATTTGTATTTAAAATTTAATTTGAATTATATATTTTATATATAACATTGCTGTTAATTATGTAGACACACACGTATGCATGTGTGTGTGTTTACGTGTGTGTATTTATATATGAGAGACAAAAGGAATTGATGCACATTAGTAATTAATTAGTTGGGAAATTAATAAATTATGTCCTAATTTTTTACTTGGGATGTATATTTAGGTTTCATGATTAGCTGCAAATTTTGAAACAGACATGCGTCCTCCAATTCTTTCTAAAGATTTATTTCACACAAGTAATTAATAAATTAATTAATTATGTAAGAAGCATTTTATAAAATTAATTATTAAATTAATAAAAATTATAAAATAATATTAAAAATATATTAATAAAAATATATGTATAATTAAAATAATTCTTATTTATTTAAAATTTATATTATATTAATATAATTAATATTTTTAAAAATAAAACATAATATCTAATATTTAAGGATGTTTCATAGAAGTAATTAATAAACTGATTAAGAACTAATAAGGGTTTGTTTTGAACAAATAACTGATAAATTAGTTAATAATCAATAAGTTAGATGATTGCATAAGAAATATCTTACAAAACATTGTTAAACTAATTGAAATTGTAAAATAATTTAAAGGAATATATTAATAGAGATAGATATATAATCAAAATAATTTATATTTATCTAAAGATTAATTTATATTAATATAATTGATATTTTAAAATTAAAATTATAATATGTAATATTTAATTAATTATATTTTATAAATTTATATATTTATTTACTTACATAATTTTATTTTATTATTTATAACACAATTATAATTATTTAATTTATAACAAAATTATAATTGCTTAATTATATTTCATGATATTACATATATATTTTTATATATTTGTAGTTTAAAACCAATATATAATTATGTTAAAATTAAATTAATTATATTTTATAAAAATAATATTTAAGTTTATATTATAAAAGACATGCATTGTAAATTAATAAAAAGAATAAAAATAAATTTGAAAAATATTTAAAGAGATAGTCGTTTATAATTAGTGTGCAAAATACCTATAAAGGTTAATTTATAATTTATTGATTATATCTATAAGTTATAAATTAATTTATTTATTATACAAATTAAAACCTAAATATCATTTAAAATTAAAGAATATGATAAATAATTTTAATTTAAAAAATAAATAAATTATGATATATTGATATATCCTTTATTAAAGAGTTACTTAGTTCATAGTTATAGCATTACAAATTCTATTTTTCAAAAAGTAAAAATAAAGTAAGTTATTTTTTGTTATTATCTAATAAATTAGAAGAAATAAAATTTCTCAAAATTTTTTATTTTATATATAATATGAAAAGTTGCTTATTCATCTTCATTTAGGTAAGTTTTACTTTCTATATTTTCTATAGATATGAGGATAATTTTTTTTATTAAATTTAATTAATGATAATTAAAATTTATTAATATATATTATAATAATATTAAGAGTATAATAATTATTTTACTAACACTTTCTGAAAAGTTTAAAATTAAACTAATTATAATATAAAAAATTACTTCTTAAGAAATGTTATTTTTTAAGTGTCAATAAATTAACTTTGACTACTTTTGAAAAAAATTATATATAATATTATTTCTTGAAATTTTAATTTTTAATGAGAACTTATTTTTTATATGAATCAAATAATTTTTGAAAGTTAATTGAAAAATATAGCTATTAAATATTTATTTAAATAATAAAAATAATATTTAAAAAATAATAAACATAATTTTAATTTTTTAAAATATTAAATAAATATGAATAATTTTTTAAAAATAATATTTAGAAAAATGATAGTACGAAGCTTTGGTTTGCTGGGAAAGAAAATTATGACGGTGTACCTTTCTGCAAGTCAGAACGCGTTTTGTCGTAAAAGATTAGTTTTGCAAAATTCTGCGTTGATATGATGATACCAATTATTATTGAAAGGGAATGGCAATTTGTGAAAAATCAATTTTGACTTTTGTGTACGATAATCACACCCACCGCCATGCATGCATCAAGTAGCGTGGTGGTTGGGTAATTGCTTAAACGTGGTGCGTGCGGTAGTTGTAATAGGGAATATGGTAGCTTAGCTCCTAACTATGTCAGAGAAACTTTCAATCTCCTATTAATATTTTTTTAATTTACTACACGACCAAACATTCTACTGATCAACTGAATTGCGGCAATTTTTTTCGGTGAATAACTAAGAGGGTAGTGTTATAGGGGTTCAATTTTTTTAAAAGATTAAATATTTTTATTATTAAATTATATTTAATATATTAAAATTTATATTTTAAATTTTAATTAATCTACTTTAGGATTAAAAAATAATTTAATAATAAAAATATTTAACCTTCTAATAAATTTTAGTCAACCTCCAATTAAATTCAGGTTAATTCTGGAATTGTCAGCATAAAACTACAATAAAATTATTAATTGCTTACCATAAACAGTAGAGAGATAGACTCAAAACACTTATAATTCTAGTTTCATAAAATATTTTTGAGGGTTTACGACATTTGTACATCATATTTTGTTATTTCGTATCTCTCTCTTAACAGTCTTAAAATATCGTGGTAAGAATTCTCGATATAAGAATGTTAAACATATTTTTTGTTGATAAAATAAGAACTGTTATCGCGATGTCGTATCTTTTTTTTTTTTTCTTTTTCCTTTTCTAAATTGGCGTTTGACACGCTAGTTCGAATTAGAAGGTACGAGTGTTTCAAGCGCCCAACGTTGTATCATGAGATCAAAAAAATATAATTTTATAAAAATACTGTCTCAATCCATGGTTTAACCAGAGACGCAGGTGAGAGATGACTTTGTGGTTTCACGAGAAACTTCGAGTGTGCGTTCCTCGCTCATGGCCGAAATTTGGAGTGCGATTCATGGTTCACAATTGGCCTGAGATCATGGTTTTAGAAATTTTATCTTGGAGATAGACTTTGTATAAGTAGCCAATTTACTCAATGGGCAGAGTTTGACATATCTCCCTAAACACTGGGCTCTCTTCTTTAAATGCCAAAATCTTATCTAGAGAAATTGATCGTCTGGACTGATCATATATACAGAAAGAAAAATAACTATGCCGATTTACTTGCGTTTAATATTAATTAAGGTTTGGATTTGACCATCCTTAAGATTCTTCTTGAAGGTTTATTAGGTGATGTTATTGGGATATTTACTCCTTGAATAGTAAATATGTAATTTTTGTTCTTTTGGACTTTGACCCTTTTATTTATAAAAAAAAATTCTGTCTTATAAATGTAATTTAAAATTGAGTTTCAAATACTTTATATTCATTGAATTAAGCTTTATAATTTTATTTTATTATTCTATATTTAATGTCAACTCTTGATTTGTATTCAAATTTTAATTTTGAATATTATTTTTAATGTATATAACATTATTATAATTTTATAGGAAAGTTATATAAAATAAGAAAAAAAATATTTTACACATATGTATGATCCTATTTGTAACTCATTTATATGTGATTTGAAGTATAGAAAAAGATCACGTGTCATTTGCACTATCAACTCTATGTTTTTATTCAACAGGATAAAATTATCATATGCAAATTATGATTTTATTTTAATTTATCCTTGGTTTCATTCAATGTTCCTAATTTGCTATAGTATTTGGATTTGAGATTAGGCAAGAAATTATGGGAGAAGGGATGGTATAAATCAAATTTGTGGAGCTTTATTTTAGTCCAATAAAAAAAGAATGAAAAACGTGTGAAAGATATTTATCAGATTTTACATTTGGATAAAAAAAAGCACAAATAAATGAAATATTAATTGTAAAAATCATAAATAACCCTTTTTAATATTTAAAATATAAATATATTGTAAATAAGATATTATACTATACGACTAAAGTGTACTTATCCAATGAAATAATCAAAGCAAAAAAGAAAGGAAGACGCCGCCCTTAAAGAATAAGCCGGGTAGATGAAACTGAAGACAGTGTATAACAAATTTTGGAGATCCAGAAATTGTAACCTAACGCTAACACACCAACCCGGTCCATCTGCTAATCCCCAGCATCCAGCTGGGAAGCGTATTGACCGTTTGGTCTCAATCAGACGTGAGAAACCATACTGTTTATTCTTCTTATTAGAATTTATCTATCCAAACATTTAGTGCTATGGTGTAAATAAAAATGCTTCAAAAACTTTATGTTTTTAGTAAACCATTAAGTGAACAATTATTTCATATATTAGAGTAATAATGGATTATCAAATCTCCCTATTTATAAATAAATTATATTTAAAATTAATGTATTTTTTATTGAATCAATAGAAAAAATTTCTTTTTAATAATTATAAAAGTAATAATTCATTTGATATATATAATTTTTATTTGACTTTAAAATAAAAGAAAGTAAAACTTTAAAGATAATGTGAAACATCATTACATTTGGATAGAGAGAGAGAGAGAGAGAGAGAGAGAGAGAGAGTCTTTTGAATAGGGGTGTAAATAAGTTGAGTCGAATCAAACATCTGCATGCTCAAATTTAAGATCAAGCTCAAGTTTAGTAATATACTCAGCAATATTAAACAAACTTGAGTTCGAGCTCAAACTCACCAAGTTTGAAAAAATTAAAGTTTTGTTGTACGTAACAAATAAATTAATTTATAATTTATTGACTTGATTAATAATTTATAAGTTAGCCTCTAGAGGTATTTCTCATACTAACTTATAAGTTACCTAGAGTAACTTATAAACTACTATTTCTTTAAATTCTTTCTAAATCTATTCTTATTCTTTTTATTAATTTACAACTCATACCTTTTGTAATATAAATTTAAATAATTTTTATAAAATATAATTAATTTAATTATATTTTAAGTAATTATAATTTTATAATAAATAATAAAATAAAAATTATATAAATAAATATCTAAGTTTATAAAATATAATTAATTAAATATTAAAAATTATACTTTTATTTTAAACTTTTTAATTACATTAATATAATTTAATTTTTAGATAAATATAAATTATTTTAATTATATATCTATTTCTATTAATATATCTTTTTATGTCATTTTATAACTTCAGCTAATTCAATAACTAATTTTGTGAAACACTTTAATTAATTTTTCAGTTATTAGATAGCAGTTACTAAATAATTTATCAGCTATTTGTATGATATGGAGCCTAAGTTTGAACTCAATTTGAACATGAGTTTAATCAAACTTATTTGAATTTAAACAAGTTTTAGATTTCTTACTTTAAATTTCTAATCAAGTCCAAATATTTGAAGTTAAACTCAAGTTTAAATTATATTTGAGCTTAAATAATTTTAAATAAGCTTATACAAGTTTAAATGAACCTAAACGAGTTTAGTAAGTTTTTTATATTTATATTATATATAATATAAAAATAAAAATATATTTTATACTAAATTCATTTAAGCTCATAAGTAATTCGAATTGAGTAATAAAAAATTCAAGCTCAACTCATTTAATAAATGAGTTGAGCTCATTTAAGTTCAATTGATTAAAATTTGATCTTGAACTCAATTTTTTACGAATTGATCTTAAATTACTCATTTGCAACTTAACTCATTTACATCTCTACTTTTGAGTCTATTTATCTAAATTAGTCATGTTTTCAACTTTATTGATAACATTGGGCCTTAGGAACAATGGGAGGTAAATTTGACATGTGATGTTTTCATTTTTGCTTAGATATTTAAAAATATAATATCTTATTTGAGATAATATTAAAGAGAAAGTTTGTTAATATAATACATCGGAGTAGATACTTACTTTGATTTTGTTAAATTTAAAATATTTAAAATGACAAAGAATTGAAAAAAGGAAAATGTCTAGAATGCAAGTTATTAGCATTTTTTAAAAATAAGGGGCATAAACTATCTTATGACGATGCTGTCAACAAAATGGCGTTATAGAGAACTTTGTAGTGCTGTAAATGTTATCATTAAATCCTCCCTCCAAAAAGGAAATAAAAGTACTTTTGAAAATAGCGGCAAATCTCAAATTTATATTAAAAAAAAAAACCCACAAAACACATACCAAAACAAAACCCATCAAATTATGAGATTTGTTGGACAAAGGTTTGCTTTAGCCCGATCTGCGCAATATACAATTATATACACTGTTCTGAAAAGTGTGCAAACAAAGTTATATAGTAAGCGCATGGGGGGATAAATATCAAATTAATATTTTTTATGAAATTTATTTCCGTTTTACCGTCTTTTCGAAACTTATTACCAAATTACGCACGGAGGCGGAAGGCGCCATTTGGATTGGCGCCTTATGGGCGGAGGCGCCATCCAGAATGGCGCCTTTGGGGACCTTTGAGGGCGCCATTCAAGGTGGCGCCCTCGGTCCATTTTTTTCAAATTTTTCTTTTAAAAATAATTAATTTTGATATCATTTGAAAATAAAAATTATAAAAATAAATAATATATGATTGTAACTCAAAATAAATTTTTAAAAATAAATTACTCATGTTATAATTATATTTGATGTCATATAAAAATATGTTAACTCCACTTTGATATCTAATACATAAATTTATTATAGGAATTAAATAAGAAAGTAGTTAATGATAATAATATAATGAATAAAAATAATAAATATTTAGTAAATAATTAAATATTATTTGAAAAATATAGGATCAATAAAGAATAATTACATAATTTATATTAATGTCTCTCAAAATTTGATGCAATCACACTTAATTTTTATCAATTTTTGAAATTATAAACTTCCAACGCTTGAAATTATATTATTACAAGTAATTATTTAATATGTTATTACACATAAGTAAATTTATTGAATTATTCAATAATATTCTTTATATACGAAGTTGAAGATTGTTAAAAATGAAAAGAAATATAATGTAATAAATATATTTTTCTTATTTTATATTTATTCCAATAATATTCTTGTCACTTTGTATTTATCTCAATAAATTTTTTTTATTTTGTAACAGAGTAAATGCGAACTGACGAGGTTGAAGATAGCTGAAAATTTTAAAAAATGTGATTATTTCGTTTCAATAATCTTTTCATTTTGTAATGAAATCAAAATAGTAACATGAATTAGTTATTTTTTATTTCGTCAGAATGATAAAATATTTTGGCAATGAGAGGGAAAAGTACCGATTAATTATTTTTTAAGAAACTATTATTCGTTTCATCGTTCCTTCGAAACATTTTATCGAAATAAGCACAGAAGATACACACAGCGATGGAGAGACGCCAAATGACGTGTAAAGGTACGCTAGACAAAATGGCATCGTTCGTGCTGAAGGGAAGGGACGCCAGGCGATATGACACCTTTGACCTATGGCACCCTCGCTCCTCATTTTTAAGTTAATTAGCCGGTGACTGTGTCGACTGTGCACCCAAGAGACTTGAATTTTTGTGAAAGTATGATAATTAATATTATTTATTTACTTTCACACGATAAATAAAAAAAGAGTAGATAATTATAACAGTTGTGAAAGTATGATAATTAATAATATTAGTTATTATATTTGGGAGATGTCCTTGTCATCATTTTTAAAAAAAAACTAAATATTGCAATGATTTTGAAATTTATTATTATTTGTAATTGTTCCTACACAAGCAATTAAAAATGTCGTAGTAATTAAAATCATCCTAAATGTTGATGTTTGGCAATAAAGTAGTAAAATAATCCTAAATGTTGATGTCTGACAATAAAGTAGTAAGATAAATGTACATAAATATACAAAAGACATAGAAAAGAAAGCTAATGTCTACGTAAGTGATGTCCAGTCCCACATCCAGGATCGGTAATGTGGCGGCCGTATCTACTAACTCTCTGCGCAGGCTCGGGAGTCACATCCCCGGTGTCTGTATCTGCTCTACCTCCAGCTCCCGCTCTGCCTCTATCCCTGGCTCCCGCTTTGCCTTCACCTCTACCTCTATCTACAAGCTCTGAGTCATCTGTCATCAAGCCACCATGTGCTAATCCTGAGTATGCCAATCAAATACAGGACGATATGGCTGCGATGGACCAGCATCATCGAAAGGAAAGGCGTAGAATGCAGATGAAACTCTTGGTATGTGTGGAAATGCCTGGAATGAGGATGGAACACCACGAGGGAGCTGGTACATCTGGGATGACGACGGCCCATATAGTGCGGCCGGGAACATGGTGGAGGATGAAGGATCATCACGTGTAGTAGGGTACACATGAGATGGGGCAGTAACATCAGGCATCATTGTCATGGTCTCCTGGGCAGTCGAAGGTGGAATCTGTTGCATTGTCGAAGCGGACGGAACATCAGCCTGCGACGTATGCCGTGGAGCAGTGCAACGTCGTCGGCGAGAGCGAGGTTGATCATGGTCACCCTCCGCAGGGTCTGGGATATGATGGGCCTGGGGAGCTGGCTCCGCATGTGAGTCAATAATCACATGATCAACCTGCTGAATCGCATGAAGGATGGACTCCGTCGCTGATCTAAGCGCATCGAAGGAGAACACAGCCTGTTCCTCAGGGGTAGTGAAGTCCTGTAGTGAGGAAACCTCATCTACCTGTGCAAATTTTTTACAGTAAAGTTAGTTATAATACTAATGCATTTAAAGAAAATCAGACACAAAAAACTAGCACGCAATATTACCACAAGGTCTAGCGCTCCCCCGACAGGTGTAATACATCGCCTGGTAACCCGTCTGTACCATGTCATGTAATCGGAACGTGATCTCAGAGCTAGGCGTGTCGTCGACTCGGCGGTAATGCACAAGTCTCGCCGGATATCCCAGAGTGCAATATACGGCTGATGGCGGATGTGCCACTCCTCGTCATGCCAACCGGACAAGTGAAGGCAGTGGACCTCCGCCACCTATTTCGGTGGCTCTGGAATAGCCTGGCGTAGTCCAAACTACCACAAAACCCTATCAGGCTGGTGCCACTCGACAATCTGAAAGTGAATGAGCGGCACCACTGCTGTCCACGTGTCACTCCCGTCAAAGCAGTACTGAGGCAGTGATGCGGTGACCTCCTCAGTGTAAGGGATCCAGGCGATCTGAAGTTGCAAATTTGGGTTGTCATTTAAATACGATAATGGAATGGACAAAGCTCTAAAATACAGAAATCCATTATCCCCTACGTACTTGGTCAAGTCGAAGACGATCCAGCACGTATCTATAATGGGGTAGGCTGTGTGCCGGACTATCCTGGAACGTCTTCTGATAGTGCCACCTGCCAGGTTCAATAACAAAGTTAAACAACTTCGTAGTAAACTTAAAAATAAGTGAAAGTTGAAAAATTTTCTAACCTGCGCGCTAAGGGGCCAATCCCTGCATCCCCCTCTGGCATGTCTAAAACCGCTATCGCGGGAGCGATAGTGGGAAATCTATCCCAAGTCCAGAGCTGCAGTAGTAGGCAACAACCTCCTATCTCCCTGTAATCCGGAGCGGTGGCCTTGCAGAGCTCTCTGTACAGGTAGGCCAGGCAAGCAGACCCCCAACTGTACGTCCCAGCCTCATGTAAGTGTCCGATCAAGGGTAAGTGCATGAGGTGGACATATGTGCCGGAATGGTCTGGAAATAACGTCCCACTAATGAGTCATAAAATGTAAGCTCGGGCGAACCTCTGCACTGTCACCTCATCCGCATCATCTGGAAGATGAGTGAAATGCCTATCCAACCAACTCATCCTCAGTCGCCCCCCTCGGATGACATTCTCATCCACCGGTAACTGGAGTCCCAAGTACTCCTCTATCAGGGCTCCCCATCCCCACACAGTGGGCCCCGTCACTACTCGACCGTCAATGGGTAGGCCGAGCTGAAAAGTAACATCCTGCAGGGTAATAGTCGTCTCTCCCTGCGGCATGTGAAAGGTGTGTGTCTCCGGCCTCCACCTCTCTATAATAGCACTGATCAACTGATGGTCGATCAGCACAAACTCACACATCGCCAAGCCGTAAAAGCCTGCCTCTCGTAGAAAGGGGACAATTAACTCTGGCGGCTGCTGGTGATGGTAGTGATGAGCTCGTCGAATCCTAAGCACACGGTCAGGCTACAAAAGAAAAAACAGCACCAATTATCACGTCTAACAATTCAGAAACAGTTCATACTCAGATTAATTAAGGTATAACTATTTCCATACATGGCCTGCCCAAATCGACTGCGATATGTGTGAGGCTTGAGCAGTCAGCAGCGAAGGATCCCGTGGTCCAGGATCAACGCATCGGGATGTGGATGCCATCTGCCACGACAAGCATTGCATTAGAATGAAATTTAAACACACACTAACTTAATGATGTTGTCCAATTTAAGTACAAATAATATATATTAAATTTAAGGTGCAATATATATAAATAATATCATAAAATGTAAATAATAAAAAAGTTCACATTACTAGTAATGGGGTAACATATATATACATAATGATGTGCAATTTTACAACCGTTAAAAAAAATGCAGTGTATGACCGTTACACTTATGATATTGGTTAACATACTTTGAAGCATACATGCGAAAGTAAATAATAAAAATCAAGGTGTAGAAGGGCCTTCCTCCCCATGTAGCAGTGGGCAGCGCCTACGATTATGTCCTTCCATCTTACAATGACCGCATTTTTGCTTTACACTGCTCTCTTGAGGCCAATCCATCTCATTTCTGATCCGGGTCGACTTTGGTCGTCCCCTTGCACGTAATCTTCCATAATTTGGAATTAGGAGAGGAAATGGTGGTAGGTTATTCCATTGCGACCACTCCCCGATAGGCCACCATTCAGATTTGTAGCAATTCAGTAGTGTGTCAAGTCTGTATACAGCATCGACATATGGTTCCTAGGATATGTTGATTGAGGCACAAGCAGCAATAATATGAGCGCAAGGATACCTATATGCTTGGAATTGTCCACATTCACATTGCCCTTTGTCTAATAACACTTGGACGACCTTTCCACATGACCCCCTGCCCATATTAGGGCCCTCTACCACCTCAAACCTAGTCCCTTATCTATTATAAGCACGAACATAGTAAGAAGAAGCACGTGACTGGATAGTCGCAAGCTCCTGTCTGAATCTACTTGCGTATCTGTGACCTTGTTGTAGGTCAACGTGCACTTCTTTTGCCCTTTCCACAAAGTACTTGACACATCTATAGTATGTTTGTTGGACAAGGCCTGTGATTGGCAGCTTCCTTAATCCTTTGAAGAGGCCATTGATGCACTCTACAATGTTAGTTGTCATATGACCATATCTTTTGCCTTCGTCATAAGCAAGCATCCACTTCTCGTTCGGAATAGCGGTCAACTTCTTGTGGATCTCCTCATTGACTTTGCTAAGATTGTCCAACCTCTCCATGGCCTTTTCTCAACTGGGCTCATACGCTGAACAGAAGGAGACAAATAGGTTAACCGGGTTGAACTACCAGGTGCACAAATTTATAGATGAAAGGTTCAATAAAAAAATTATGCTATAACACATACCAATCTTAAGGACAGCTTTCCTCACATTGTCATCCCTGCACTTCTTGCGAACGTTGTTGACAATATGTCTGATACAATACCGGTGATAAGCATAAGGAGGCTGGCATCCCAGGCCTTCGGTGGCTACAGCATCTTTTATAGCTCGGTGCCGATCTGATATTAAGCATATTCCTTGCTTGTTCGTGACATTTACCCGCAGTAATGCCAAAAACCAACTCCAGTTTTCATAGTTCTCCCTGTCAACAATGGCAAAGGCAAGAGGAACGGGGCATTTGTTACCGTCCTGGGTCGCAGCAATCAGTAGCACGCCCCTGAACTTGCCATACAGATGTGTGCCATTAACTTGTATGAATTGCTTGCAGTAGGGAAATGCGGCAATGCATGGCTTGAAAGCTCAGAAAATTCGGTTGAAAACATGTTTCTGCGGATCGACACGATTGTCAGCTGTGACAAATTCTTGGGACTCCAGCTTGAACAGCGCCTGGTCACAGTAGCCTAAAATGTCCAACCATTTGGGGAGTACTTCATACGATTTATCCCAATCACCGTACACCTTGACAATTGCCTTTTGTTTCGCCTTCCATGCTTTCCTGTACGAAATCTTGTACCTGTACATGCCTTCCACCCTCTCTTGTATAAGCGAGATTGGAACATCTTGCTTCATTTTAATCATCTCCAGTATCAGAGAACTGATATACTCGGAGTCCAGAGACTTGTGGTCCTGTGTCAAACTGGCATTAACACATGTGTGGGGCCCTAAAAATCTAGTTATGGTCCAAGTGTTACAATTCTTCAGTTTCGCCGCTCTGAGGTGGAAATTGCATTGGTCCCCAAATTTATCACACTTCACGCTTAATCTTCTGGCATCCGACTCCTCCACGTAATAATTATGATGCCTTCTGATGTGGTAATGCTTGGTTGCAGCAATTAAAGCCTCCTTGCAATCGAACTCTTGCCCAACCTGTAAGTCCTCCATGTCGTAATCATAGGTTAGTTTCATTATTTCTGAAAATTCATTTGGATTCCGTATGGCATCCCAATCAATGTGAGAGAAGACAGCAGCTTGGGGGACACCATATGATGTTTGTGCAGCATTACCACTCCTCACACACTGCGTTGGTACACTGTCTCCATATGTAGTCGCACGTTCTTCGTCATCAGTGTCACGATCGTCACCGCTATTGCAGGACACCTCATCGTCTTCAAAACCAGACTTTAGGTGGGCATCCATTAATACGGGATTGATAGATTCTTCCTGTACGACCGGCAAGGCACTTGATGAACCTATCAAAACATGTGGTGCATTTACCGGGAAAATACCTGCAACAGATGAGTCCAACGCAGGAGTATGACCATCAGAAATGTGGAACTCAAATCCACCTATGTAAGAAGGGCCTTCCCGCACCATCGAACAACCAGTGTTGACATAAGCCGCTGGATCCACGGGTGGTGCAGTTCTTGGAACTCTTTCGTCAAAACCAAGGTTGGCAGCGCGCAATTCGGATGTGATCACGTCCACATACAATTCCATGGCTGTCATCGTCGGATGTTGTTCGTAGCTTGCTATCGCACATGCCAAGTCTTCATCGTCGTCCAATTCGTATGGCATGTACTGAGCCTCTATTTGATGCTGTGGAAACCTGTAAACAATCTTCCCCACAGCTTGATCTTCGCGAAGCTTCATCGGGCATGAATTCTCTCCCGCAAAACATCCATAGTGCTGCATCCTCTTAATTTCAATGCCTTTGGGGAGGTCCATCGTACATTATTCCCATTGATCCCTCAACAATTGTACCATTTGAATATATAAACGCAATTAAACTTTTCTTCATCTTCTTACTTTTAGCTGCACAATACTCGCTGCACCCTCACAACTGACAGATAGTCTCATATACAAATTTTGTTCTCGTAAATGAGTATACTAGTATTTAATACTATAATTAAAAATGAACGCGATGTATTACTATTTTGCAAGGTATTCTGTTAATTCTACGTAATAATAGGATTATTTTTTCGACCAAGCTAATGTTATTTCTTTTCCAAAACTAATATAAAATTTGACTATATAATTTTATCTATGGTTTTGTTTATCTCTTTCAATTATCATTTTTCTTAGTGATTTTGCACAAATTATACTAATTAAATTAGTTAGCCAATCAAATACACTATCTTTCTTATTTTTACGGCTTTTTTTCTCCGTTCACACCTACTACCAAATGGCAACCAAAATTATGTACACATTACTATTGCCAATACCTCCATATATATTTTAATTCTTCCTAAATAAACCAAGGATACCTATATTTTTTCAGGTATGTTTACTATTCTTCCATTTAGAATATCTACTATTTAAATGCAAAAAAGTCCAAATTTGCAATAACAATATCCTACTTTTTTAAGGCTTTTAGTTACATTCACATTTCCCAGGATCTTTTTTAGTACCTCTCTTATGATACATTAAGATTTCACATGAAAAAGTTCTCTAAATATAGCTTTCACCTAGGTTGTAAGACCTATATTAGGACATCCTTTTTTATCTCGTTTGTTATTCTTTTAATAGCACAACCTATCACATTACATATAAAGTCCTACGAAATTTTCATGAATCCTAACTTCACATCTTAAATCATAATTTCACATTATAAATCATAACAATCAATATAAAATAAATAAATTTATATTATTAATATCATAATATTCTAAATAAATTTCTCTACCGATATAAAAAATATTTTTACTATGACTATATAGAAATTATAGTATAAGCATAAAATTCCTAAAAATACTAACCGATAAGTATTCGGAGAAGCAAACAGAAAAAAGCCTCTGCATAAAAAAAAAATTTGTTAGATAATTTAATAACTTCAATCTTTAGGTAAAAGTTATTAGATATTATTCTATCAATTAAAAAATTATGCAACAATCATACTAAATTAAATATATTTTGTAAGATAATATATTAAAGGAATAAAAATAACAATATATATAAAATTTTATTGATGTATATCCAATTTAAAATATATTGTTCGAATTTTTATATCAAGAAAATATTAATGAATTTTAAAAGATAATTAATTTTTATTCTTAACTCATCTCATTAAAACTAAAATATATAGTTAGTTATTTCAATCAGCGTTTTCCATAACATGAATTTTTCAAAAAAACATATTTGATCATTAAAAATAATTTTATATCAAAAATATGATATTATATTAAATTAATATTATTCAATATATTCCATTTCAACTTTTAATACAATGATTGAAGAAATAAAGAAGAAAATCATCTGCAAGGTACATGAAATGAAGAATAAATTATGTACGAACTGTAAACCCTCTGAGAACTTTCATTTGATGTATTTTAAATTTAAAATATACTATTTAAAAATTATCATTAACAAAAATTTAAAGATATTTATATAAATAATATTTAATTCAATCACTAACTTTTTTCTATAGATTATAATATGAAATTATTTATTTTTGTTAGAAAAAAATATATTAAAGCTTCAATTCACTTAAAATATTGTCATAAATTATAAAATTTAATTAATGATTGTAAAAAAAATATTGTTAATAACATGTTAGTTATCTAAAAAATACAATATGTTAAAGTTTCAATTTTTTCTAAATCCTAGATCATCACTTCACATTATAAGTCATAATAATCAAAATAAATTAAAAATTATAATATAAATGTAAAAAATCTACAAATACTAACCAGTAAAAATTATAAACTATCACAGATTACATATATTTATATAAATTTTTTCTAAATCGTAAATCATCATTTCCCATCACAAATCATAATAATCAACATGAAATATAAATTATAATATACATACAAAAATTATAAAAATACTAACCAGCAAAAAATATAAACTATCACATATCATATAAATTTGTATAAATCTTTTCTAAGTCCTAGATCACCATTTCACATCATAAATCATAATAATTAACATAAAATAAATATTATAATATAAATACAAAAATTATCAAAATTTAAGCAAATAAAATTTATAAATTATAACAGAAATTTCTTTCTAACTTCTAAATCATCATTTCATATCATAAATCATAATAATTAATTTAAAAAAAATATAACATAATAACAAAAATTATAAATATACTAACCAAGCAAGAATTGATTGGGATCAGATTTGCTCTAAAGCAAAAATGCTTCCGAATGAAATGCACAAAATAAAGAACGGATGATGCTTTATGAACGGACTGCGGCTGCAAGTTTTGTGAACAAAGAAGAGAAGCAAAGTGACTGGGTAATGATTTCTGAGTGAGAGGGTTTGAGTGAGGAGGGACGACTGCGAAATGGCTTCTGAGAGGGTTTGAGTGAGGAGGGAGGAGCGGGGAGGGAGATATATAGGGGGGAGTCGCCTGATGAAATGGCGCCTCCCAATTCAAAATTCAAAAATATGGTGCCCAGGGCGCCTTTTGAAATGGCGCCTTCCATACGGAGGGCGCCAGTTTGAATGGCGCCTCTTGCATGGAGGGCGCCACTTCAAAAGGTGCCTCCAAGGGGGAGGACGCCATTCTGAATGGCGCCTCCAACCCCTTCAGGCGCCATTTTGAATGGTGCCCTGCGTATTTTGGTAAATTGTTTTCAAACTGCCGTAAAACGGTAAATTATTTTGAAAATATGCGTAATTCAGTATTTTACCCGTGCATGGGCAACTAACAAAATCATTGTGGTTTTTATTAAAGATTTATTTATTAGTATTTTATAGTAATCAGCTATTTAATATTTACATCCATTAATATTTTTCAATATTAAATCACTTTTAATTTTTCTGCACGATGCTTTCTTAATTTGGTCGACATAAATCCAGCACAATACGGAACAACTTTTAAGGATCGATGCATTTTTTCTTTAAATAATCGCAATTACTAGACATTTGTACGTAAAGAACCAGGATCAAATTTTTAATATAAAAAATAATTTTTTTAAAATATCAAATATTACCGAATTAAAGATTTTTAATAAAGGTTAATATTTTAATTCTTAATTATATTTATTTTATAAAAATCTTCTTATTTTTCTTTATTTTTGTGTATTATATTTCTTTCAACATCAGATCAGTTATCCTTTTTATACTTATTCTTTCTTTGTCAACTATCCATGGCAATATCATTAGGGAAGAAATTATAGTACACTATTTAATTAATAGTATATTGATATACTATTAAATTTGATTGTACATCAATTTTTTTTTTCAAAAATCAAGTTTTATATATTATATAATGATATATCAATAATTAAATTTAATAATGTACTAATACATCATTTATATATCATCTAGTGTATCATAAAATATTCCTATATCATTTTAGGACTAATACCTGGCTGTATTTATTTTACAATAATAAGCTACTTTATAATTTTTTGGATTGTTTTTTTTATATTAAGGTTACTGTTTATTTTTTCAAAAATATTTTTCAAAAAATAATTTATTTTTATATGAATAAAAAAATATCATATGTAATTATACTTTGTAATTAAAAAAATACTTAAGATTATAGTGGTAAAAAAAATTTTCCTTTTAAAAAAGGAAAAGATATCATTTATATGTTGCACATTCAATAGTGGGGCCAGAATTTTTCACTAGAATGGATCAAGTATCAAAATTTTTGTAGAACGTGCTTAACTTTTAAATTTTTGGGGGCCAATCTAAAATTACACCATGTAAAAATTAAGGCATCAAATTTTTTAAGGGATTGCAATCTTGCCAGCCTCCCTTCCCTCGGCCATTCTTTACGTCTAAACTATTTTTCATCATATTAATGTTTATAATTATATTTCACAAAAAATATTTTTCACTTAAACTTAAATCACTTACTTTTTTTAATAATACTTTATTGGTGATAAATCCATCATAATAGGGAAAATCATTTAGTAGGACTAATTATATGAAGCAATTTTTTTATAAGGATTCAAATGTTAAACAATTTTATTTTTATCATTAAATTATTTTTATTTAAAAATAAATAAATTAAATAACAGATACAAATTTGAATGCAAAATAAATAATCTAATAAGAAAACACTCGATCAAAATTCAAATTCCCGAAAAATAACAAAAGTACAACCAATTTACCAAATTACTTAAGAGTCGCTTGATTCACACAAATAAAACTTCCTATAAAAAATTAAACTTTTAAGAAAATAACTTTCTATATAAATTTTATAGGAAGTAAGTAAAATTATTTAGTTAACACATAAGAAATAACATTTCGTAAAAAATAACTTCTTATGTTTTGAATTTATAAGAAGAACACAAAATTGTTCAGTTGACATATAGGAAATAATATTTCTTAAGAAATAATTTCTAATATTTTATTTAGTTCAACTTTAAGTATCCTATGAAATGTTAGTAAAATAACTATTATATCCTTAATATTATTATAATACAAATTAATAAATTTTAGCTATCATTAATTAAATTTAGTAAGGATAATTTTATCATTATATTCATAAATAGTACAGAAAATAGAACTTACTTAAGGAGAGATAGATAAGTTATTCCCAATCTTTTGTGAAAAGTATGACTTCTCGAGAAGTCCTATTTCTTCTATTTTGTTGAATAATAGTCAATCAAACAATCCAATTCTTTCTTATTTCCTAGGAAATAGAACTTTTTATGTTATTAAAGCAAATCAAATGATCTTTTGATATATATATTAATATCGATTAATGGTACGAGGGAGCAAGAAAGTTCCCCCTAGACTTTATGCCACTATTCCAAAAGGTAGGTGGCGAGGGTTCACTTTGCCTTAATTTTAAACTCATTTAGTACACAAAAGTAATGGAAGAAATGTAGCTTTCTTAAAAAATGACAATTGTTGGTGAATAAAAGTCTTTAGAGCAAATACCTAATTGTTAATATCCAAAAACAACTAATAACAAAAAAACATAGTTCCTATAACTAAAAGGCCTTAAAATCTACTAAAGAAATAATACAACATAGAATTAAATGGATTATTGATAATGAAGAAAAAAATCAAATTTTGGATGGATAAGTGGCTTGATGTGAGGATATTGAAAAGTCTTATTATTGGCCCACTTTCTAAATTTACCAATAAGCAATGTGTCAAATATTTCATAAGTGATGAGCTCTAGGACTTTAGTAACTTATCTATAGATTTATGTACCTCTAACTTAAAATCTGTGATTTTAGGAATTTCATTTTGCTTGTCTAATAAAAGTGATCATTTTATTGGGAATTTATCTAAGTCTAGACTTTATATTATAAAAAGTGTTTATTTATTTGTGAAAAGTTCCTATGTCTAGAGTGTTAGTCAGAATTTTTCTTGGATTCAATTTTTTATTTGGTTACTTGTTTGGAATAAACTTCCTACAAGGAGTTATTAATCAAGAGAGGTATAAAAATTTCATTTGTATGTATTTTATGTGATCAAAAGATTAATAATATAGTCTATATTTTTAGAGAATGCCTATTTACAATGTCCCTTTGGAATTCTCTTCCAATGCCTAATTCTTGGTCTAATTCTCTTCATCTTGACTTTTTAGTCTAGCTTTAGAACAATTTAACTAAAAAGAATTAAGTTACAATAGTTCTATTCTTTAGACAATTATTTTTACTTCTGTAATTTAGAATATTTAGCTTTTCATAAATAAGAAAGTTTTTAATAGTAACATAGACAATGATGATCTAAAAGCTATTACTTTAAGTAGATGTTTAGAATATTAGGCTATCATAACAGTGCAAAAAGATTCACTTACTAGACAAGTGGTGAACATTAGGTGTAAAGCCCCACTTATAGGATGTTATTGGTTAAACACAAATGAAGCATTAAAAGGTAATCCAAGCCAGGTTAGTTATGTTGTTGTCATAAGAGATTGGTTAAGAAAATAGATTATTGGATGTTCAAAGGAATTAGAAAATGCTCAAATTTTGTTGTTGAAGTAACTAGTTTGAGAGATAGTTTACTTCTTGCAAGAAACATGGGTTTACTCTTAATTTTAGTTGAATTAAATGTTCTTTTTATTATTTTTGCTATTGTTAATAATAATCCTCATGTTTCTTGTATTATTATCAACTTAGTTGAGGAATGCAAGGAATTGCTTCAATAAATAGGTAGCTTAGTGCCAAATCATATCTATAAGGAAGTTAATATAATTGCTAACTTTGTTGCTAAAAATGCTGTAAATACTAATAATAAGTTGAATATATTGATATATTCTCCTAAAGGAGCGGGTGTGCTCCTTGACTATGATAATAAGGATATTTATATCCTTAGACGTATGTAATCCTTTTAGGTATTAATATATTTTTATTTTCTTACCAAAAATATTTCTTGAAAAATAAATTTTTTTATATTACTTAATTAGTCATTAATTGCCAAAATAAGAAAAATAAAATTTTTAAAAAATTTTACTTTTCATTAATTGTAAAAAATTATTTATTCATACTCTTTCAATATAAAACTATCTTTATTTAATTTAACTAAGGATCATTTTAATATTTTATATACTCATTATTTGAAAATGAATATAATAAATTAATAATAAATAAATTTTATTAATTATAAAATATAATGAATAGAATGAATATTATATAAAATTATACGAAAGAAGTATTAAATATTGTATCATAAATATAATTATAATAGAAATTTAATTTTGAATATAAATATATTTATTATATATATCATTTTATTTTATTTATCATTTAATATTTAATTTTAAAAATAGAAATTAATTTATATGAATTTGATGGAGTTAATTATTTAATTAATATTTTTCTTATTTTAAATTATATTTTATTTTAATTATATTAAGATAATTTAAGATACACAAATATACATTATTAGAAAAAATAAGAAATTACTAATTTAGAAAAATTATAATAGGAATAAAAATTGGAAATATGATTTTAAAAGGAAGATAATTAGAAATAATTAAAATGTATTAATATTTGTATTTTTTATATTATAATTTTGAAGAAATATATCAATTATTTTGATAATATTTCTTAAAAAGATAATAATTGGACCAAATAAATTATGAAAAATTAGTTCTTGAAAAGTTAATTTTTTAAAGTCAATTAAGTAATTTTGTGCATTTTCAAAAAATTTATAAGAAAACTTACTTTTTAAGAAGTTCTTCTTCTTTTTTACAAAAATTAATTTGTTATATGAATTAAATAACTCTTTTTGTTATCCTTCTTTCTTTTAAATAAAATAAAATAAAATAAGGAAATCTTCATAATGAATGAGTGATACTAAGAGTATAAATAGGTTAGGTCAAGGTAGGCTTTACCCTAAATAAATCAAGTTAAATTTTCTAAATTATTAGGTTAAGCCTAACCTATTAGTTTATGTAAAATTAAAATTTAGGTTCGGCCTGACTTGTTAAAAAAGTCTCATTAGATTTGTTAGCTTATTTAGAAGTCTCATTATATAAATAGGCTTTTAAATTTGTCAATTAATTAAAACTTTCCTAAGACTCAAAATTGTCTAATGGACTAATTAGACTTATATATATGTGCGTGTGTGTGTCTATATTAAAATATTTATATTATTTATTTGTATAATATATATTATATTATTTATAAATATATTTATAATTAAATAGATCGGTTTGATGAGCCTACAAATCGAGTATAAAGAAAAAAATCTAATTTATTTATTTAAATAGGTCAATTTATTAGCCTAAACTTAATTTATTTGAATAAATAGGTTAGGTTAAACTACACCTTAAATAGGTTAGGTCATAGGTTCTTGATAAGCCATTTAATCTACTTGCACCCTAAGTGACACTATTTTAATAGAGTATTGCTATATATATCCCGAAGAAATGTTCCAAAATCATTTCATTTGTAAGATTAAATTATTGCCAAATCTTACTCAACATCGAACGGCAATGCTGCTTTGTTTGGCTTTTCGGCTCTCATTCAATAGTATTATTTCAAGTTGTGTAGCATTTTTCATTTTAATATTATATTTACTTATTTTTGTAGCATTTTTTCATTTTCACGAACAGCCCACATTGCTAAGTTAAACAATGACATAAGATAAAAACACAATTGAAGCTTAAGAATAAACTGAAATGCATATGTTATCTTTTAGTAAATTTAACTCGCCTTTTTTAAATTTAATTTAATGACATTCGCACTCTTTTTATTTTTAAATATATATAATGACTTTTCTTTTTCTACACTTATTTCTTTTTCTTTTATTTTTAAATAGATATATAATCACGTTTTTATTTTTTTATCAGAAGAAGTGAGTATATGCTAAAATAGAAGAAAAAGAAATGAGTATATCAAATAGTTAATATGTATTTTAAAAATAAAAAATTATGAGTTAAAAAAAATAAGAGTGTAGTTCACCTTTTTTTTTGGTAATTGCCATTCAAAGAAACGAGGATGTGCTTGTTGATTGTGACCCTAAAAATGGGATACCACTCGATATATATTGATTTTGATTTTGATAGTGGGAAAAAGGGAAAATTCACAACAAAAAGGAGAATATGTTTGTGATTGACTTTGATTTCAATGGAATGGGACCAACTTACCTACCAAGACTTGAGCATTTTCTTGGAGAGAAAAAGTAATTCTCCAGGCGTGGTTCGCATCCTAGGGACCGGGCTTATATAATGGTGGTTCAGTGCGTAGCTTTTACAGTTCACATGGGTCCCATCAATTTAGCTTTAAACCATTTCGTCGGCAAAAAAAACTACATAGAAATAAATTTTAAAAAAATAAGAAATATATTAATTTTTTGATCGGTCATTAATTAAAAAATATAAAAATTAGGTTTTTTTAATTCTTACAAAATAAAAAAATTATTTATCTACCTTTCTTAAACAAAAAAAACTTTTTATAAAAATATTTTATTATTAATTAAATAATTTTTGGTACTCCCTAATACGCACGTATCAAAATTTACTTTATAAAAAATTCAACTTTCTATCGAATTTTGCTTGTGTGCACGGCTCCACTAGCCCCTCAGTCAAATTCGAGATTAAGATTTTTTTCCTTTTTTTGCTGTTTTATAAGATGTAACTAAAAAGACGAAAAAGAGTATATTTTTAATATACTACTTTTATTATAATCAACTTTAAAGAATTTAATTTTTTTTTATATATTTTATCGAGATTGCTAACAAGTACAATTGGATTGAGAGATAGCAACTTAGTTAATTTTTATATCAAAAGATCTCTTTACAAAAAATTATCTATCAAGTAGGATGATAATTAGTACTGAGAGAGAGAGAGATTTAAAAGCATGATAAAAAGGGAGAAATATTATCAATAACAAGAGTGTTGAAATTAAATTTTTAAATTTTTATATCTATTAAATTAAATTTTATATAAATTTACCCTATTATTTTGCATTTAATTATAGTCCTTAATTTTTAATGGAATTCAAATATTTGATTTCATTTTTAATACATATAATATTACTCTTAAAAAATCACAATGATCACCTTATCTAAATCTTCGTAACTAATTAAATCAACCCAATTCAACATTAGAAATACCATTTGGCAATTGATATTATTAAAAGTAGAAAAAATATAAAATATCTCCTTTGATTTTTGGATAATTGGATTTTATCCATTGTATTTTGAAAATTTAAAAATTACTTCCTTTAATTTCACAAAATTTGAAATTAACACTCATTACTAACTTAATTCATTATTTTGTTAAATTATATAATTTTTTAATGAACTATTTTACAACAATCATAATATTATAATATATTAGTTTATTTTACCATTTTTATATATAATTTCATAACATATTTTTATTATTTAATTAAAATTCTATATGTCTAATTTAACTCCTATTTATTATATTATATAGAAATTATTTGTGAAAAAATAATAAGATAAGTTAATATATTATAATATTTTAATTTTAATTTAAAAAATTATGTAATTTAATAAAAGAGTGAATTAAATTTACAATAAATGTTAATTTTAAATTTTATATAATTTAATAGAATAATTTTTAAATTTTTAAAATCAAAGGTAAAATTATAGTACTCTAAAATTAAAAGAGATATTTTGTATTGAGAGCATTTGACTCAAATGATATTTTATATTCTTTAAAGGTTTTATACCTTTGTTGCATCCAGAATTTGACTCTTGTTTTTTGCGTATGTATATTTAGTAATTTAATCATTTCTATTATTATAAAAAAAATAAAAGAGGTGTATTCCCCCTTAAAAATATAATTGATATAGGGAATGTGTTGGTGGGAGCAAATGTTCGGTCCAGGTGCTTCAGTTTTGAATGCAATTGATCATGGATAGTTAATTTTAAGAGATTTGATTAGAGATAAATTTGTTTTTATTTGCTAATTGATTTTATTAGAAAAAGAATTTGTGTTTGAAGAACCTTTTTACGGAAAAAATACTAAGAATTATTGAATACTATAATATAGTATTATAATATATATTATACAGTGTTTAATTTGTTACTGTATATAATAAAGGTTTGTATAAGATTATTCAATCATTTGCTTGTCATCATTTTATATAATACTATATATACTTAAAAAATAATTAATTTAATTGAACATCCTTACATATTAAAAATTAATAAAATTATTTCAAATAATTTTGAAGTACATAATTAGATCAAAAAGCTCTTCAACAACAATATATTTTAAAAAATATAAAAATATATAAATTAAAAAATTTCATTTACACACATACACATAGGTGTGTGTGTATATATATATATATATATATGTATGTATGTATGTATGTATGTATGTATGTATATGTACACATTGATGCACATATGATATGCGCATAACAAATTAGTAAAAACTTAAAATAAATTAGTTTAAAAATATAAAATTTAATAAATAATTTATTTAAAATATTAAAAAAATAATATACATAATTCATAAAGATCATAAATATAATATAATATTATCAAATAAAAATTAAAAAAAACTAAATCAAGGTATAAATGTTAACATAAATTAACTTTTTTAATTTTATAAAAAAGATATGTGAAGGAAACAAAAAATAGATAAGATTTAAAATGAATTTTTTAGTTTTAGCAATTTATAAATTGTCTTAACATGTTGTATTATTGACCCTCATCCTTTTCCTTAAGAAATTGATAGCCTTATACGAAATTTGATATATAAAAAAAGACTTTTGAATAAATTATATAATTTATTTAAAATTTTAAATATAATATAAATCATGATTGTATAGTATATCATACACTATGGGATTTTATATGGTGTCCCAAATGAAATCTAAGTATTTATTTGGTGATGGAATTAAATGAAAATTAGAAAAGGAATTAGAAAAAATTTTATGGATTTAAATTTAGAGTTTAAATATGATCCATCATTAGTGTAAATATTTTTATACTATCAGTGAATAAAGTGATGACACATCACTAAAAAATTAATATTAACAAGAATTTTTATTAAAATTAAATTTTTTTAACAATTTTTAATAACATAACAATATATGAGTGAGTAATGGTGTCAAACGAATTTACATTAGCAATAAATTTAATACACTATCAATATATATTAATTTTACATTATCATCTATATATGTATTGTCATAATAATAAAAAATTATTAAATTTTTTTCATTGTCAATAAATTTTTTTAATTACTTATACTTTTTAATGACTTTTTTTTTCATTTATTGAGAATATAATATATTTTACATTAATTTAAACTCAAAGTCTATTTGGTATATATTATGAAATGAAAATACATATTTCATCAAATATTGGAATCTCAGCTCTATAGCAAAAGTGATAACCTTTTCATCATTTATGAAATAATCTTTTTACACTCTTATCTCTTATATTTTTATATTTTAATATTATTCTTTATCAAAACATTGACACAGTATTATTTTTTCAGTATTTCTCATTAAAATATTTTGATAATTTTATTTCTAATAATTAAATTTAAAATATAATATTTTTATATTATTTATAAAAATTTATTTAATTAAAAATTTAGAAATTAGAATTTTATATTTTTATTGTAAGGTTTTTTTTAACTATAATTTTGATAATAAGATTTAAAATATGTTGATAATATCATATATTTTATCATTTTGAATTATTTAACAAAATATTTATTATTTTTATGATAAAGATATTGTTTTTATTAATTAATTATTTTTTATTTCATTCTAATATTATTCTAATATTTTAAAAATAAAAATAAAATAAAGTACTCTATGAAATGATTATTTTATTTAATTTTCATTCTATTATTTATTTTATTTCATTCTGTCATATCATAAATCATGTTTAAAAATAAAAATCAGTTCTTTAAACTTTTGATATTATGATGGGTTACTTCAATATTCCTTTGAAATAAAAAGGAAGTATATCGATCAATATGTATTTGTGCATATTCTTTTAATAAAATTAGTAATTTTTCTCATATATTTTTTTAACTTTTTTAAATTAAAGCCCTCTTAATTTTTAATTGGCCAAGAGTTATAACTTTTATGTGCCAAACTCGTGTCAACCAAAGAAAAGTAATGATTAAATAATACTAGACCAACCACCATAATAATATTTATATATAAAAAGGTTGCACTTCTATATGTTAAATACTTACATAAGTTAGGAAAGACTATGGTAGCTCCAGGAGTTTCAAACCCTGAGTGGTGTAGCGTAATCTTATTCATTAGATGAGATTACCAAAAATTTAAGTAATCTCATCCAATAGATGAGATTCTGCCACACTATTCAGGATTTAGAAACCCTGGGCACCTTAGATTTTTTCACATAAGTTTTATGAATAAAATAACAAATTTTACATAAAAAATTACAACTTTTTCATAAAATCACATAAGCAGTCTTGAATTCACAGTGAAATAAAACCCTATTATTATTATTATAAAGTCATAATTAACAAAAACATGTTAAAACAATCACAAAATCAATTAGGATCCTACCCCATTAAATTGATTAGAAACTCTTCAACTGTGATAGTATACTAGCGCAAAGAAAATGAAAGATGTAATATAAATCAAAAGATGTTGGTCCAAATAAGTGGTTAACTCTTGTTCTTGTTGTCCAATCTCAAGAAAGTGATTACGGATTCTGCTTTGTTGTATGCTATACAATACAATTCAAGCCTATGAGTATCTGACATCTGTTACATGTATCAACTTTTGTCTCGGAAAAGACTTTCTGGTAAGCAACAAAGGGGAACATTTTCATTAAGGGGCCAAGCGAAGGAAAATTATGCAATAAGGGGTCAGTTTCTCGCATGCCGATAAAAAATGAAATCTATTTATTTGTTTATTTATTCTTATTTTTAATAATATAACATCGTCTTATTTATTATATTAATATTTGAGATAAATTCAATTAAAAAATTATTAATTATATACATGAGAATATAATAAAATAACATGAATTTTTCACGCAATGTAATTGAAAAATGGATGTAATATGAAATTTATATTTTACCATTCATTTATGTATTATCATATTATTAAAAATTTGATAAAATTCTCTTATTCTTTGTAAACAGTAGTACTCAAAATTTAACACTATCTCCATATAATTTTTGTCAAATATATTATTTTTTTAATTTTACAATTTATCTAGCATAAAATTAGTTATTTTCAACAAAAAATCAAATTGGTAGTTGCAAAAATAATAACTCGGCAAAAATCGTATAACAGTAACATTGAATTTTTGGAAATAATGTAATGCTAATTTTTTTATTTTTTAACATATCAACTTCGTGTCCATTAAAATTCTAAAGAGTTTACATTAATAGTAAATTAAAAAGCTATTAAACTAATTGAATTGTGCATGTGAGAAAAATAAAAATAAATGTAAATAATATTTTATTTTATTTATTAAATCACGGTTTTTTTTTTGCCCTAAAAGAGCTTTTTTACTTTTAGTTTGTACCTGGAGAGTCGTACTAGTTATAAATAAAAACTATCAAAGAAAAAAACAAAACAAACCCCCTTGACATTGGACAAACGTTAGGGAGATATTTTCAAATTTATTCTGATATTCAAAAGGACAAAATGCAGTTAAATTACTTTAGTGTTAGCTATAAAGTTTACCATTTAATTCATAATATATGTATTAATTATTATTGATTATTATAATTTGATGATGATAATAATTATCAATTTTATAATATTTTTTGAAAAAAACAAAATTAGATTTTGCCTACTTATAGTTTGGAGATTTAACTTAAACTTTACAAAATTTAGAATTAATACTCTTTATTAAATTAGTTAATTATTTTAGCAAAGTTTTTCATGAAGTTTTAAAATAAAAATCACAATACTACGGAATATTGATTTATTTCATCATTTTTTCATATGTAATTTTGTAACTTATATTTTATTATTTAATTAAAACTTTATATATCTAATTTAATTTCTTTTAATCATTTAATATAAAAATTATTTTTGAAAAAATAATAAGAGAAATTAACATAATATAATATTGTGATCTTGTTCAAAAGATTATAAAAATTATGTAACTTGATAAAATGGTAAATGTTAATTTCAAGTTTTTCAAATTTTAAGTGGTAAAATCTAACTATTTTTAAAAGTGTATTTTTCATTTCCCCTTTCTATTTAACATAGAGAATCTTACAATAAGCTTCTAAAGAACTTTATCTAAAATTTATCCTATTTAAAATTTTAATATTATTATTTTTATATTTTGATTATTTAAAAACTACTCTTTAACTTTAGAAATATTTTCATAAATAAAAATTTTAAGCTTAAAATTAAATTGTCTTACTGAAAAATGGGTGTTTAAAAAAATAAAACAATAAAAATAAGGTTGTAGGTTTGCCTTCAATCAAGAGTATAATTTTATGGATAACAAAATAAAAGTTAAAATCTTTATGTTGTATGACAGATAATAAAAGTAACTTTTGTACCGTAAAATTCTTCGATTTATATTGGCAAAACTAAAATATAATAGTGGGAAAAAAAAAGATATAGCACTCTTGGCTATGATATTTTCTTGCAAGAAAAGAAGAACAGCTATGATCTTCATCTTCATTATTAGTACAATCAAGCCAACTTGGAACTCCATAAAAAAGTTAAAATGCAGAGGTTGAACCAAATAAGAATTGACAAAGACCACGCAGGATGAATCCAAAACAGTGGCGCGAAAATGTGGTTCTTAATACATGCGTTGGTTCAATCGGTAAAATTTAGAATTTTATCATTTATATTTTAAACTTAATTTTTATTATCAGTGATTTTAATGAGTTGAGTGATTTATAATTATCATTTCTAATTTTTAAAAATATCAATAACATATTTTGATTTTAAAGTGAATAATTTATTTTGTTTTTAAACTTTTATGTGAAAAATGGAAAATGCGGTCCGTGTTTGTTGATTTTTCTTTCTGATTGATTGCTTTCTGTTCACTCAAAGGTGAGACTCATATGACGCGTTGGGCATGTTATGTCTAACCTTAGCAGTTCGACACGTGCAAGACAGGACGAACGGTTGCCTTGCTGCTGATCCTAGCCAACCTTATTTTGTCTTTAACCGGTCACATAGACCTAAGTCTAGGACGGAACGTTAGAAAATTTCCATTAATATTGAGTTAACTTTCTTTATAAAAATGGTGTTCATTAAATCAAAATCAATCGATCAATACTTCCAGACTATGACTAAAGATCCGTACCCTCGGTTAACGTATCAATGTTAAATTCTTCTGCCCCGTGTCATTTATATCGTCCCCTCCATATATTATTGTCTTTTTCTCTCTTTCTGAACTTACTTCTATTCTTTTTTAAAATTTTTCTTATTTGCTACCTTTTATTTAAGTTCTATTTATTTTGATAAAAATATATTTTTAAAGAATATAATTATAAATTATTAAAATAATAAAAAGTAATTAATATATTCAATAATAAATATAATAAATTTAATGAAAGATAATTTTTTCTTTTATAAGAAGGAAGTTATTTTCTTCCATTAACATCACTCTAGAGATTAAATTTTTTTAATTATAAGGTATAAAGAAATATAATATTCTTTTATATATATATATATATATATATATATATATATATAGAGAGAGAGAGAGAGAGAGAGAGAGAGAGAGAGAGAGAGAAAATAAGAGAAATTCTAATGTGCCGTTGCACTCCCCTGAAAATAAAATTCTCCTACAAAATTTTATTTTTGAAAAATAAACAAAACCTTAATAAACGACTCATACGATGGCGCCCGATTACACTTTTGTTTTATTACTTTTTATTGTTTTATTTTTTTATTAAATTTAAATTTAAATTATTATCAATTTAAATTAATTTTATTCTATCATTTTATATTTTATCATGTTAATAAAAATATTAAAATTATTGCTTAAAAACTTTTTATTACTGTTTTTAATAATATATCTTCCTCTGATTAATTGATAGAATAAAATATTTCATATTAAAAATTAATCAAATTTAATTTTTTACAGAAAAATAATTTGACCTCTCTTGAAATAGACTTTCATTCTATTTTTAAAACCTACATGTTATCTCATTTAACACTTTTTCACTAGGAATGTTCTTTTTAGATGCTTAAATTCTTTTAAAATTAGGGTTTTAAAATAACATTATTTTTAATAACAAAAATACCCTTGGATAGAAAACTGTTACTCCACTAATGAAAAGTTATTTTACACACTAATAATGTTTCAATGACAAAAAGGAAAAAAAAAACTTTTAAATAGGCCTAAAATAACTTGACAGATAAAATAACGTTAAAATAATTTTTGCACACACTCACTTTTATATAATTTATAACACTCATCTGTTAAGAATATTCTTTTTGGATATTAAAAATATTTTAAAATTATAATTTAGAAATAACATTATTTTTACTGAAAAAATACCATTGAATAAAAAAACCTTACTCCTAATTAGTAAAAATATCATTAAAAAATTAATTTTTATATGGGCTTAAAATAACTTTGGGTGGATGTAATTAAAAAACTAGGATTTTAAAACAATATTATTTTTAATAAAAAAATTATTTTACATGCAGTAATTTTTTAAGTAACATTTTTTAATTTTTTTTTATTAACAGGAGAATGATATTTTTATTGATAATGTAAAAATAACTTTTCATATTAGTGGGAAAATAATTTTTATATTGGAATATATTATATTTTGTGCTTGATAAATGATAAAAATTATTTTTTAACAATAATTGAAAAATAAATTTTATATTAAAAATATAGTATACTTATTTTTATTAAGTGGACTATAAGAAAAAAGATTGCAAGTAATAAACATGTGAAAAAAAACAATTCTGAAACAGATCATAGACTTATATAAGGAAATTAGGGGTAAAATTGGTAATTTTGATAAAAAAATGTCATTCAACCATGCATTAATTGAAGATTTAATGATTGATAGATGAAAAATTTTAAATTAAAGGAATATGTGGGGAAAATTAGTCGAGATCCATATAGGTTTTAAAAATAAATAAAAAATTTGTACGTTTTTTATATTTGAGGAAAGGTTGTTGTATTTTTTATTTTATATTATTTTATAATTTAATATTATTTCTTTTTGTTTTATACATCTTTTAAAACTATCTTATTATAAAACTAGAATTTTATTTTCTTTCACATATCAGCTTTTTAACATTCTTTTACCTCGTGAGTTCTTTGCATGTTGCTTCCTCTCTTCTTTCACTTTTGCTCTTTTGTTTTGTTTCCATTTTAAATATAATTTACGTTTATCTCATTCTTTTTTTATATATAAATGGTATTTTTTAATTGTATTATATTTAAATTTTTGCTTCTTTAATTGCATAAAATATGTCATTTATATCTCCTCACTCACGAGAATATGAATTGAGAATATACCATTTTCAGCTATAATCAATGTTAGCAATTAATTTTGCAATTATTTTTTCACTTTACATATAATTTTCAACTTTCATTTATGTAATCCTCTAACGTTATTTGAGTAATTTATTTTTTACTCCATTTTACACAAATATTTAATAAATTAACTGATAACTGATAAGGTAGTTAGTAACTGATAAGATAACTAATAATTAATAATTTATAATTGATAACTGATAACTGATAAGTTAATTAAAGTATTTCACAAAATTAACTATTAAAAATTAACTGTTGAACTAATTGAAATTACAAAATAACACAAAAAATATATTAATAGAAATAGATATATAATTAAAATAATTAATATTTATTTAAAAATTATATTATATTAATGTAATTAATAAGTTTGAAATAAAAAATATAATAATTAATATTTAATTAATTATATTTTATAAACTTATATATTTATTTACTTATATAATTTTTATTTTATTATTATTTATAATAAAAGTATAATTACTTAAAATATAACTAATTATGATATTATTTATTTACATATATATTTTTATATATTTAAAATTTAAAATTAGGATGTAATTATGTTAAAATTAAATTAATTATACTTTATTAAAAATTTAGATTTATATTATAACAGACATGGGTTATGAATTAATAAAATAAACAGGGATAGATTTGAAAAGAATTTAAAAAGATAGTAACTTATAAGTTATATTATTTATTTACATATATATTTTTATATATTTATAATTTAAAATTAAGATGTAATTATGTTAAAATTAAATTAATTATACTTTACTAAAAATTTAGATTTATATTATAACAGACATGGTTGTGAATTAATAAAATGAATAAGGATAAATTTGAAAAGAATTTAAAAAGATAATAACTTATAAATTATAAGTTACTCCATATGACTTATGAAATCAGAATTTATTTTTTTAATAAATTAGTGAGAGAAATACATTTAGAAATTTGAAATTATAAGTTAACTTATTTATTTTGTGATACAAAATCTTAATTTTTAACTAAACATTTGGAATTCACTATCCAATTAGTGTAACTTATTTATTCACATAGTTCGCTTAAAGTTTAGATATTTAGTTAACTTAACCATTTGATTCTTCTTCAACTGTGATTTGTCTTTTAAGTATAGTCATAATAATTAAATATTTTATTTAAGCAAAATTTCTTTCATAATTAATTAAATATTTTATTTATTATTTAATCATATAAAATATAAACACTTATAATTATTTCTAACAATTAATTTTTTAAAAATTTTTATTTTATATATAATATTTTCCTCCTTAATTTATATAACTTTCTGAAATTACTTGAATACATTTCTTACCAATATTTAAAAATTTTTAAATGAACTAAAAACATTTGACTAAAATTAATCCAGCAAATCATATATTTCATGGATACTTAAATAATCTTTTTATTTTAATTATATTTTAAAACAATGTCTTGTCTTTACATAATTTTTATACTATATATGATTCAACTTAATTTCAGAGTTTGTCTGTAACTTCAGTTTATATGTTAGAATTTAATCTTGAAAATTTGTCGAGAGTAACTGGAATATTTCAGAGTTTAAATTTGATGAAGTATTAGTATGAAATATTTTATTCCATTAAGGAATATGAAAATAATACGTTATTAAAAATATAATAGTAAATAAAGATTTTTATTAATATTAAGAGATTTTTAATAAATTTTAAATGATATAGCAACATAAGAATGAGTGATAATGTAAAATTATTTTAGACTAAAAGTAAATAAAATTTAAATTTAATATTTTGTTATTATAGTTTAATTATAACTTTAATTTATTTAATTTGAATATTGATGATATATACTTCAATTTATATATTTATTATGATATTATTAATTAAATTTTTAAATGATTATTTATCTAACTGATAGTATTTTTCATTTATTGTTAATAAAAGTTAGGAAAAAATTATAATATATTACTGATATAATATATACTAATGCATCATTAGATTTGATCATATATTAAATTTTTTTATTTTTAAATTAAATTTGGCATGTTACTTTATGATATATATCAATAATTAAATTTAATAGTATATTAATATATTATTATATTGATAATATATTATAATAATCTCTCTCTATGTATATATATTTTCCTAGCAGATGAACAAGTTTTATAGGGATCTCGTCAAGTGGCGGATAAAATACCATAATACTGCAAATTTATAAATTTTTTCCCGTTTTACTGATGTTTCGAAACTATTTACCAAAATACGCAGGGCGCCAGGCGGGATGGCGTTATTGGGTAAGAAAGGCGTCTTTCAACATGGCGCCTTTGTGCAAGTTTCAAAATTGAAACTTGCACAAAGGCGCCATGTTGGAAGGCGCCTCCATGCCTATTTAAACACCCTCCCTGCAGCATTCCCTCAAACCCTAGTTCAGCGCAGCTCTTCCCACTCTTTCTCCAGCAAAAAATTCTGGTTCGCAAGCTCTTCGCAGTCAGTCTTCCTAATTTTTTTGCAAGCATTGTTCTTGTTCACAATATTTCTTAGCAACAGTTTGTTCGTTGAAGCAGATCCGGTCATTTTTCCTTACTCTTCTCGTGGTTAGTATTTTTATAATTTTTTCATTTATAGTGATAGAAAATTTTTTATTTTATGTTAATTATTATGATTTATGATATGAAAAAATAATATAAGGTATTAGAAAAGTTTGTAAAAATTTATGTTATCTATAATTGCTATGTGATTTGTACTGATTAATTTTTTTATAATTTTCGTATGTATAGAGTAATTTTTACTAGTTATTATGAAAATATATTTTATAATAGGAGATGATTTTTTATTTTATGTTAATTATTATGATTTATATTTTAAAATTATGATTTAGAATTTAGAAAAAAATTGTATAAATTTATATGATCTGTGATAGTTTATGATTTTTACTGATTTAAATTTCTATAATTTGTGTATTTATATTATAATTTTTACTAGTTATTATAAGAATATATTTCATAATGAAAAAAAATTACTTATTTTATATTGATTATTATGATTAATGCTGTGAAATTATGATATAGAATTTAGGAAAAAAATTGAACAAATTTGTATGATTTGTGATAGTCTGTAATTTTAGGGTTGAAGAACAAGGGGGATAAAAGAAAGTATCTTAAAATAAAATTTACAATGTAGGTAAAAATTATATTTAGATATTTCTAAAATATGAAATATTTTAGGATATAGGATATGATAGAAATAAGATTTTTTTTTATTATATGTTAATTATTACGAGGATATATTATCCTATTAATCAATATTTTTATATTAATTTTAGAGTAATATATGTCAAAATAAGTAAATATCAATTGAGGATATTTTGTAAAGTCTCTATTTTTTAACAGTAAGATATATCAATTTTTTGATTATAGATGTATTTTATATAAATTATGTAATTAATTTAATTAATAAATTTATTATAGAGTAAATTTTTTTTTACTTTATACCGTACGTATTATTTTCTTCTTATTTACTCTATTGTATTCTTTTTATATCCACTCATATTATTTATGATTTAAAATATCAACATCATTAATTAACATAAATATAATAAGTTATGTATTTTTAGCTTATTATAATACTCTAAATAAATTAAAGCTTTAATATGCATTTTTTTATTAAGGAAGAAAATATATTATATTAAATTTAATAAAAAATACTTAGTAATTAAATTAAATTTTATTTATATAAATTTTATAAAAAAATTTGTGATAATAAAATTGAAACACTATATTTAAAATTAAATATACATCAATAAAATTTTTCTTATGTTATTATTTTTGTTCCTTTTATATGTAGTCTCGTAGAGTATATTTAATTTAGTGTATTTTTTGCATAATTTTTTTAATGATACAATAATATGTAACAATTTTTACTTAGAGATTAAAGTTATTAAAATATCTAACAAATTTTTCGTTCATGCAGAGACTTTTTTTCTGTTTGCCTTTCCTAATACTTACCGGTTAGTATATTTATAAATTTTGTGCTTATATTATAAGTTTTATTAGTCAGCATGAAAATATCTTTTATAGTGGTACATAAATTTGTTTAAAATATTATGATATAAATAATATGAGTTTTTTATTTTATATTGATTATTATGGTCTAGGATGTGAAAGTATGATTTAAGATGTGAAATCATAATTTATAAAAAATTTGTAGAAATTTATATGTACTGTGATAGGTAGTGATATTAAAAGAAGAATAAACGAGATAAATAAATGCATTCTAAAATAGGTTTTAGGGCCTAGGTGAGAGTTATATTTAGAGAAATTTTTTATGTAAAATTTTAATATACCATAAGAGAGGTAATAAAAATAAAATTTTAGGATGTGTAGATGTAAGCAGAAGCTTTAAAAAATAGGTTATTGCTGTTGAAAATATGAATTTTTTTCTGTTTAAATGGTAGATATTATGAATCCAAGAATAATAAACGTATTCGAAAAAATTATACTATGCATAGATTTATTCAAGAAGTACTAAAATATATATTACATCACATTTCCAAGTGAACATTAAAAATTTATGAAGTATGAAAAATTACGAATGAGTGTAGAAATAGCATAAACATTTGTCGGAACAAAATGTCGGCCTGTAGAGGTCGGAATGGGTTTGGCTTGTGCAGTTAAATTATTATGTATTATTAAATAACTACATTACAAAAATTAGATGTACATTCCGTTTATTTTTACGGGTAATTTTAAATATTAGTTCATTCGTTTGTAAGAACATAAATTGTATATGGTAATATTTGTCAGCTGTGAGGGTGCAGTGAATATTTTGCAGCTAAAAGTAACGAGATGAAGAAAAGTTTAATTGCTTTTATATATTCAAATGGTATAATGATTGAGGGATCGATGGGCGTAATGTACAATGGACCTCCCCCAAAGGCTTTGAAATTGAGAGGATGCAACACTATGGATGTTTTGCGCGAGAGAATTCATGCCCGACTAAAGCTTCGTCAAGATCAAGCCGTGAGGAAAATTATTTACAGATTTCCACAGCATCAAACAGAGGCTCGGTATATGGCATACAAATTGGACGATGATGAAAAATTGGCATGTGCCATAGCCAGTTACGAACAACATCCGACGATGACAGCAATAGAGTTGTACACGGAGGTGATCACATCCGAATTGCACGCTGCCAACCTGGGCTCACAAGAAAGAGTTCCAACAAGTAGATCACCTGTTGTTCCAACGGCTAATGTCAGTACTAGTTGTTCGATGGTGCGGGAAGGCCTTCCTTACACGGGTGGAATCGAGTTCCACATTTCTGATAGTTATACTCTTGCATTGGACTCATCTGTTGTCGATGTTTTTCCAAGAAATATATCACATACCATGATGGGTTCTACAAGTGTCTTACCGGTCGTAAAGGAAGAATCCACTGATCCTGTGTTCATGGATGCCCACATTGAGTCTGGTTTTAAAGACGATGAGGTGTCTTGCAGTAGCGATGATGATCGTGACACTGATGATGAAGAACATGCAACTACACATGGAGACAGTGTTGCAACGCGGCAAGTGAGGAGTGACAATGCTGCACAGATATCATGTGGTGTGCCTCAGGCTGCTGTCTTCTCTCACATTGATTGGGATGCCATAAGGAATCCTAATGAATTTCTGAAAATAATGAAACCAAGTTATGATTACGACACGGAGGACTTACAAGTTGGACAGGAGTTTGATTGTAAGGAGGCATTAATTGCGGCAACCAAGCATTACCACATCCAAAGGCACCACAGTTATTACGTGGAGGAGTCGGATACCAGAAGATTGAGCGTGAAGTGTGATAATTACAGGGACGAATACAGATTCCGTCTCAGGGCGACCAATCTGAAGAATTCTAACAGCTGGACAATAACTAAATTTTCAGGCCCTCACACATGTGTTAATGCCAGTTTGACACAAGATCACAAGGCTCTTGACTCCAAGTATATCAGTTCCTTGATATTAGAGATGATTAAAGTGAAGCAAGATGTTCCAGTCTCGCTTATACAAGAGAGGGTGGAAGGCATGTACGGGTATAAGATTTCGTACAAGAAAGCATGGAAGGAAAAACAGAAGGCAATCGTCAAGGTGTACGGTGATTGAGATAAATCGTATGAAGTGCTCCCCAAATGGTTGGACATTCTAGGCTATTGTGACCAAGCTATGTTCAAGTTGGAGTCAGGAGAATTCATCACAGTTGACGGCTGTGTTGATCTACAAAAGCATGTTTTGAATCAAGTTTTCTGGGCCTTCAAGCCATGCATAGCCGCGTTTCGCTACTGCAAGCAATTCATACAAGTTGATGGAACGCATCTGTATGGCAAGTTCAGAGGCGTGCTACTGATTGCTGCGACCCAAGACGGTAACAAATGTCCCGTTCCTCTTGCCTTTGCCATTGTTGACAAGGAGAACTATGAGAATTGGAGTTAGTTTTTGGCATTACTACGGGTAAATATTACGAACCAGTAAGGAATATGCCTGATATCAGATCGACACCGAGCTATTAAAGATGCTGTAGCCACCGAAGGCCTAAGATGGCAGCCTCCTCATGCTTTTCACCGGTACTGTATCAAACATATTACCAGCAACGTTCGCAAGAAATGCAGGGATGACAATGTCAGGAAAGTTGTCCTTAAGATTGGTATGCCTTATAGCATAATTTCTTTGTTGAACTTTCCATCTATAAATTTGTGTATCTGTAGTTCAACCCGATTAACCTATTTGGTTCCTTCTGTTCAGCATATGAGCCCAGTTAGGAAAAGGCTATGGAGAGACTGGACAACCTTAGGAAAGTCAATGAGGAGATCCACAAGAAGCTGACCGCTATTCCAATGGAGAAGTGGACGCTTGCTTATGACGAAGGCAGAAGATATGGTCATATGACGACTAACATAGTAGAGTGCATCAATGGCCTCTTCAAAGGATTAAGGAAGCTACCAATCACAGGCCTTTGTTCAACAAACATACTATAGATGTGTCAAGTACTTTGTGGAAAGGGCAAAAGAAGCACATGCTGAGCTACAACAAGGTCACATATACGCAAGTAGATTCAGATAGGAGCTTGTGACTATCCAGTCACGTACTTCTTCTTACCACGTTCGTGCTTATAATAGACAAGGGACTAGGTTTGAGGTGGTGGAGGGCCCTGATATGGCCAGGGGAACATGTGGAAAGGTCGTCCAAGTGTTATTAGACAAAGGGTAATGTGAATGTGGACAATTCCAAGCATATAGGTATCCCTGCGCTCATATTATTTTTGCTTGTGCATCAGTCAACATATCGTGAGAACCATACGTCGATGCTGTATACAAGCTTGACACACTACTCAATTGCTACAAATTTGAGTGGTGGCTAATCGGGGAGTGGTTGCAATGGAATAACCTACCACCATTGCCCGTCCTAGTCCCAAATTATGGAAAATTGCGTGTAAAGGGACGACCAAAGTCGACTTGGATAAGAAGTGAGATGGATTGGCCTCAAGAGAGTGGTGTCAAACAAAAATGCGATCTTTGTAAGATGGAAGGACATAACCGTAGGCGCTGCCTACTGCTGCATAGGGAGAAAGGCCCTTCTTCACATTGATTTTGATTATTTACTTTCGTAAATATATTACGCAATATTTTAACCAATGTCATAAGTGTAACAGTTGGATTATGTATTTTTTTGTGGTTGTAACTTGGCATGTGTCATTATGTATATATATGTTACCCTATTACTAGTAATGTGAACAAACTGTCAGTTAATCATCCAAGTGCATATAAATTCTTGTGTTGATCTTTGTACTTGAATTGCACAAGTATGTTAACCTCCTCATGTTTAAATTCCATTATAATGCAATTCTTGTCGTGACAGATGGCATCCACATCCCGACACGTTGACCCTGGTCTACGGGATCCTTCACTGCTGACGGCTCAGGCTTCACACATATCCCAGTCGATTTAGGCAGGACATGTATGAAAATATTTAGATCTTAATAAAATTGGTTGAACAGTTTTAGAATTGTCAGACGCATTAATTAGTTATTTTATTTAATTACAGCCTGACTGTGTGCTGAGGATTCGACGAACTCATCACTACCATCACCAGCAGCCGCCGGAGTTGATTGTCCCCTTTTTACGGGAGGCATGTTTCTACGGCTTGGCGATGTGCGAGTTTATACCGATCGACTATCAGTTGATCAATGCCTTTGTAGAGAGATGGAGGCCGGAGACATATACCTTTCACATGCCGCAGGGAGAGATGACTATTACACTACAAGATGTTGCTTTTCAGCTCGGCCTACCCATTGACGGTCGAGCAGCGACGGGGCCTACTGTCTAGGGATGGGAAGCCCTGATAAAGGAGTATTTGGGACTCCAGTTACTGGAGGACGAGAGTGTCCTCAGAGGGGGGCGACTGAGGATGAGTTGGTTGGAGAGGCATTTCACTCATCTTTCGGATGATGCGAATGAGGTGACAGTGCAGAGATTCACCTGGGCCTACATTTTGCATCTTATTGGTGGGACTTTATTTCCAGACCACTCCAGCACATATGTCCACCTCATACAGTTACCCTTGCTCGGACACTTGCATGAGGCTGGGAGGTACAATTGGGGATCTGCTTGCTTGGCCTATATATACAGAGAGCTCTGCAAGGCCACTGCTCCGGATTATAGGGAGATAGGAGGGTGTTGCCTACTGCTGCAGCTGTGGGCATGGGATAGATTTCCCACTATCGCCCCCGCGATTACTGTCTCAGACATACCAGAGGGGGATGTAAGAATTGGCCCCCTAGCCCGCAGGTTAGAAAACTTTTCAACTTTCACTTACAATTAAGTTCACTTTGAAGTTCTTTAACTTAGTTATTGCACTTGGTAGGTGGCACTATCAGAAGACGTTCCAGGATAGTCCGGCACACAGCCTACCCTATTATAGATACGTGCTGGACCGTCTTCGATTCGACCAAGTATGTAAGGGATAATGGATATTTTTACTTCAGGGCTTTGTTTATTTCATTATCGCATTTAAATCATAAAATAAATTTGTAATTTCAGATCGCCTGGATCCCGTACACTGAGGTGGTCACTGCATCACTGCCTCACTACTGTTTTGACGGGAGTGACATGTGGACAGTAGTGGTGCCGCTCATTCACTTCCAGATTGTCAAGTGGCACCAGCCGGATAGGGTTTTGCGACAGTTTGGACTACGCCAGCCTATTCCTGAGCCACCGAAGCAGGTGGCGAAGGTCCATTACCTTCACTTGTTCAGTCGGCATGATGAGGAGTGGCACATCCGCCATCAGCCATCAGCCGTATATTGCACTCTGGGATATTCGGCGAGACTTGTGCGCTATTGCCGAGCCGACCACACAACTAGTTCTAGGCCCACGATCCGATTACATGACATGGTACAGACGGATTATCAAGCGATGTATTACACCCGTTGGAGGAGTGTTAGACCTTGTGGTAATACTGCATGCTAGTCTTCTGTGTCTGATTTTCTTTAAATGCCTTATGTATTGTAACTGACTTTAATGTTAAAAATTTGTACAGGTAGATGAGGTGTCCACGCTACAGGACTTCACTACACTAGAGGGGCAGGCTAGGTTCACCTTCGATGCGCTTAGATCAGCGACGGACTCCATCCTTCATGCCATTCAGGAGGTTGATAATGTGATTATTGACTCACATGTGGAGCCAGCTCCTCATGCCTATCATATTCCAAACCCTGCGGAGGGTGACCATGATCAGCCTCGCTCTCGTCGACGATGTCGCATTGCTCCACAACATATGTCGCAGGCTGATGTTCTGCCCGCTTCGACAGTGCAGTAGATTCCACCATCGACTGCCCAGGAGACCATAATGATGATACATGATATTACTGCTTCATCTCATATGTACCCTACTGCACCTGATGATCCTTCATCCTCCACCATGTTCCCAGCTGCACTATATAGTCCGTCATCATCCCAGATGTACCAGTTTCCTCCTGGTGTTCCATCCTCATTCTAGGCATTTCCACACATACCAAGAGTTTCATCTTCATTCTATGCCTTTCCTTCTGCTGATGCTGGTCTATCACAGCCATATCGTCCTGCATTTGATTCACATACTCATGATTAGGGATCAGCACTTGGTGGTATAATGACAGATGACTCAGAGCTTGTAGATAGAGGTAGAGGTGGAGGCAGAGCAGGAGCCAAGGGCAGGGGCAGAGCGGGAGCTGGAGGTAGAGGAGACACAGATACCGGGGATGTAACTCCCGAGCCTGCGCAGAGGGTTAGTAGATATGGCCGCCACATTACCGATCCTGGATGTGGGACTGGACATCACTTACGTAGACATCACTTACGTAGACATTAGCTTTCTTTTCCATGTTTATTGTATATTTATGTACATTTATTTTACTACTTTATTGTCAAACATTAACATTTAGGACGATTTTAATTATTACGACATTTTTATCTGCTTGCGTAGGTACTTATATCTTTAATAATAAACTTTAAAATTATTACAATATTTAGTTTTTTTCAAAAAATGATGATAATGACATCTCTCGAATATAATAACTAACATTATTAATTTTTTACTTTCATAATTATTTTAATTATCTACTCTTTTATTTATTTATCATGTTAAAATAAATAAATAATATTAAAATAAATTAATAAATTTTATCTTCATAATATGAAATATATATATTTTTTCATTATTTATTTTAATATTATTAGTGAATAAAGTAATAAATAGTTATAATAAATATAAAAAAATTAATAATATTAATTATAATATTTGAAGGATAAATAACCATCATCCTTGTAAATGACATTAAATGCTATGTTTATTCAATACGTTATGAGTCGAGTCCACCAAACATTTAAGAATATAAATACGTAGCACAATTATCAACGTAGATAGGGATGTTGGCCATGTACAATACCAAAATTCAAGTCTTTTGGATTCACAGTAGATACGGTCACCGGCTAATTAACTTAGAAATGACCAGCGAGGGTGCCGGAGGCCAAAGGCGCTACATCGCCTAGCGTCCCTCCCCTTGAGCGCCAATAACATCATTTCGTCTGGCGTCCCTTCCCTTGAGCGCCAATGACGCTATTTCGTCTAGTGTCCCTTCGCACGCCATTTGGCATCTCTCCACCGTTGTGCGTAACTTCTGTGCGTATTTTGAAAAAATATTTCGAAGGAACAATAAAACGAATAATAGTTTCTTCAAAAACAGTTAATCGTTACTTCTGCCTCTCATTGCCAAAATATTATACCATTGTCACGAAATAAAAAAGGATTAATTCATGTTACAATTTTAATTTCATTACAAAATGAAAAGATTATTGCACCTAAATAACCACATTTTTTTTAAATTTCAGCAATCTTCAACCTCGTCATTTCGTATTTACTTTGTTACAAAATAAATTTTTTTTTACTGAAATAGATACAAGCAAGCATATTATTGGAATAAATACAAAATAAATAAAACATATTTATTTCGTTATATTTCTTTTCATTTTAAACAATCTTCAACTTCGTATATAAAGAATATTATTGAGTAATTTAATAAATTTGCTTATGTGTAATAAGATATTAAATAATTACTTGTAATAATATAATTTTGAACGTTGGAAGTTTATAATTCTGAAAATTGATAAATATTAAGTGTCATTGGATCAAGTTTTCAGATACATTAATATAAATTACGTAATTATTCTTTATTGATCATATATTTTTTAATAAAATTTAATTATTTACTAAATATTTATTATTTTTATTAATTATATTATTATCATTAACTATTTTCTTATTTAATTCTTATAATAAATTTATGTATTAAATATCAAAGTGGAGTTAACATATTTTTTATGACATCAAATATAATTATAAAATGAGTAATTTATTTTTAAAAATTTATTTTTAGTCATATTCATATATTATTTATTTTTAAAATTTTTATTTTGAAATGATATCAAAATTAATTATTTTTAAGAAAAAAATAACAAAAAAAATGGAAAAAGGCAAAAAAAAAAGGATAAGGAAAACAACAAAAAAAAAGGAAAAAAGTAAAAAAAAAAAAGAGCGAGGGCGCCACCTTGAATGGCGCCCTCAAGATGGCGCCTCTCTGCCCGTCGACGCCACCCCAAATAACGCCATGCGTATTTTAGTAATATGTTTCCAAATGACGGTAAAATGAAAATAAATTTATGAAAAAAACATTAAAACGGTACTTTAACCTCAAGTGACTTAACTTGGTACTGTGCAACTAGGTTTATAATCCCATTTTGCAAGGGATTTGACTTCCAAAACCTTGGGTCATTTAAGATGCGTTTAGATCTGTTAATTTGGATAATGTTATATAAATTGAATAAAATATAATAATTTTAATTTATTAGTGCATCATTAGGTAATGTATTTTAATTTTTTTATATTTTTTATATTTTAAAACATAATTATTAAATATAAAGAAAAAACTTGAAATATACTATTTTTTGACGCACCAATAGTTCAAAATTATTATATTTGATTTATCTTATACAGTATTATATGAATCAATAAATTTAAATTATTTTATCACTTAAATGCTATCATTTTAGCGTTTGAGCCATAAGCGCTCCAAGGTTATTGAATTCTGGTTTCTCTTTTGGGTGCTATTCATAATATAGAAGGAAAAAGGTTATAAGTAGTTCTATTTTTGAAAAAATTAAGTGTTTCATTGTTTGATTTTTTTTAATTTTAAAGGAAATAAATTAAAATCAAAATATAATTTTTAATACATTAAACGTAATTCAATAATAAAAACATTCAACTTCTTAAAAAATTAAACTTTTCATAGTATTATCCTATAAAAAAATGTTATGCATCAATCAGTACTAAGGGGGGAAAAACTAGAGTGACATTAGTAGGTATTTTTATAATTTTTATTAAATTTTTTATTTTTTTATAAATTTTTTAATATTTTATTAAATGTATAGATTTTATATAAAAGTTTAAATGATTTCAAATATTTTAAAAATAAAATTGTAACTTTTTGTATATATTTGTTGTATGCAAAATTCATATGAAATCGTAATGAAAAGATGACACAAACAAAGCCAATATTTTCTTGATAATTGATAGTGATATGAGTTACATGTTCATAAATTTACATAATGCACAACTAACAATGTAGATCAATAGAACAAAATCACGGGTAAATCTGTGTATATACACTTTACACTGATATATCGTACATCAAATAAGAAATTTGAGGTTATTTTAAAAGTCGTCTTAAGTTGTAAGAGTTGATTGCAAAAACAAAATTATTTAAAAGTATAGTTTAACCATTAATCTAACTTTGAACGAAATTATGTAATTTTTCTCTTTTAAACAATATAAGAAAAGAAGACCATTATTTTCAAACTGATAATTTTAAACAAAGTAATGTTAGACTTAATTGGCTTTGTCAAAAGATATCTTAATGTTGTTAAAAAATTATTTGTTTAAAAGTAAAAGATTTTTATATCATTTACATATTTTATGATTAATTAAATAAAACATAATGTCATGTTAATGGAAAAAATAATTAAAAAAATGCAAACTATTCTCTCTAATTTTGGGGTGATTAGATTTTGTTTCTTTTGACTTTAAAAATTTGAAAGCCACCCTCATAAATTATATAAAAATTGAAATTAACACTCTTTATGATTTTATTAAATTACATAATTTTTTATATTTTTATAGGCAAGAATCACAATATACTAGTATGTTAATTTATGTTGTTATTTTTTTCAAATAATTTCTATATTATATAATTAATAAAAATTAAATTAAATATATAAAATTTTAATTAAATATTAAAAAATGAGTTGTGAAATTATATATGAATAAATTACTATTATAATGTAATATTATGACTATTGTTCGAAAAGCTCATTCAAAATAATATAATTTGTTAAAATAGTTAATTAAGTTGATAATTTGTGTTAATTTCAAATTTTATCAAATTCAAGGATGTGATTTCTAAGTTCTCCAAATAAAAAATGAATAAAATTCAATTACCTCAAATTGAAGAGAGTATTTTATATTTTTTAAAAATAATTTTCAATAATTTTTGGCATAAAGAAGTAGATAGTATTTTTTTACAAAACTTTTTATATCTAATATTGAATAAATAAAAATATTTTATTATCTTAAATTTTTTTAACTATAATCACAAAAAATAAAAAAGATTATGAAAAGTGTTTTTTATAAAATAAATGAAACCTAATTATTCTACGAAGAAGAAAGCAAGAAGCAACCTAAGTAGATTAAGGAATGAATAAAGTGAGCTATTTGGTGTATAGTAACTTTAATTCACTTAATTAATAATAAGTAGCTAAATTATTATATTAAGTAGTAATTATATTAAACATATTTTTTTATAAATCATATTTAATAGTACATAATTACTACCTAAAGTAATAATTCAATCATTTATTACTAATTAAATGAACTTAAGTTATTACCTACAATGCATATACTTTTTGGTTTATGCGCCATAAACTCATCCGATGAGTAACTGTGTGCATTTTTTGGACTAGGAGTGACAACTGAAAATATCCTTTCAATCTTCATGAGGCAGTGTCCACTAGCTCAAAAAAATTCTTGATTATCCGATGTATACATATTTGTTGTTGTATTTGACTCAAATTTTAATTATTATCAATTTATAATAATTTTTTATTTTGAGTTATTTTTCTATTCAAATTATATTTTTGTGTTAGAGTTAGATTAGAATTCCTTACTAAACAAATAATTTTGAGCATAAATATTTGTATTGGTCAAAGATTTAAAGTATGAAAAAGATGTGAGGTAAGTGTTAATAAAGATTATATTAGAACCCTCATAAAAATTTGAGCAAATGTAGAGATAGTGATTAAGAAATTGTGAGATTAAGGTAGAGAGCCTTCACATATTTATTTTATAATTTTTTTCATTATAGTAGATTTTTTCTCATCTCTTGATTTTTACCTTTCAATTTAAGAGGTTTTTTCATGCAAATATTGGGTGTTTATTTTATTACTATTATTTTCATCTCTTTCATTCTCTACATATTTTAGATTTACATATTTTTTCCAACAACTAATATCAAAGTAAGTTTGGTTCCATGAGAGTAGTAATCCAAGATATCAAAGCTTGTTCAATATCATATGATAGTGATGATAATGATGTTGATAGTAGTGGTGAAGATGGCAATTGATGACAAAGATGTGAAGAGACTATCATTTTATGAAGGTGTTTACAAGTTTAATATTTCTGCAAATGTGAGAAATTCTTATGGATGAGAAAGTCATGGATAAACTCTAGTGAAACTTATCACACTTGATTAAAGTGAAGTTATTTAATAGAAAAATGATTGTTACAGTTTAACATAATTATAATGATAGAGAACTCTTATGATTGATGTTCTATGATTGGTTTTCTCTAATAATAGGAGAACATGAATATAATGAAATTTGTGTTAAGGTGGAAATTATTAAATTTGATCCAAATCCTAGTTATTATCAATTTGTAATTTTTCCTTATTTTGAGTTGCTTTTCTTTTTAAGTTAAATTTTTACGTTAGAGTTAAATTAAGATTTTTTACCAAATAAATAATTTTGAGCATAAATATTTGTATTAGCTGAGAGCTTGAGATATAAAAAAGATATAAGATAACTATCTATGAATGATATGTTCGAACTCTTGTAAAGATTTGAAAAAGATGTAAAAATAGTGGCTAAAAAGAATATAGGGCTAAGATGGAGAGCTTTCACACTTATTATCTTATAACCTTTTTTGATATAATGGATTTCTTCTTATTCCATGATTTTTCCTTTTGAGTCCAAGAGATTTTTCATGCGAATATCCTATGTATATGTATTGCTATTTTTTCATCTCTTTCATTATTTACATATTTTAGGATTAGGATACTTTTCTCAATATCTGTGTGCTTACTATTATTAAAATTTTATCATTTTATTATTATTAAAAAATTAATAAATAACCAATGTTTTCAACTACCATTCAATTCATCTCAATCTCAATTTCTATTAGTAGAAGATACATAAATAAATGGAGAGATTATGGTATATTACTAATACAATATTGTATTAATAAATTGTCAATCTAATTACACATTAGATTTTTTTTATCAAAGTTAAATCTAACTCATTATATAATAACGTATCAACAATTTAATTAGATGATGCATGAGTATATTACTAATCTAATAATATACCATAATCATCTTTTAAATTCCATGCTTATTGGATAAGCAAAATTTTCTCCCATTTGCTTTTCCTCCTAGTTCAAACTGAATTCTGTGGAATACCTTAAAACATAGTATGTAAGGGGCGGTGGCTTCGATCCTGCCCAACACCTCCTGCAAAAATTATGAGTAGGTATATATCACATATCATATGAAATCATTTTAAATATTAAATTATTTATAAATTTTAACTTAGTATAATAATTATAATTATAATTGTTGAATTTGATAATTAAAATAGTTGTACCCTTTTCATGAATCGCATAGTAATTAAAGGTTAATGAAAAATTCATAGTAGATTAAAATAAATAAAGAACTCATGAAAATATAGAAGTTAACTCATTCATTTAAACTGTCAAATACAATAAATAATTGTAATTAATACATTAAATTAAAATTTATAAATAATTTTATATAATATATGATGTGTATCTAAAAATTTCATCCGGCATTCACCATCCTCCTACGCCTTCCCACATATTTAAAAAATAAAAATTAGGAAAAAAAAAAACTTGTACTCTAACGCCTCCGCCAGATACCAAACACCTACCATGGACTCAATTTGGTCAACAATTACTGGTCACCTACCACCATTTCTAATTGTCATTATTATCATGCTTACACAAATAATAATGAGCACATTATGTATTATGCACAAAGTCCAAATATTCGAGAGTCAAGAATCAAATGGATTGCACCTAGCTCATTGAAAGAGTCATATTTGCATAAATTTTCAAACTTTTCTACAAGTTGTAATTTTTTATGGGTTTTCTTCGATGCTATCTTAAAAAAAAAATAATACTTGTCAAATTCATACTATTTCTTATATTAATTTTATGAAATAAATTCATATAATTTATGATTTTTATTGTATAATTTATAATAAATTTATATGAAAATATGATATATACATTATAAAAATTATGGTACAATTTACATAATAATTATGTAAAATGTCATTATATTTGTAAATAGTGATATAAATTTTATATTCTGTAAAATATAGGAAGTATTATGTTAAAGTACGACATAATTAAATGATTTTATAGCAAACTTACTCAATATAGGTCACATATATATGTCTTGTGGAGATGTAATATGATTCTTATTATGTTTATAAATATTGATATAAATTTTGCAATTGTATAAGATATGAGAAATAATTTAATAAAGCATGACTTTGTTTTATGATTTTATGGTAGATTTATAAGTTCTTATGTATGCTTTGTGCAAATTATGTACAACTTGCATAGCAACTCTATAAAATGTCATTATATTCACAAATGATAATATATATTTGACAATTACATTGAGTATGAGAAGTATTGCACAATAATATGATTTTGTCATATAATTTTATGATAAACTTGCACAAAAGTGATATTAATAACGAAGAATATGTATGACGACTATAACATATGTAATTATATTTGTAGATTATGATATATATTTTGTAGTTGCATAAAGTATGATAAGAACTACATAAGAATATAATTTTATTGCAGACTTTTGTGGTTTAGTTGCATGAGAATAGTATTGATGATGAAAAAGATGCATGGCAGCCATAGCAAATGCCATTATGTTTGCAAGTTAATGTCATAAGGTTTTTGTAGTTGCATAAAATATGAAAAATATTATGTTAAAATATAATTTTGGTGTACAGTTTTATGGTAAATTTGCATGAATTGTAACCTTACACCCTTTTATAAGATTATGTCTGTGCAATTTATATAAATAGTTACATGAAATATAAGAAATATTGTATTAGACCTAGAATATGACTTTGGAACATGATTTTATGATAAACTTGTATGAACTATAACCTTTTTTACAACTTTTATAAAATTATGTATTTATAATAAATGCAAGCAATTGTAGGTATTTTGAAAAAATTACATGATATTATATATATTTTGCAACACTAATGCCATTGAATATATAACAACTTTTTGATAAAATGTAACTTTTTCAATAAATGTTGGAATATATTTATGATAATAACAGAATATACAAATTATTTAGGTGAAGAATTACGAGTATGCTAAAAACCATTGCATAATTTTGTATGAATTTGCAACATAACATGATTTTATTGAAAATGAGTTAATCTTAACTTTATGCCATATCAAATGTTTAATTAATATAAAATTAAATATCAAATAAAAAGGTAAAGAGAAAATAGAGAAGTATGATTAAGTTGCAATAAAAATATAACATTTTACAACATTTATAGCAACCCTTGTAACAATTTATATCATATCAAATTAAATATAAACAAAAAAATAAAAAAATTATGCTGCATGAAATCAAATAAAACTAAGATTAAGAATTCTCATAAGATTAATTTTTTATTAATTTTATTTCTTGTTAAAATTAAATTCACATTAAATTTTAGTTTCTCCATATAGTAATTTAGTAAAAAAATAAAAATAAAATTTATGGCAAAGTTAATTTTATGATGACTAGATTGATATAAATTTTTAACAAAAATTAAATTAATATAAATTCAATCTTTCAAGAACCATAATAACATTTTAATTTAAAAATAAATCAGAATGGTATCTGAAAGACCTCACAACGAGATCGAACAGAAGAAAGATCCATTTTTTTATATAAAATCTTAAAATTTATTCTCGTAAAATTAAAAAAAGATTTAAAATTTTTAATTACAATTTTAAATGTTAAAATTACTATTGGTTATATATCTATTACAGATAAAATTTTACATTGTAAAATTTTATATAAAAATGTAAAATTTATTTATATCAAGCTTTCACAAAAATTCACAAATTCCTCGAATATTTACGGTAATTCACTATGCACATTTTTATGTTGAAGATCAGTATAAGAATGTCTAAGCCTGCCATTCATAAATTCAAGTATACATTTAGGCTTTATTTATGTAGACAAAAAATAATTTTCATAAAATATAATTTTTGTTAATCGTAAGAGTATTTCAATGCACACATACTGTATTGTTGATATAAGGATTGAGATCCTCTAAAGTGCATTTTACACTTTAGAGGGTAAGTACCAAAATTCACAATTAATTTTAATTCATAATTTTATAAATAAAAATGAAAAAAATTAATAGTAGATTTTGATACTTTAGAGAATCTCAATCCAATAGAAAAATCATTTGATCAAAATATTAAAGTGCTTTTTACACTTTAGGACATAAAACTGTAAAGAAATATCAAATATCATTTGATCATAAGTTTTTTACAAAATAAAATTATAAAATATTAAAGTAAAAAAATATTTTATTTATTTAATATTAAATATATAAAATTTGAGAAAAATAATTTTATCTCTTTTAAAAAAGAATTTACTTTCCTATATTACTATGACTTTAAGTATTATTTTTTTAATTATAAATATAAATAGCATATTATTTCTTTATTAATATATGTAATATTTTTTCTATGAGAAATCTTTTTTGACGATCTAAATGGAATCTTGGACACCCATTGATTAATGCCAAATATCAAATGCTATATAACAATTTTAACGTTAATAACTCGCCTCATCTCAGAAGCTATGAATTCAATGTACCAACAAAAGAGTGCGGAGAATCTTTAAAACTATTTAGCGCTTTCAAAGGGTGAAGCTAGAATATATATATATATATATATATATATTGAAGGAGACAAATTATAATTTATCGAGGATTTCAATGATAATTCTTTAGATTTTGAGAGGCTAAGTATAACTTTTTCAGAACAAAAATGTAAAATCGTTGAGGAAGCTATATAACTCTTCTCAATTTTGGGGTAGCACACAAGGCTTCGCCCTTGGGCGCTTTAGTGTGATTGTAGCAATAGATTTATTTTACAGACAATATCTGTGATTGAAGTATACATTCCGTAGCAAATAAGTATTTATATAATAATCGCTGTTGACAATATCAACCTTGATAATCTCTCTTTATTCCAATAAAAAGACAAATTAATATGAAAGACAATACATATACATGGGTTTTATATTATACAAAATTTTCACATTGTTATGTTTTATGATTGGATTTCAACCAAAAAAAATGAAACGATGTAACGGTAAACAAACAATGATCATTTGAGAAGTGTGCGCAGATAACAAATAATGATCAGTACAATTCATTTACAATACATTCTCTTTACATATTATTGTAGGAAAATCTACGAATCACAGGTGATTCTAAACCTTGAACTCTTAATATAATAATGCACTGATACATTATTAAATTTAATTACACATTAAATTGATAATTTTTTAAAATAATTACACAATCACATATTAACCATCAAATTTAATAGTTTATTAGTATAATATTGTGACAGTGGTACATTATAGATTTTTTCCATTGTTGTATTAAGATAGATAATTACAATGTATTGGCCGAAGTGCCAACATAAGCCAAGTCCTGTTTACATCTAAATTTATATCCAAAATGGTCTATACATTTATTTATACTATATTATGGCAGCATCAATTATGGGCTAAGCTCTGGATGCTTATCATGGGCTGGAGGAGGTTGGGCCTGAACAGGTGCTACAGGAGGCCCATAATATTGTGGATAACGAGAGGATTCTCGTCTTCCCCTGGACCTACCGAGAAGATAACACGCTAAAGCAAGGATCAAGATGAACAGTATCATCGGCACCGATATCACGAGCACGTAACCCATCGATCCCTTAATTTCCTCTGTTCCTCGTACCTGTCAGACACTACTAGATCCTCAGATCAAGTCGACATTAACTCCGATCGACCCGACCCGATGACAATAAATTCAACAATTCTAAAGAAAAATTATACAATTATCATATAAATTTTATTAGGAAGCGTCGATTTGCTTTCCCGATCACGAATCATGAATTTCCAGCAGAATCAGACGGTTGCTAAGCAATTAGTTGAAAGCATGACAAGAGAAGCAGATTTTGGTTGAAGGCTTAGTGTTTAAGTAAATAATGAAGTTTTAAGCAGGAATTAAGTGAAGTAAGAGGGAGCTTACCGATCTGTTTGTGGACTGAAACCGAAGCAGCGTAGCAGACAACTTTGGATACTGATCTAACGCCGAATGAAGCTAATGTCTTTCATAAATATCGGAGAACTTGCGAAGTCAGCTAAGGGAAGGTGGCGTGGCGTAAGCGTTGGATATCTCCACGTGTCACCATGTGATGCGTTATTGTGGCTTTATTACTGTGCACTTTATTAAATTCTTTTCTTTCTTAAATGTCCGATAGAAGTATAGAACCACAACCTCGTTGGTTGCCTTTTAAGCTCACGAAAAAGTGTAAAAAAATAGGAAAGAATTTGTTTTGGGATTTAAATTTCATCCATATTTTTAATGTTAGCTAATTTTATATTATTATTAAATTTTTATTATTAATAAAAATTTTAATTAATATTAATTTTTAATAATATATTATTTTTTATTCATTAATAGAATAAAAAATTATAGCTCTTTTGATAGAATTTTAAAAATTTTTGTATTACAAGTATGATTATATACTATAATATTTTTTATAAAAAAATGTAAAATTCTATAAAAAATTTTAATTCTATATGTTTAACCGTTATAGTATTTTATTAAAAAGTTATAAATTTTTTCATGAAATCATACATTTTTTTGTGAGCGAGTACAGAAGTAAATATAAATATATTTGAATGTATTAATGAATGATTTCACAGCAAAATGATAAACAAGGAAAAGGTGTTCTTTCGAAATGGATAAAGGGCGCATACAAGCTTTTTTTTCTTTTTTCCTTTTTGATTAAGTGTTGGTTGCATCAAAAGGGCTTCACCATATCAATATCAATAATTAATTGATTCAGTAATAATAGATTAAATTTTAAATTATTTTAAATTTAAAAATTTATTAATTTAATTCTTAAAGATATTATTATTAAGAGAAATTTATCATTTATTGTTCATTATATACCAAAAATATGGGATACTTATTTTTGTTGGGGTGGGGGGGGTGGGGGAAGCTTCACCATTTTCGTGCACGAGACATATTGCTAGACACTCATCCATCCCCCAGACTGTTATTAGATATTAGAATAACTGAAAATTTTGTTTAAATACCAATATAATAAGTGGAGTTAAAATCAATCAAGAATGATTTACGATCCATTTTAAAAGTGTACATTCTACTCTACTCAAACGTAATTTTATCTTTTTTTTTATTTAAATTACCTGTAAATTTTATCGTTAAAGCTTTTTTTTCATTTTAAACTTTTAAAATTTTATTTATTTAAATTATTTTCAATCTAAAATTTAATGAAGAGTATACATGACACATGCATGCTATTTGTTTCTTCAGACATTGACATAATTTGATATATACGCGCACAATGAACGAAACCTCCAATGCCACCACTTTTCAGCAATTAGATAAAATTTAGCAGAATAGGGAACATGCACATTCCATATGCGTTGGACTTTTTTTTTTTTTTCTTCTCCCCGAGTAAATTAGTTTAAGAATGATTGTCAAATAGGGGTTAATTTAAAAAAAGAGAGCATATATGTTTCACGTATTTTTTTAGATAAAGTTCGGATGGGAAATAATTTTAATAATCAAAAGTATATATAAATGAATTTCAATACTTAAATTTATAAGTAAGTTAATTATATGTTTGAGAGTTGAAAAAGGAAGAGAATGGTAGACAATGAAAAAGAATAGATAGTAAGGGAGAGAAGAAAAACGAATGATTAAATTATAATTTCTTTTTAAAAATTCTCTAAATTAAAAAAGTATAAAATAAATAGTAACTGAAAATTTTAAAAAGCTTTGTAGAATTAATCATAAACTTTTAATTTATTCCACTCTTTAATTAAAATTTCTCAATAAAAAAAATTATAACATAACATTTTTTTATTATTATTATTCCCTTTCCTCTCAGTCCATTCCTTTCTACAGGAATGAAAAAGGATAAAAATTACATATAGCTAAGGTGTGATTTACCTGTAATTTAACGCTTGTTGCTGCCAGGATCGAAACACTTTGCTCGAAAGCCGATTTACAAAACTTGAAAGCATGTCCTAACAATATGGCCAAGTGTACTAAACTTGCTTTGGTTACGAATTTTTATGAACAAAATTATAAATTCTTATAAAAATTATAAATTTTATATGCATAATTACACAACTTTTTCGATATGATATAAATTATAAAAGATGATATTATTTACATAAAATTTTATTTATAAATTTCATCATTTATAATAAAATTTCCTTGATTTCTACCAAAGTAAAATAATTTTGCCCTAACAATATTTGGCAAAAGGAAAATTCTACGGGGTAGGGATTTCAAACCCAGGGTGACGTGGCACATTCTGAGCTATCAGATGAGATTACAAAATCTCATTCAACAGCTTCTGAGGGTATCACGTCACCCCGAATTTCAAATCCCCCAGAATACCATAGTGTTCCCCTTGGCAAAATAATGCAAGCCACAATTTTATGCACCGCAGAAAACAGACACTCCAAGTCAAGTTACAGCCACTGTACAATATATAGCTATATAAGCATGTAGCTAAAAGTTCAACAACAACAAAATGGAATACAAATTTTAATCCGGGACTGAGCACAGGACGAAGATAGGCTAATCTTATTGTAGGAGTGAAAGATTAACTGTATCAGTTGATCATATTTTAACATAAATAAGATAAATATGAGGTAAATTTATAAATTTTGTTTGAGATCTTTATATTATGGAGCAAATGATACTGTACTCTCTCTTGAGATTTGATTCAATTACATTTAGTATTTCTTATTTTTCAAAATTATATATCATTACTCTTCTAAAATATTTCTAATATTATAAAATGTAACAATGTTAATTTTTTTAATTATAATTCCTTCTCTGATGTCATCCTTCATGATTGGATTTTTTTTTAACACATATTTCAACAGAGTTATGCATGAAAAGGAAAGATTTTTTTTAACTTTAAAAGAAAGAGCTCATTTATACATTAAAATATAGAAGAATAGTCCTTCAATTATGACAAACAATATAAAAGAAAGGATTAAAATTTAAAAGTTTAAGCCATTATATTTTAGAATGTTATAAATGCTCCAGGAGGTGAACGTATATATTTTTTGAAAAAAGAGAGATGTCCAAAGCTCAATAGTGGTTAATATAATTTTCCTAGGTGAATTTTATGTTACTCATAGAATTTCAAAATTCTAAGTGATATGATACTTTTAAAAATTATTATATTAAAATTATTTAATTATATTTATTAAAAAATAAATAATTATAATTAAATAATTTTAATTTAATAATTTTTAAATTTGTCATATAACACCAAATTTTGAAATCCTTAGAGTATGGTAGTAAGCACTATTTTCCCAGTATTATATACTTTTACTACTTCATAGATTAACTACTTTAATTATAATAAAAAAAATATTGTAGGTACTGAAAATAAAATTCAAACTAAAATTTTAAATATTTTATTTATATTGAATTAAATTTTATAAATTTATCATATTATTCAGTATTTATTGACTACACTTGATTTGTATTCGGAACTTAATTTCAAATTTGTTTCTATTGTCTACAGCATTGCTAATAATAAATATCGCATCATGATAATAAAAAATACTATTACAGCATGTAAAACATAAGATTTTAAAAGTTCTACCTTTCTCATCATTTTTAAAATTCAGCTTGGCCATTAACCCAATAAAATAAACAAGTTAAGATTGAATTAGTTCAACTAGTTCAATTGGATAGGTTGAATTGGTTGCTATATTTTATTATTTTATATATATAATAAATTATATATTATATATATAAGAGGCAAATGATAAAATATAAATAAATGTTAATTTTACTATAATTATAATAATCATTTAACATGATTTTGGTTTAAATAAAAGGTAAATAATAAAAATTTATTTTTATAAGAAAATTGATATCAAAACATCCAAGATAGCTAAAGTATAATATCTTGTATTTAGAATGTAAGACTATAATTTGTTACAAATTTATATTTTAATAAATTCAACTTCAAATATATTAATAGAGCACTGTTTTGATATATACTCTAAAATAAAGTAAATATAATAACAATTTATATTATAATAAATATTTGATAAAATCGTAACCCTTAAATTTAAAAAATATAAATATTACATTATATATATATATAATAAATATAATAATAATTATATTAAACTTTTAGATTGAACTTTGTCAAATGAAAAATGAAAAAAAAAAAAACCAAAGGTCGCCAAATGACCAGTTCAACCTTAGCTTTTACTAAATTGGATTAGGCCAATTTGAATTTTTCTTTAAAATAGGTTTAAGAGCCTAATCAATTTGTTTTTAAGCCCAGATGCCAGTCTGATTGGTTGAATTGTTAGATTTTAAAACATTAATAGTATCACTTTACTTTAAAAACCCTCTTTAATCTCTTATAATGATTCTCTCAGTAGCTTCTTTCTGGAATAAAGTAAATAGAGTAAACAACGAAGAAAGGGATAAAGACAAAAGAAAGAGATTGAATAAAAATAATGCAGCGTGAATAAAAAAATAAAAGTTGAATGTCTTTTCTCTTCCTTTACTTGTTTATAAAGTTTTTGAGTGATCCTACGTAGATCCATATTTAAGTTCTATTTTTTCCATTAAAATGCAAAAGTGGCAAGTCATATACAACTTTATAAAATCAAGAGATGCTTACTTGTATTAACAGAAAAGGTTAAATTTTTTTCAATTGAAAAAACATAAAAATCGAATAGGGAACACGCAATGTAAGTTCCTTGCATAGGAGTTCTAGATTCCATATTTTACTAAGAATACATTAAAAAAAAAAAATTCTCATACATGTGCGGGGGCTAGGTCTATGTATTTGATATATACGTTAAGTAGACACTCTACTAAAGTGAAAATTCAAACCTTGGAAGGGGGGGTTTAAGCCACTCCACCTCGGAACAAGACTTCACACATAATACTCTATAAAATATGTAAAATTCAATTTACTTACAATGATTTAATTTAATATATTATTAGTGTAAAATATTTTATATTATTAATAAATTAAAAAAACACACCATTCAGAGAACTAACAGTACTTAAAAATTTTTAAATTTACATTAATAGTCGATTAAAATTAAATTCTATTTAGATTGGTGTATAGAATTATTCTTAAAACAAATTTGAAATGATTCCAAACGAGATTCTGGGTCATGTTCACAAATGAGATCTTCTTGCACAAATTTACTCGTTGAAAGTGATAAAGAAATAAGTGAGAATCTATCACCTAGTGCTTTAACCAACACCTAAAACAAGTCAACAAACCAAAAATAGCCGGTAATGGTTCTCGTGAACTTGGCAGAAGAAGTAACAAGAAGTACGGCAGAAGTAAAACCAACATCACATTGCACCAGTCATCTAATTTTCCATCTAAATCACCTTTTCCTTTGATCTGCTGAGATTACATATCGTAAAATTCTTTCCCTATGCGTACGTAACATACAAGGGAAGAAAGAAAAAACTTATGCAGGAAATTTGGTACACCAAGAAGCATCACTCCTACAGCAGAGGCTGCTTCAGAAAATACAACAGCCCAACAAAGATTGCTTTTGATGAAAATGTCATGAGTTATATGGGGCTGATCAAGGAATCTTGCGAGAACCAGTCCCTTCATGAGTGCCAATTGGTTTGTTGGATAACCTCCGCTTGTATCGTTTGAGAACAGACAACAGATTTTCCTTTCCCCTTGGGAAAGCAACATCGCCAGCTGCAGTTCCTGTGCGTCCCTTTCGTTGGGAGATTGCTAGCTCCACATCCTTGATTAGGTCAAGCAACATTCCAGCTGTTGTAAATTTTCCCCGGCCAGCTTTTGCAATAGGGGGTAGCATTCCATTTGAAGGAGGGCTTGATTTTTGCTGGGGTGATGATGGAACCTGAAGGCAGAAGCATGGGGACATAGGACTACGAGGCTTTGAGAAAGCTGGATCGATGATTCCCTGCTCAAAAAGCAATATCAGTGACCAGGTAAGTGAAATGAAGAGAACTGGGTGGGAAAAATAAATAAATGTTTCTCAGTTGATGATTGTATCCAAGAGAACCCTTCCAGTGATGTTTAATACTTGAATGCATTTTACATTTTCAACACTATACCGAAGTGAAAATAATGGCATGATGCTAATGAGACAAATTATATGCTTTCCTATTTCTAGACATGAAACAGTCAACCCATTTCCAATGAGCATCAACTTTAACGTGCATGTAAAGGGGAGAAGCTGAAACATAGGCATCCTAACAAGTTAGAAAACAGCTCTTCAGACTTGTTTACCTGAAGACGATTGAGAACGTATGTGTATTTTCCCCATAGCTCTGGTCGGCTCTCCATAAGTGAGAGGTCAAGAATACGGTGGATGCACCACACCCCAAAGCTTATTATCAATTCTGATCTCCAAACACAGCCCTCCCCGCAGTTGTGAACTGAGGACACCCACCAAAAGGCAGAAGAATCCATATCATTGATCTTCATGGCAGAACCAGACTTCTTGTCAGAGGAAAAGTGGTAAGCGTCACCCATATCCCTAGTCTCAACTTCATAAATAAATTTCTCCCTAGCAGCTACACGATCGATCAAATCTTCATCAGCCCCATCATTCTGTCCAAACAACCAATCAGACCCTTCTAGTTTTAAGAGCTTCACAATGCATTGTCTAAAAGACAGTAGAAGTTTCACCACTAGATCCTCAACTGAGGTAGCTTCTTGAGCTATTGAACAAAGCCTATTTCCAACACCTTCCTTTCCAACATTATGAAACTTTTCAGCTACACCAAACTGCTCATAAGGCTGTGTAGACCAAAAGGATCCAGTATCGAAAACAGAACTCAACTGTGAAGGCAGCGCATTTGTATAGACTTTTGAGGGAGAGAGTTCAACAAAAGGCAACGGAGCTCCCATTTGTGATCCAGAATTTGAATATGATGATGCAGAAGATCCATATCCAGCTGCATTGTCCCATGGAGCACTCTTATCCACTGCATAAACATCCTTGTGGGGAACAGCATATCCTGAAATGTCAGGCAAGCTGTGATATTTCTTGGTATTGACTACACCAACTATATTATCTGCAGGCCCAGAAGAGGTAAAATTGTTATAGGACCTTTCTGATTGCAACCAGTTATTTCTAGGGATTCCTATGTTTTGGAACCCCGGCGGTTGGCTTGGAGCAATACCATTTCGCAGCTTCTTCCCCAAAGCAGATGCAGTTGAATCCCTGTAGTTTGTACTGCCTATGGAAGGGGATGTCAGCAATGACAGTTCCATTTGACTATTAAAGCTATTTGAATTTCTGTCTTTAGCAGCACAACTAAGATTGGGTGTGAGTTGATAACCATGTACAGTAGCTGGCTGATAATCCATAGCCTTAGACAAAGGCAGGTTACGTACACTGGAATAGCGCCTCTCCCCACTCTCAAGAAGAGTGCGGCCCGAGTTCTGTGTGTATGCATTTAACAACTGACTGGGATTTGCCCGCAATGAGAAACAAGTCCTTTGAAGTCCAACCCTGGGCTGACCAGTGTTCATCAAACTATCCAGTGTTTGACTTTCAAAAGGCACTGAATAGTCAGAATATTCCTTTCCGGAGCCATCTACCTTTTGCAGGGAACCAGAGAGTCTAGAATCTACTCCCAGCAAAGCATCTAGTTTCTTAGCCCTTCCTTCCTGGATTGCCTGCCCATGGAAATCATATAGCTGTCCCCAGAAATCATCAAGAATTTGAGCAAGCTGACGCCTTGCTGCACGCCCTAACCCGGCTAATCTTGAAAGACTTCCAATGCTATTCCCACCTTCATCACTTTTCCCACTGAGACTCCTGAATGATGGTGGGCCATCTGATGCTGAAGATGGCACACTTACTGAGACCACTTTTGGTGGTTCTTCATTCTCCCAAGTGTCTCCATTATCATCATCATCCCTCTGGGCAGTTTTATCTCCCTCAACTTCCACAGCATTCTCAACTGGGACACTTGTTTCCATTGTCACAGTTTTGGTGTCCATCAATGTGACATCAGGAATCTCATTAACAACTTTTGATACTGCCTCTGAATCTGACACAGATGATGATTCCTTTGCAAGATATGATGGGGAGCTAGATGGAATGGAATGATTCTTCTCTATAGTAGTCATATGAAGCTCTTGGTGAGGCTCCATTATTGTTTCAGGCAGGTCAGGATGAACATTCGGAACTGATATATCTGAGCTTTCCAAGGCACTTACTAGAGCTGATGGTTCATTCACCTCAACAGATGCATCTGCATGATATCGAGTTTCAGTTGATTCTAATTCCTTGCCCCTGCCTGGCAGATTTGGTATGGCCTCGGGAGTATTCCCGCTCCACACCTGGGCATCTAATTGGACAGTTGCACATTTTAATGGTGTGGCCGCTAACCAAAGCATCAAACTGAACGATGCACAAGCAGTAAGAAGAAGAACTAAATACGAGATTGAAATGCCATTCCCAACATTCCATCTCAAGTTAATCACCCAATCACTGCTACCAAATATCATCTCCACCACAAAGACAATATTCAATCCAAGCATACCAATAAATATGATCAATGCCAAAAATTCCACAAATTGAGAGATTCTATGTACGCCCATTATTGATCTAGAAGTAGCAATTCGGAATAGAGGGACCACAGAAGATGGAAGCTGCAGGGCTACCACAACCTGAGTGAATATAAGCAGCTGATACAGCCCTTCGGCTCCTGAACTCCAAACACAGTAGAGGGCAGGAAGAACTGCAATTACCCTGATTGTAGCAAAGTGAAGCCACCCTGGAATATCCAGTTTCAAAAAACCATGCACAACCACTTCTCCACCTAAACTCCAAGTTAATGCTGTGGTTTGATTTGAAAGAAACAAAACCAGTAAAAAGGCAAGGAGAGCTACTGGATTCCTTAAAACCTGTAATAAGTTAAGAATTAGATCTTTTCAGCATGTGCAAGACAGACATGATAAATATCCTGAAATAAACCAATTAGGATACCTGCTCCATCGGGGATAAGGCATCCTGTAAATTAAGTAAAACAAGACCTGTGCTGTAGAACTCATTTACTGCAGTGCTCATCAGAATGTTGTTCACCAAATAAATAACACTGAAGACACATAAGATAGCAAAGATATGGTTATGACACAAGGCGTCCTTAGAATTGTTTGTTGATCCCTCATGCCACTGAAATTTGAGAAGCAAACAAAAAATTTTAGATTGGCAAAACAAATATTCAGAATCAACAGCACAAAAATTTTGAGTGTAGCACATGATATGAGAAGTATGCAAAAGTAAACAGACAAAACTATACACATTATTCAGAACCCCATCAAAGGGAACTATTTACATTGTGAAGACATCAGCCTATTCCCTATAAAAGAGCTATGGGGGAACTCTTACTATTCCCTGTATGCATAGAATTTGCTTCAATCGATCTTCTTCCTCTCCAAATGAATTGAACCATGTTGTAAGTTCATTTAGTACTAAAAAAATATGGGTCGTTACATATTTTTTGAAGATTTACCTAACAGTGTAACATTTTTTCCCTAAATTCTTAATAAATCTTAAAGCAACTTAATTCATCAAGCTACTCTCAGCCTTAATTTTGAATAATAATAACTTGCCACACCCTCAGTGAACTATTAAGAAAGCTCAAAACATGCAAAATATACTGTCATAATAATACACATATGACTGACAATCAGCAAAAATCATAAACATTTCCAATCCATATAGTTACCATGATTCCACAAAAACTGCAGCCGTTAGTCCAAATTTAATGAATTGACAATTGTGAGTCAAAATTGCAAACCACTTGAAACATAAGGGATTTGGAAGCTAGTAACAGAAACCAAGTTGGACTGATGTGAAAAAAATTTACAGCTTTTGGTAGCATGAGATAAACAGGAAATCAAATTTAAAATGGAAAGCACAGCTCAAAGTCCTTAGACATAAGACATCCACTACCACACAACAAGAAGCAAACATTACATCTTTATGAAAAAAGCAAACAACCCACAAGCACACAAAATCTAAGCTTTGAAGCATGGATATGAATGTCGCAGTTTACATGCATTGGATAAAGATAAGATATGACAGGAAATGATACCTGTACAACAGCTGAATGGAGGTAAAGGTTGTGGGGCATGAGAGTTGCTCCAAGAAGACTCATTAGTGCCAAAGCACTCTCCCCACTCAACCTTGTTATAATCAAATTCATGGACAAGGGAATTTCAGGTTGACTGGTGACCATTCCAAGAACAAAAGAAAGCAATACAAAACCTGCCACAAACAGGCCTACAATCTTTGCCTTCCCATTGTCCTAGACAAAAGAAACATCAGAAGTGCAAAGTTGGTCAAAAAAGATGGATAAAGTAGCAAGCAATAATTTATTTTTTTTGTGCAAAGGACCAAGATATAATGCTTACCAGGAGGACAGCAAGAAGCAAATGAAAAAAAGCACCAGCTGCAGTCAAAAAGACACAACTGAACAAGTCCCATCCAAAGAGAAGATTTAATACATGTGCCATGCCCAAGATCTAGCAAAATATGTAAAATCAGAATCAACCCAAAAGGTTCAGCACAAGGAATATAACATAACAACATATATAACCCATATTTATCAGCAACACTTGAACAACTGACCAAAAGTGAGAATATTACCAAGTTGAGATCTAGCATGATCACTGAAAGCTCTGTTTGAACTCCTAGGAACATGCATGTCCACATGTCATACTCATTGCTGCAAATCTGTGGCATAGAATGAAAATAAAGATGATTTAAGCAATACAGATTAATCAGACACAGGAGGCATAAAGTTATTTCTATCCGAATTGGGTCAAGAAATCATGTGACGGCTGTGTGCAACTATGCATTTAAGGTACTACTCCAAAGAAGACAGCAGTCAACTACAAAGCAAGCAGTGACTCAACAGCCAGATTGAAAGGAAATACATGTTCAATTTGAGTCACTGCATATGGACTTAACACAAATGAGTGATATGTCTACACATAAATAAGCTATATGTCTGCCATACGTTTAATCATTTCCATTCTTCCTCAGTCGGCTTCATGAATGTAACATAATGGAAAAACAAAAAGTGGTGGCAGGCAAGGTATATCAACCTATGCCCTTTTATTTAATTATGTTTTGAAGACAAACGAAACAATTTAAGTAGAGCCGTTTCCCAAGAGATCCTCCCCAGCTTCCAGGTTTTATCTAAAAGGGTAAAAGGAGACTGGAGTAACCTACAACAAAAAATTTTATCAACTCTCAAGTTGATGTCACAATAAGAGAAATGAGGTTATATAGTTTCCTTTGAACCTTCTACTCCAGGCAGCACTAAGCATCCAAGATTCAGATCTTCCCCATAACTTTTTTTACTTGCATGCACTGATATGTAATAGCATAAGATAGCAGTCCTAGAAGTGGAAAAGAGGATACCTCAGCAAGATCTCTTCCAGTAACTACAGCAATTCTAACTGATATGTAATGGCATAAGATAGCAGCAGAGTTAAAGATAAGCATGATGGCCATTAGATCGAACCCAAATTGTGCACCACCTTCAATGGTTGCTGCCCACTTTCCAGGGTCAACATATCCTACTGAAATCAAAAGCATCGGGGCAAAAGCAGGAAGTAATCGATGATGATAGGCAGGTTGATGTTTTGATTCCATTGTACTGTTTTTTGCACCTCTGAGAAAAAGAATATGGAATAATATGGTACTCAAATAACACTTGAAGTAACTCAACTCTCAATGATCCATACACAAGTAATATTGACGTTAGTTATTCGTATGTCTGGAAACAGATTCCAACAAATACTGGTCATTCATCCAGATGGTAGCAACTTTAATACTCAACTACAATTAGCCACAAATTTGTTGATGAAGAACTTGAAGCTAGTAGAACACACTAGCAACAGTTCATCAAATGGCCTTCTCCTTATATCCCAGCCTAGGACCCCCAAAGAAAAACTGCGACCATCAGATGCCAAGCTGATGTTTTTAACTAAACCAACATGAATACCATCGCAAAGTCGTTCCAGTACAACCCTATCAAATGCTTTACCCATTTCGTCAACATGACTGAAAGTCAACTTAGCTTCTTGAAGACCTTTGAAGACTCTCACTTGTAGTCCAAGAAAAGACCGTCTGAAATGTCCAATTAATTGCTACTCAGACTACTGGAATCCTGTATCAGTTAAATAATACAACTTAAATATAATAAACTTAGAGAACAAGAAGAACGAAGGCTCAGCATTGAACAATACATTATTTAAACCCCGAGCATAAAAAATCGCAAAAAAAATAATAATAATTTTCTTCTTTAACACAGCTTGTAAGAAAGGAGAAGAGAAAATAAAGAGGAATATTGCACGAATTCTATGCATGGAAGACAGAGATTTTGACCCCAGAAAAGGATTCTCATAAAGGGTAAATGCAACCAAGGGAAACTAGCAATACATAAATTGCACAAATATACCCCCAGAGCATGAAAAGCCACCTAAATGAACTCTATCAAGGAAAAATAATACAAGCATAGCAATCCTCAGAACAACAGCAACTCAATAAAGTGAAAAAAAAAAAAAACTCAGATCTTGGCAGTGTATAATATAACAGAGCCGACTCTGGACAACTTGCGAGATACAATTCGGTTTTGGCACAAAAACCCAGGTTTCAATAACGGAAAAAAGGCAGTTTCAAAAGGATTATTGAAAGCAAAAAAATTCAAAACCTTTTCAAGTAAGAGACAGATAAAAAAGGGAATGAAACCCCCCTTGAGGATCTGATGCCCCTGAAGATGATAAAAAAGACCACACAGTAACATTTTCACGAATTCCCAGGACGATGATGATATGGTTCTCATCCAACAGAGACCGTACAGAGCCCCAGAAGCTAGGGTTCTGAATCCCTTACCTTGTGTGCTTTTCCAGTCATCTGCCAGAGACTCTCTAGTCACTGTGCAAGCAGATCTCAGAGACTCATAATATCCACAGGACCGTGACATAGGATAATATTAATATAGTAATATAGTAATTCTGCTCCCGGGGCGAGAGAGAGAGAAGGAGACTTTTTTGCGAAAGCGAGCGAGCTAGCTCAAATTTCTGGGATGGTAGAGAGAGATAGTGAATAAGAAAGTCATGGGGTGGGGTTTTATAGCCATCTTGAAGAGAGAGAGAGGGTGAGTGTAAGTCAGGAAAAGTTTCACTTCACAAATGAGTTCAAAAGCTAGAAAGCTCCGTAAAAAACAGTTAACGTTTTCTCTGCCTTTTGATTTACAGCTCTTCGGCCTTGCTCTTTCTTCTTCGACCCCCATTAAAATAAACTCATGAAGAATATTTCTACCTCCATGGATTTCTATCTTCCTGCTGTTTCTGAATTTTATCAAAAATTAAAACGACTAGGTATAGAAGCGTGACACTGGCTTGGCTTCCTAAAAGGGACGCAAGGCAAGGAGGTATACATAGTCTGCCCAACTGTTTCACTTAGAAATAAAAATGAAATATCTTTGTAATTTTGATTATTAATCACGTGGAATCTACTTACCTGTTTCAAAAATTATATTTAGTATTGCCAAATCTATCTATGGTCGAATAAGATTCTTTAATCACCACTAACGATCTAAAATCAGAAATAACAAAGAAAAAAAAAATCTAAATAGTTAAGGTTGATTTTTGTATTTTTTTGGGCTAAAAATATTAATTATAATCCAGTTTTTATTTCATAAAAACTATTTTTATATTAAAATATTAAAAGAGTAACACATTATTCGTATGTAACTCTTCAACAAAGAAATACATGGATTCGACTTTATATACATCTTAACGCCTCCGAGCGAGCACTGTTTCTTTTTACTTTATTGACGATTATTAAATAATTGAAAGTATATGAAATTAATATTCAAAATTAAATATGCCTTTATTGTTTTGAAATTGGCTTATTGGTATTTCAAATTTAAACATATCTTTCCTGGCAATGCCCATTTTACCAATATATTCTGAGAAAAAAATGTGCTTTCACAATTTTAGTCTAAAAAAAATTAACGCAGTAATTGTAAGTGTCATTGAGCAAATCAGTCTTCATCCTTTTCCATTGATAAACACATAAATTGACTGACAGGGTCTTTGGACGAAGGAACTAAATATCATATACCAAATAGAAATTTGAAAAATCTTTGGTAATTAAATCTATTATCATTTTTCAATTGTTGAAAATTTTTAAAGTTATTAGATTTCCTTGATTTGAAAGAAAATATTTTTCATAAGAATATAATTATAAATTATTATAATATAAAAAATATTTTATATATTTAATATTAAATATAATAAATTGGATAAAAAATAACTTTTTCTTTAAACAAATAAAATTATTTTTCTTTATTATTTTGTTTTAAAATAATTTTTTTTAATTACAAAATATAAAAATATATGATATTTTTTAATTTATATATAAAAAATAAAATTTTTATCAAGAACTTTTAACTCAAATAATATATAATATTATTCTTTTAAAAGATGAAGTTATTTTTGCCACTATTACGCTTTAGGGATCATTTTCTATAACAAATTATAAAAATATATGGTAATTCTTTATTTATATATAAAATAAATAAATTTTTTAATTAAAAGTATTTAATTCAAATGACGTGACATATGATATTATTCTTTTTAAAGATAAAATTATTTTTCTTTACTATTATGTCTTAAAGGATTATCTTTTTAATTACAAAATATACAAACATATAGTACTTTTTTTATATATAAACAATAATTTTTTTGCTAAAAGCCTTTAATTCAAGTAATATATGATATTATTTAAAAATGTTATATTATTTTATATCCTGAGTTCAATAACAAGATCTTATATATGTATATCTAGTAATTTAATTATTCATATCATTATTAAATAAAATTAATTTTTTAACGGAAAATAAAAGGAAATCTATTTAGCAACTTGTAAACAATTTATAATAATACCCCATCCAATATTAGTATATTGTCTAATTTTATCTTATCATGTTTACGTGATCCACGTTGTATTCAGTATCATACCCCGATTGCATGTAATTACAAATTTTATTTTAGGCAATATGTTACTACAATTGCAGTTCTACAAAGTCCTTCATGAAACACGAGTTATTATTCTTTTACAGTAAGGGCTGCTTATCCACTAAATTTATATGTATTGTAAACTCTCTGTAAAATTCAATTTGTCTCGGTTTCATTTCGAATACTAATAAAAGAATAGAAATTAAATAAATTTATATATCATAAAGATAAAATTGATACAAAATATTTTATAGGGATAAAATTGAGATAAAATTAAATTTTACAAGAAAAAAAAGAGGGTTTACTCTTAGATGTATAAGAACTGAGATCAAATCCAAAATATATATAAAAAAGATTTTTTAAAAATAGTTAATATAGGTCATTTGAGCCAAAATATTCATTACACAGATTGTTGCTGTTGTTTTTCAACACTTAAATATATTTGTCTTTTTGCTTAATTATTTCAAATTTACTTGAAAATCATGAATGGATCATGCTGAAGTAAGAAGTATGGTTTTAAATTTATTTGAAAATGATTCATTTCAATTGACTCATGTACGGACTAAATAGCACCCTCAAAACAATAATGACCTGACTAGGCATTAATAAGCGTGCCCGTGCACAGGATTGGGTTTAATTTATTATATAATTAAAATTAAATAAATTTATATATTATAATTATTATTTAATGAATATAAAAATATAATTAAATTTTTGTTCAATTAATTTTTATAATATTATGTAATGCCTATAAAAATAAAATCTAAATAAAAATTACTTTTTTATGTTTTTAATATTGTTAGAGAATAAAATAACATGAAGATGAATGTTGAATTTTTTATTGATTAAAAAAAGATTGAAATTTAAAATATTATTCATTAATCTTAATTAATAACTATCACATGTATTTAAAAAATGATTACATTTTAAAATTTTACAATAATTATATATTATTTATTGTGATAAAAATTGTAAAAATATAATTTAAATAGGTGAATATATTAATTTAATTAAATTAGAAAATATTATAATTGTCAAAATGATTGTAGAAGTTATGAGTTCACTTCAGTTGAGAAGGATGCAATTTTCTTCGAGTATTATATAATCAAAATAGGTGGAAAAATATTGCATTTCGTAATATCATATGATATAATAAGATGATGCATTTGACATGAAGCAAAGACCAAATCCTATTTTAATAATATATAAATAAATCATGCTTGGAAAAAACAAGTAGTTGTTTAATTATGTTTACAAGGACTAGATTAATATCTTGGGATATTTGTGCGTTTTGAGGGAAAAGCATGTCAACTTGGAGTAAATAAATAAATCTACATTGATGATCGGACGTGAAGGAGAATGGATTCGATGCATCTTATCCAAATCCTGGCGGAGTCATGAATTTGCCTATGTACACAGATGCGTAAGAACATGCAGAGTGTTCTTAATCTAAATCCCAGAAAGCAAGTTTGTCACATCAACAGAACATGAAAAATTCATAGTTGGGCCTTGGAATATTTGTTTAGAGGACATCACATGATAATATTTTTCATCTAAGTAATCTTACATAACTCTCTAGAATAATGATTACGATCATAATATATGTGTTTTGTGTATGCTTTTCAAGGCAAAAATCTGCCTAACATTTGCCCTACTAAAGTATGCGTTTTACTTACGCAACTATGTCCAATCAAACGTACTATTTTTCATCTAAGTTAGTAAAAAAAACACGCGAAAACTTCTTACTAATATTAAATTATATACAGTAGCTTATTTAAGATGAAACTCTAATAATATTATTTTATTTCTATATACTTTTCATTCTTTTAAAATTAATTATTAAATAATTATATTAATTTGAATTTTTATATATTATTTTTTTTCCTTTTCTTCAAAAAACCATTTTGGCAATCTTCTGTTTTCTCTTCTTTGGATTCCTCCTTTTTTGCTATCATCAATCAGCACTTTGTTGAGGTGTCACCGTGCATCATTGGCATCAATTGATCGCATGTCATCTCTTCCCCATCTTCTGTTTCCATTTCCCTCGCCAATGGGCCGCCCAATATGCCATCTCATTGTCACGTTATAAACATTGGCTTCTACAACTATTTGAAATATAAGTGGCCTGTGATAATAGATATATGTGTTGAACTTAGCCCCATTTAAATATATTTTGATGATAACAATATAATTTAACCTCTTTGAATTTGATAAAGAATACGTATTGTTCTTGAATGTGAAAAAATGAAGATTGAAGAATTTTTGGGACTTAGTTTTGGGACAATTTGTACAAGAGAAATATCATTTAATATGTTCAAATATTTTTATGAGAAAATATGTTTATCAAAGTTGAAACTTGTGTCAAAACAATTTTTAATTGAGGTTGGAATCTTTTTTTGCAAAGAAAATTATGTTTTTAAAGTAGTGGATCAATCGATTTCAAGCATTCAAAAAGCAAATTGAAAAACATAAATCAATTAACTAATTAATTTCAAACATTTAAAGAGTAAATTGAAATATTTAATTCGATTGACCAATCAATTTCAAGAATACATAAATTAATTGACCAATCAATTTCAAGTAGTTAAAGAAGAAACTAGCCAAAATGAATTGATTGACCAATTGATTATTTACTTAAAATCAAACTTCATTTGGATAGATCGATGAATCAGTTCCTTTTATAAGTGATCCCTATTCAAATTTAAATTTTCATTAAAACTCCGGGTGAATCAATTGATCAATCAATTCGCAATGTAATATTTCTAAATGGATAGTTGGGTAAATTAATTAACTAATCGATTTACTATGAGATTTTCAAATTTTCAAAAGGCATATGAATTAATTGACTAATTGATTTATAAGGCACTAACTACTCTATAATAGCTATATTTTGTGATTAACGGACTTTTAAACTCTCCAATCTCTATATAAAGGCTTGAACTTGATTTCAAAAAATAAAATAGAGCTTTGATTATTGTATTAATACAAAATATTCTTCTCTTTCTTATTTTTATCTCATAAACCCTTTGAGCTTATAAAATTAAATTCCTCTTATTAGTGCTTCATTGTATAATCTAATTATTAGAGTTTGTGAGCTTCTCTTCTAATTCTTACCACTCATTTGCTATATATCACGGTGAAGTATCCCTAGGAATTTCAAAAATGCTGGATCTCTTGATAGATTAAGACTTTAAAAGACGAATCTCAAAAGGATTTTAGAAGAAAAATAGAGACTTGTACTAAAGTTTCTTTAAATGCTCTTAAACTTGAAGAAATAATGGAGTTATTTTCAAAATCCAAGTCAAGTAGACTTAGTAATGGATGTAGTCCTTAGAAGTGTTAAATTTTCAAGGCTAAACCACTATAAATCGCTAAGTTTGATTCTCTATTTTCCTATCTCTTTTATATTTGCATTATACTTTATCGTGCTGATTCAATTAGTAATTGTAACGTACTTGTTTCATATTAGGCTGTTTATCCTTACAAATAACGTTGTTTTTCTATTTTAAACTTTAAACAATTTATTGGTTTTTTTTATCAAAATTTTTTACGCTACTTTTATTTTTCAAAATTTCTATACCCTATTCACCTCCCTCTTAAGTAAAAACCTAAACAATATTTGGTATTCTAACTTAGCTCTTGTGATAAAATCTTGCAATCTTAAGAAGATCTTATAGATAGTTTCATCATTTTACCCAAATATCCTTCGTTGAATAAACCTCCAAGTTTTAATAGACAACACTATACTTATCGAAAATAAAAAATGAAAGATTTCATAAAATTAACTGATATTGATATGTGGGAACTAATTAAAAATGGATATGATCCACCGCTAAAAAGGAAAACAATGTTGATATTTTAAAATTAAAAGTTGAGTAGAGTGAAGGTGATAAAAGAAAATATCAACTTCACTCCAAGGCGAAGTGGATTCTATCAAATTCTTTATGGCTAAATGAATATGAAAGAGTTTCAAATTGTTTAACTACTAAAGAAATGTAAGATGTGCTTAAGGTAGCTTATGTAAGAACTACACAAGTAAAAGAGAGTAAAATGCATATGTTAGTTTATCAATATGAACTATTTAGAATGAATGATGGTGAATTCATTAAGGATATGATGTAAAGGTTTACAACTTTTATTAACTAACTTAGTCTTTTTGGTAGAAACCTTACAGATAAAGAGTTAATTTATAAGGTGTTCATATTACTAACAAATGAATAGCAACCAGAAATCATTGTTATCAAGGAAGCAATGAAAATCAAAATGCCAATCTTACAAGACTTATTAGGAAACTTGGAATAGCATGAGCTAGAACTCAAAAGATATGCTAATGATAGTGAAAGGAAAAAAAATTATCTTGCTCTAAAAGCTAAAACCAAGACTGATGAAGATGAAATTGATGATAATTGTCAAAAGGAATTACTTAATACACCTTTTGAAAATGACTTAGCCCTTCTCACCAAGAAATATCAAAAGGTTTTTAGAAGAATTAATGGAAGAAAAAAAATTCCTCTAGCAAACAAACACATAAATAAAGGAAAAGCCAGCTAACAAGCAAGTAACTTTAACTTGCTATAAATGCAAAAAGCTAGGATATATTAAGTTTGACTATCCTATGTATTTGAAAAAATAGTTGGAATATGAAAAGAAGAAAAATAGAAGCTTTCATAAGAAAGCTCACTAACAACCTAAGGAAATGATAATGAAAATGACTCTTATAATGAAAATAATAAAGATGAGGAAGCTTTTCTTTGTTTAATGGCTATAGAAGAACAAGATAGAGATAAGGTATTTATTTCTAGCTCAAATAATGAATCTAATTATGTTATTTCTAATCTTAATATTAATTTACTTAAGGTTCAAATGAACTTTCAAAAAAGGTAATATCTTATTTGGAAGAAAATATTAAACATCTAGAAAAAGGAAAATAAGGAACTAACTTAGGAAATAGAAAGCTTTAAGAAAATCACATAAGTATGTACTTTTTATAAAAATCTCAAGAAGACACTTGATGATTAATTAAAAGTCTTGAGAAATTCACAGAAGGTAAAGATTCACTTGACATTATTCTTAGTCAAAAGATAAGTTTTAACAAAGAAGATCTTAGTTATATTCCAAATAAAAAGAATCATTTTTACAGAAACTTCTTTATAAAAGAAACTATGAAGAAACAACCTAAGATAACATGCATCTTTTGTAAAGAAAAAAAGGCACAAAATTTACTCTTGTGCATGTAAAAAAAATACATATGTCAGAATAAAGAAAACATAGGTTCCTAAAGGAACCAATGTACCTGTTAACAAAGATGGATTTAAAGTTATTTGAGTACCAAAAGTTAAAAATTAATGCTTCTTTTGTAGGTTTATATAAGAACTTAAAGTAAGATATGGGACTTGGATAGTGGTTGTTTACGACATATGATAAAAGATAAATCCAAGTTCATTTTACTGATACTTAAAGAAGGAAGGAAATGTTACCTTTGGAGACAATTCAAAAGGTAAAGTTAATAAGAATTCTAATATTATATTAATGATATCTTATATGTTAAAAGGCTCAAACATAATTTCCTTAATATTAAGGTTTAGGGTTTAGTTAATTCTGTGACAAAGGAAACAAAATTACATTTGATTCCACTTATTGCATAGTTAAAAGTCAAAATGATAAGCAAATTAAGTTAATAGGAAAAAGATAAGGAAATATCTAGATGATAAATATTGACAATAAGCCAAATTTGGATTCTAAATGCTTGGTTAACATAAATTATGACTATTGGATTTAGTATAAAAAACTTTGCTCGTGCAAATATGGATCTTATTGGAAAATTTTTCAAAAATGACTTAGTTAATGGATTGCTAAAATTAAAATTTGTTAAAAATAAAATTTAGTATTCATACTAAAAGGAAAAACAAGTAAAAGCCTCTTTTAAATTGAAAATTATTATTTCTTTATCAAGACCACTTCAATTATTCTATATAGATTTAATTAGCTCATTAAGAATTAAAAACCATGGAGGAAATCTCTATGTATTTATAATTGTTAATGATTATTCTAAATTTACATGGACATTATTTCTTCCTTCCAAAGATAAAGCTTGTGAAGAATTCAAAAGGCTTGCAAAAATCATTCAAAATAAAAAAAGAATGTTCATAATTAATATTAGAAATAATCATTATGGAGAATATGAAAATTATGATTTTGCTTATTTCTGTGATAATCATAGTATTAAGCATAACTTCTCATTTCCTAAAGCACCCTAACAAAATGAAATTATTGAAAGAAAAAATAGGTGTCTAAAAGAGATAGTGAGAAGATGCTAAATAATATATCTCTTTTTAAATCTTTTTAGGCTGAAGTGGTTAACACCATTTATTATATGATAAATAGAGCCTTTATTAACCAATTTGAAGAAAACTCCTTATGAACTATACAAAGGAAAAAAGTCAAACATTTCATATTTTCGTGTCTTTGGATGCAAATATTTCATACACAATAATGGTAAGAATAATCTAGGAAAGTTTGTCGCTAAATCATATAAGGTTATATTCATTGGATATTTTTATAATAGTAGTCTTCAAAATTTATAACAAAATAACTTTTCTAGTAGAAAAATCCATCCATATGGTATTTGATAAATCCTCTCTCAATATGAAAAAGAAGAGCAGGCTGACACATGGATCACTAAGAAAAATCCAAATAATCAAAATAAGGAAGTAAAAGCTCAAGAAAAAGATGAAGAAATCCAAGAATTAACTATCAAAGATATGGACCTAAAAAAGAATAGGAGATTATAAGAAGTTATCTTATTAATCAAGTCATTAGTGACATGTCTTAAAGGATAACTAGAAATACTCTAAAAAATATTTGTGATCATTTTGTATTTTTATCTCAATTTAAACCAAAAAATATTAATGAGCTAATAATTGGTAAACATTGAATCTTAGTCATGTAAAAAGAATTAAATTAGTTCAAAAGAAACAAAGTTTGGGAACTTATCTCAAAATCAAATAATTATTCAATTATTAGTATAAAAAGGGTTTTTAGAAATAAACTTAATAAAATTAGGACTATAATTAGAAATAAAACCAGATTGGTTGCAAAAGATTACGATTAAGAGGAAGGCATTGATTATAATGAAATATATGTAGCAGTAGTTAGACTTGAAGCTATTTGAATGTTATTAGCATATGCTTACATAAAAGGATTCACACTTTATCAAATGGATGTCAAAAGTACATTTCTAAATGGTATAATTATGGAAGAAATATATATTGAATAGCCCCTGTGTTTTGGAAGCCATTTCTTACTTAATCATATGTTCAGGTTAAAGAAGGCATTATATGATCTTAAACGAGGTCTTAAAGCTCGGTATAAAAGACTAAACAAATTCTTAATAGAAAAAGATTTTTCAAGATGAAAGGTTAATACTACTTTATTTATAAAAATACAAATTTGATGACATCCTTCCTGTGCAAATATATATTGATGATATTATATTTGGAATTACTAATGATTCCATATGTAAAATTTTTGTTAAGATAATGTAAGGTGAATTTGATATGCCCATGATAAGAGAGCTAAATTTATTCCTTGGTCTACAAATTAAGCAATCAAATGATGGAATATTTATGAGTAAAACTAAGTATTCAGAAGAGTTTATCAAAAAATACAAAAAGAATAAAGCAAAACCTTATCTTACTTCTATAAGTATTTCAACCAAGCTAGATCTAGATAAAAAAGATAACAAGGTAGATGTTACCATGTATAGAGGTATAATAGGCTCATTATTTTATCTCACTGTTAGCAGATTAGACATTATGTTTAATGTGTATATGTGCATAGGATTCCAAGCAATCCAAAAGAATCTTATTTAATTGCTATAAAAAGAATTTTTAGATGTCTTGCGAGCACACTTCACTTTGGATCATGGTATTCTAAGGAGAAATTAAATTTCTTGATAGAATATTCTGATTCTAATTTTACTAGTAGTAGATTGGATAGGAAGAGTACCAGTGGAGCTTGTTAATTTCTTGGATACTCTCTAATCTCATGGCACAGTAAAAAGTAAAATAGTATTGCATTATCAATTACTAAAACAGAATATATAGCTGCTAGTAGTTGTTATGCTCAACTCTTGTGAATGAAGCAACAATTATCATATTTTAACTTAAATTTTGAAACCATTAAATGTAATAACACTAGTGCATTAACCTTACCAAGAATCCTATCATGCATTCAAGGTCAAAATATATTGAAATTAAACATCACTTTATTCATGATCATGTTACAAAAGGAGATATTTCACTTGAGTTTGTTTAAATTAATTTCTAACTAGCAAATATCTTTATTAAGCCATTTAGTGAAGATTGTTTCAATTTTATTAGAAAAAAATTAGGCATGTTGAATATTTTTAAAATATAATATTTGTAAATTTCCTTCATTTTTATTAAAATCAATGTATTAACTTTAACATCGAAGATATTCTAAAAAGTTATTTTGTAGGTGATGCCCCTCAACTTTAGCAATCAAAGCTTAAAATAAAGTTTAAACATTCAGAAGCTCAAAAGATTACTTCAAGGATCGATTAATGGTTCAAATGATGAATTAAGTGTTTTTAGCAAGGATGGAATTGAATAGTCACTAATTGATTGAGAAAAGAAAGCTATGAATCAAGTGGTCAATCGATTCTAAATATAAAGTGATACTCTCTAGAAGCCTAGAATCAATTCCTCAAGCGATCATCTATATTTTAAGGGAATTTTAAAAATTTAAAATCTTTGGCCATGAATCTAGTGATTAATTGATTCACATATGAATATATTTATATGTGAATTAATTGGTCAATTAATTCCATGAGTACTCTATATATATGATTAGGCATAATGACTTCTTAATCACTCAACCCTGTTTCATTATGATAGTTTATATGCTTTTGAAACCTTATAGACCCTCATTATAACTCCATTATTTCATTAAAATCAGCCAAAATAAGCCAATTAAATCACTCTTTCATCATTTTTAACATTACTCAACCAATCAAAACCCCTGAATTACTAAAAATTTGATTTTACCAACATTACTCTTTTCACCCACTCTTCTCTTTCACCTTCAAAATTCAAAACTACCGGCTAAACTCTTCCATTTATCCTCCAAAACTTCTCTTTCCATCCTAAAATGATTGTGATCATACTTTTCATAAGAAAGAAAAGCATGACACCTAAGAAACCTTGCATTGAGTTAAACAAGGGAAAAGGGAAGGCTACTAGATCATCATCTTAACCTTTTCCTTCTATCGATACAATTCCCAAGAATGTATATTATTTTGAGGACTCTGTATTTGAATTTTTTTTTCAAATGCATGATTAAAAAGATTAAACCCAAAAACTACTAGAATATTAGATTTTTAAGGAATGAAAAATTAGAGATATATCATTTGTTAAAGTATCTAAATCTCTTGAAATTTACTAGCCATTTGTTGATGTATATTCAAAATAAAATTTTCTTCTCCTTCTCATTTTTATCTCACAAATCCCTTAAGCCTATAAAATTAAATTCCTTTTATTAGCGCTTCACTATGTAATTTAACTATTAGAGTTTATGAGCTTCTCTTCTGATTCTTAATCACTCATTTGCTATATATTAGGTTGAGGTATTCCTAGAAACTTCAAAATTGTTGGATCTTTTGATAGATTAAAACTTTGAGAAAGGAATCTTAAAAGGATTTTAGAAGAAAAATAGAGACTTGTACTAAGACTTTTTTAAGTACCCTTAAACTTGAAGAGATAACGAAGTTATTTTCAAAATTCAAGTTAGGTAGATTTGGTGGTGGATGTAGTCCTTAGAAGTGTTAAATCTTCAAGGCCAAACTATTATAAATTGTTAAGTTTAATTCTCTCTTTCCCTATCTCCTCTATATTTACACTATACTTTATCTTGCTAATTCAATTAGTGATTATGACATATTTAATTCATATTAAGCTATTTATTCTTGCAATTAACATTGATTTTTTATTTTGAATTTTAAATAATCTATTGGTTTTTTATCAAAATCTTTTACTTTACTTATGTTTTTCAAAATTTCTATATTCAATTCACCCTCCTCTTGAATAAAATCTTGAACAAGAACATGGAGGGACTATTTGTGTCAAATGGAGATATTTTCAATTAATTTTATATTTTTTAATAATTAATAAAATAACTTTATTTTTGTACTTTCTGATTCGTCATTAATTATTATGATCAACTAATTATTTTTTTATTTTTATTTGTATATATTATTTGCAAGATTATCACGTTTAGACAATTTATTTGAATATAGATATTCAAAAACGTCAATTGAGTAAGATCTAAACAAGTGACCAAACCCATCATTTATTTAATTAACTGAATGTAGTGGATTTACAAACTCATTTCCTTACAAATCTTAATTTTTAACTTGACATTAATTCAAATAAAATAAATAATATTTATCTATCTTACCTTCTTACAATTTTTAATTACTAGCTTACCTCTATGTAAAGTATGAATGTTGGCGTTAAAAGGGTGCCGCCCATTCCCACTTACCCTTCCCCGTCTCCATCTCTCCCGTTGGAAGGCCCCCCGATCCACCACCTATGCCATTGGATTGGGAGGAAGGCCTCTCTCCCATCTCCTCCTTCATCTTGTCACTATCAACACCAGTCACTGTGGCTGTATGGACAATTGGCGGCGTGTGATGATGGGAGGTGTAGACCTGTAGGGTGGTTGTCCGCGCCAAACAAAGCAATTTCCAAACAATTCTATATTTTTCAGCCATGAATAGAACAACTTCGGGTGTAAATTTTATCTTTTTCAACCAATTTTTATGTTGATGTTTCCAAAAATTATTCTAAAAAATTATTTTTAAATATTATTTTCTTGCTTTTAAAAATTACTTTTAAATTAAAATAAAATAAAAATAAAGAATGATCGATATCATAAATAAAAAATATTTTATTTATTTATAAAACTGATATAAAAAATAAAAAATAAATTCAAAAAATAGTTAAAAAATATTTTTATTTTTCTATTAATAAATTAAAAAAATAAAGAATGATCGATGTTATAAATAAAAAATATCTTATTTATTTATAAAATTGATATGAAAAATGAAAAAATAAATTCAAAAAATAGTTAAAATTATTTTTATTTTTCTACTTTTAAATTATACATTTAAAATTATAATTTTTAAAAAAATCTTTTGAAGATAGATTGCTAAATAAATTCTTTTATTTTTAAAAATAGTAAATAAATAAATTCTTCATTTCTATACTTGTTGATTATGATCAACCAATTACTTTTTTTTATTTTCACTTAAATACGTTATTTTTAACGTTCAGGAAGTTTGTCTGAGTATGGATAAGGATAAAGATCAATTAAAATAGTCATAATATATAAACAAAGTGACCGGATCTATCATTTATTTACTCGACTGAATGCAGTAGATTTGTAAACTCTGTCTCTCTAATCCTGATTGCTAATTCGCCACTAATTTAAATAAAATAACATATTTATCTATTTTGCCCTCTTACAATTTTTAATTATTTGTTTGTCCCTACGTAAAGTATGGAGGTTGGCGCAAATTCATTTGATTCTCCCCTGTATGATTTTAAGCAATCAAACGAGTCAAATTGCATTGTTAAATAGAAAATTATATTAAATCTATCTATATTAACTATTTTTATTTAGTATTAACACTCATTTTAATTTAATTGAATATATACATATCATATACGAGAAATGATTAATATTAAATTAAATATATTTGAAACCTGATGATTCGTAAATATTTAAATTACATTCATGCAAGCTGCCAAACAAATGTCGTGCACCCCGTACGTACGTACGTATGTACCTACATACATAGAGGATATGTGGAGCGCAAAGTAGTTTGCATCTTTTAGGAGTCCCCTAATTTATATATAAAATAAATTTTCATAAAGAGTTGAATTTTCGAAAATTTTGTGAATTTTTTGAAAAATATTTAAAATTATTTAATTGACATTAAGGAATTAATACTTTTGAAAAATTAAATTTTTGTGTTCTATTTGATTTAATTCTAAACTTTTTAAAAAAGTTATCAAAATGATTAATATATCTTTCAAAATTTTAATATAAAAAAATATTGATAAATTTTAATTATCTCTAGTTATAGTTTTTTGAAATCATAATTTTAATCTTTCTTTACATCATAATTTTTAAAAATTTATAATTTCTTATTTTTTATTTTGCTATAAAAATAAAATAAATTTATATAAAAAATTAAGATGTCATCTATATATATATATATATTAAATTATCTTAATATAATTAAAATGGAATATAATTTAAACGAAGAAGATTATTAGTTAAATAATTAATACAATAAATAATTAATTCTTTCAGATTTATACGAAATAGATTAGAAGTAATAATTTTTTATTTTTATAACTGAATGTTGAAATAATAAATAATATAATATATATATATGTAATAAATATAAATCCATCTACAATTAAATTTCTATTATAATTATAATTATAATTTATAATTTATATTATAATATGATATTTAATATTTATTTTATATGATATTCATTCTATTTATTATATAATTAATGAAATATTCATATTTTTATAATTAATAAGTTATATTAATTATAATTTTTGAATTATGAGGATAAAAGGTTAAATTGATTAATAGTTAATTGAGTAATAATAATTTTGTATTTAAATCTATAAATAGCATGAAAAATTCTTTTTATCAAAGGAGTAGTGAATAAATAATTTCTCATAATTTATAGGAAGTAAAACTTTCTAATAAATTCTATTTTATTTTAGTAATTAGTAATTAACTAAATAATTTAAAATTTTCTTACTTTTGAGAAAGTTGTACTTTCAATGCTATTTTTGTTAATGACCTCTTATTATTCAATTATTTCCTTATATTGACTTCCTTAGTTAAAAAAAAATACAAAATATCTATATTCATCACTAAAATTACATTTCGCTTGCAACTCCATCTCTCAAATATAGTGAATGGTCATAGTAATTCTTACTTTTTAAATTGTTACAACAAAATAAACATTTCATAAAATAGGTAACAAGTAGGGAGACTGAAATTGCCGAGCTAGCAGGTTAAATGCCTTATTAGCTCGTCAAGTGCCAAGCTGGAACTGGCACCCAATTTTCCAGCCAAAACAATGTTGTTTCAATAGCTGCTGAACAACAAGAAGTCATTAAACCAACTCATAGTCCTTAATATTCCTTAGATCTGTGATTGCTAAGATCTTTCATCTTTGAAACTTTGACTTTCCTCTTTTCTTGGTTCTCTGTCTTCCATTCACAAAATTGTCTCTTTGATTTTCAGATCTCTTGCCAATTTTTGGGTTCTTATCATTAGGCTTAGTTTGCGGACTATGGTGATAGGGCTTCTAAAGATTGCCTCAATGCATGTTTACAGAATTTCTACGACCATTGCCTTCCTCATGCGTCGAATTCGCTTTCTTTATTGTCTTCCACTATTGGTTTTATGTTTTCTCATGAACCAATCCTTCGAATCCGTGAGTGGCAATCCAGTTTTTGTACTAGATTTCACTTTTATAATGTTCTTAGACTAAGATCTTGTGTTCCCACTTCCGTTTAACTTTTGATAAATAATCATTACAATCAAATTGTCTTTTGTTAGGAATTACCCCTTTTGATTCACAAAGGAATGGCTTGGAATCAACGTCTAGCCAACACTGGATCCGACGGTGGAAAGCTTTTGGTTGACGTGAGGAAGAGGAAGAAGATGCTGTCAAACCGTGAATCAACCATGATGTGAAGGTGTTGAGATTTAAATTTAGAAATAATCTAATCTATATAATATTTTTTTCAATTTTGCCCATTGAAAGAGTATTTTGATTATTTTAATAAGATTTTTTTGTTCAATGCAAATATCAAAATACATCATCACAATCTTTACATTTTTATTTTCATATTCAATGTTTAAATTTCTTCCAGCGTTAAAAAAAAAAAAGATCATATAGATAAAACTATCCACTTATGAATAGATTTAAAAGATAATTATAAATGTTAACCACAATTATTTTAAAATTAAAGGAATTTACATTTTGCCTTGTTCATAAAAAAAAAAAAGGCACGTGGATATGTGGTCATTTTAGTTCTAGTCTCATATATTATAAAATGTTATTTCGTTTTAGAAGATAAACCAAGAGAATTTTTCTTGCCATATATATTTAACTTTCCTGAAAGATAATTTTGTCAATGGGGAGATAAACTGATTGGAATACCTGCTTAAAATATATATATATATATATATATATATATATATATATATATATATATTATTTATTTTATTTATTTAGGTTGTTTTTGAGTTATAGTTTCGGTCAAATATATTTATATATGCTACTACCCTAGTCTAGTATTTGCGGTCGTAAATCAAGCAACTTTATGTCTGCTTTCCAACATACCATTGCTTGTGAAATTATGAGGCTTAATTGTGGTTCTCTTGTATTTTATGACTGCGGTCTGAAAATAATGGGGGGGGGGGGGAATATCATTGCAATCCCTGCTATAGATTAAATCATATTTATGTTTAGGGTTTTTTCCTTCCTCCTCTATTGTTGGATTTCAAAGTACGCATATGTGCTTTACATCCATGAAAAATATGCTGATTTCAAGTAAAATTTGTTAATCAATGAACAGAAATTTAAATTTTTAAAGAGGACTCTTGTTGAAAAGGAAGAAATTTATTAATACTTTAATTTTTGAAGTAATTTTCTTTCTTGATGTTTCATCAAAAAGTATCTCGATTTAATTCAAAATTCTTCAATTGGAATAATGAAAAATAACAAAATGTCTAACTCATTATTGAGTAATTTAAAAAAATATAAATACAATATTATTATTATAAAAAAATATTATTCCATCTCCAAACAATCTCCAAACAATCAAGTATCATGCAACAGAAAATATAGAGAAGCAAAATAAAATGAACAATATATTTAATGTGAAAAAAACCTCAATAAAGTTTATGAATGACAAGGGATTTGTTATGAATTAAAATTATAAAATAAGATGAATGAAGATTCTCAACCATATAATTTCCTACCAATAATCTTTATATCTTTTATGAATTTTTATAAAAATTTTCATATAATTTTTATAGACATTTATATTATATCTCTCGTATTTCAAATTTTTTTAACATAAATATTTATAATTTAAAATACTTACTTGACAAGTAATCCTAATTTCATTCTAATACAAAAGTTAAAATTAAATTGAAAAATAACTCATAATAAATAATAATAATTGATTCATAATAATTAAAATTAGATTAAATTCAATAATTTTTAATGAATTAATTCAATGAATCACAAGATTTTCATTACAGTAATATAAATCGAAAGTGTCACGTATATTACCAATATCATTTATGATAGAAAATTAATCTATAATAATATGATAATGGAGAAAATAATTTAAATATTTTTTTTACTTTAATGTTTTATAACTATAAATCATAAATATAAATAATTAAGTTTATTCTTATAAAAAAATTCTGTGACTCAAATTCAATAAAGGATCATTTCATTCTATTCTTATTATTTCTTATATTCAATCCAATACAAAGTATTAATTAGATACATAAAGAAACACGTTGTATAATGGAAATCTTGCGTTTAAAATTGTGTCAAACCTATTGCTCACACCACACTACCCAACCCAGATAAATCCCAACACATTGGAACTTCACAGAGCTCTATATTCCATGTGTGCTCTTTCACTCACTTTGAGACACATTGGCTGCCTCAGTCTCCCCCGTTCCTTCACTTATTCCGAATTATGTTTGCTGCCTCGGTTTCCAATTTCATAGGATTGTTGCCAATGGCCATAACTATTCCAAGGAAGTAACCTTACAGGTGTAATCCATTTAAATTAATCCTTATTTTAACACATTTATATTTATTCATATTAATTTTTAGAATAAATGTAAGTTAAGTTATCATCACTTCTATTAAATAAGGTCATTTCAAGTCCATCCATATATCAATATATATTTAAATACTAGTTAATATTTTAAAATAAAAAATTATAATAAAATATTTTTATAATTTAATATAAATTTATAAAATTTTAAAGGTATTAATATTAAATAAAGTATCATGATATTCTTATATATGTGATAATATTAATTATTTTTAAAAAAATATAAAAATTAGTCACTTGTATTAATCTTACTTTAATATTATATAAAAATAAAATTTAAAGATATTAATTAATTAAAAAAAAATTCGTACAAAAATCTTTCTGGTTTTCAAAGATCCATATAATTTATTATTTCAAATGTTTCCGATTTTACTGTAATACCGAGTTTGAATTAATTGAGTTTCGTACAATGTACGTTAATTTTAAAGTAGTTGGCCAATTACATTTGATATTAAAGATTTTTAAAAAATATTAAGAAAATAATTATTTTTATTTTTAAAGATAAGGAATAATTAGAATTTTAAAAAAGGATTGCAAATATAATTTAAAAATTTTAATAACATAAAATTTGTTTCTAAATGGTAGAGATAAATATAAGATAATAGTAAAGAAATAATATTAATAAAAATAATAAGATATAAAATAATAATAATTTAATTTAAAGACTTTTGGTTCAAGTAATATTCAATATTCTTTAAAGATTTCATACTTTTTTTATCCAAAATTTGATTCTTAATCTTTAAATATGTACATTTAATTATTTAACCACTTCTATTATTACTAAAAAAATAATAATTTGATGAACTTATGAATTTATAAATAATTAAGTTAACCATACACCTAATAAATCATTTATGATGAATTTAAAATATTTTATTGAATTATAAATAAAAAAATGAACTAATTATTATTTATGAACTTTTAATTTAATTTAAATCGATTCTTACTCATCTATTTATCATCTGTACTAACAAATCATTCTGATTTTGCCAAATTAGCAGCTTATGACATCGTTGCGTGAGACGTTGGGTAGCAATTAGATGATTTAATATAAAATGGATAATATCAAAAGGATAATATTTTGGAAGTACACCGTACCTTTCTTTTAATAGACATTATAAAATTGTGGTTCTCACGATTTGTGAAAAAAATGGATAAAGCGTAAGTTTGAAGAAATAAAAATAACATTGTTCATTCTAGAATAATAGGGTATAACAGAGGTGTTGAAGTACAACTTAGCATTTGCTTCAGGTGAATTCTTCTTTGTACGGAGTTTAAATGCATAATAATAAAAAGGCGGATCCATTTCAGATCATTTTTCACATGCAAGCTAAGCGTAAACAAATACGAATAAAAATCAGCCTAGCTAATTCGATTTGATTAATTAACTTCACTCATTTTATTTAAAATCACATATAATATTATCCAACATAAATATATATATAACTTAGAGAAAGAGACAGTAAAGATAATTACCTTCTTAGAAATTATTATAACAATATTTTTTATTGTAAAATATTCAATTTAAATCAGAATTATTATTTAAAAAATGAATTTGTTACATAATCTCATCAAAATACTAACAAATATTATATAATATATTTAATAATATATCTAATATTACCATTTATTTCATAAATATTATTCAGTATAAATATAATTAACTTGGTAAATAATGAATTTATTTATAAATCAACAAATCGAACTAATCTTGATAACCAAAAAAAAAAAGATGAGTCCATTACTATAATCTCATCAAAATATTAGTAGACATTATGCAATATATATATAATATATTTAATATTATTATTTATTTCATAAATATTGTTACAATATAAATATAATTAACTTAACAAATAGTGAATTCGTTTATAAATCAACAAGTCAAACTAATCTTGATAACAAAAAATAAAATAAAATAAAGAGTCCAACTTATTATAATTTGAGTTAGCTTCATTTTGTATACAAGACAATTTTTTAGGTTTAGATTCAATTTGCTTGGTTTATAAACCTAGTTTGATGAGTTAATTTTAAAGTCGGTTTAAAAAAGAATTATGAAATATCACTAATTTAATAAAGTATCGATATATTATTAAATTTAATTATTGATATATTATTATATGATATATTTTAAAAATTATTAATTTAATATATAATTAAATTTAATAATATATTAATATATCCTTCACACATTATAAAAGTTTTATATCGAATGTGTTGCGTCCATAGGACTCCTTAGCGTGAGTACCTTCCATCATTTAACTTTAAAATAATTCAGGGGTATATGGTTACTATCAATTTCTTTCCGACCGACAAGGGAACTATGTATTAGCATGCCCAAGTTTGGATTAATAGTCCTATAGGTTTGGCAAAATTGTTGCTAGAAAACCTGTTGAGGGATCATCTGTGTCTAGAACCTAAGTCACGAAGTGTCGAATGAAGACTTGAAGCTTACAGTCAAGAATGGCTGCATATCTTGGCTTGTCTCACTTCTCATCCACGAAAGTATTTTATATTATACGAACTTAATTATTGAAGCATTTGCTGTCGTAACGTTGAAAATAAAATAGGACTTAATTTTTATGTACCAATAATATAAAATTTTTGCAGTATTATTTATTTATGTATTAGTCACATTACAAAAATATCATTAAAATTTTCTATTGTTAATAGAAATAATTAATTATTATATATAGGAAATTTTGTTTACTAACACCATAAAATGTTGCAGAAGAGCAATAAATTAAATTTAAACAAAAAATTATAAAAGGATAATATATAAACTCCTCCTCACACCTTAAATTAAATTGTAATATAATGTCATCACTGAAAAATTTTCTTATGAATCACTAAAATGATTCACATGATGATATTGGATTGTTACTTTATTTTAAAGGACATGAATTTAATTAAAAAAGTATTAATTTATAGTCATTGAAGAGCTAAAGAATTTATAAAATTGTTAACACTTTGATAAATTTACAGTGACAGGTTCATCTTTTAAGCAGTAATTATAGGTTAAGTTAAACATTTTACGGCAATGGAGTACTTTTGTGATAAAACCTTTATTCTCTCTTTCTATTTTTTTTTTTTTTTAAGTCTTCCCTGGGAGAAGAAACCAAAAAAATTTCAAACAAGTACAATAATTGAGCGTCGTGTTTCATATTTTGCATTCTGTCATATCATTGTTGTTGTCATTTTATCCCGCCAAGAGAAACATCGTCTTCATTGACGGCCAAAATATTCCATTCTGTCATACTGTTGTAATTTCACAATCATCCATGTAAATTTGGGCCGGACCAACCAAATGTTTTTGTGAGACCAAAAACCCCATCCAGATATTAATTGGGCCGAAAACGGTCTGAGATTCATTGGGCTTAAAGGTATTAACTTACGTTCAAATTATTTAGGGCTGTAATATTTGAATAGGGTCATCCCCCTAACCCATAAATATGTACGAATAACAAGTATAACAAAGATTTGTCTTACCCACCATATAATATAATATAAGAATTATTAAATAATATAATAAAATATTATATGAAATAAGGTAATGTATTATACAATGTTTGATTTGTAATAATATAAGATAAAAATTTGTATAAAATTATCCTATCTTGTGTTTGTTATCCTATTTTATAAGAATATATTGGTTTAAAAAATAAATAATTTGATAAAAATATCTTCACATATATGAGAGAGAAGAGAGAAAAAATCATAAAATATATTTTTTATAAATAATAGAAATTATTTTTTTTAATAATGAGAGAGATAAGGACTTAAAAGAGCTTTTTTTAATTTTAATAATTTAATATTTATCTTAATGTTATACTATAACCCTTATCCTTTCCCTCAAGGAGTAGATGACCTTATATAAAACTAGATGTATAAAATGATATTTTTTAAATAAGTTATATATTTTATTTGAAAATTTTAAATATTATATAAGTTTCAATTGTACAGTCTATCTTGTATTATTAGGTCTTATGATATATTAAACTCCAATTAACCCTTATCCTTTCTCTCAAGAAGTAGATGACCTTATATGAAACTAGATGTATAAAAGGAGATTTTTTAAATAAATTATGTATTTTATTTGAAATTTTTAAATATTATACAAGTTTCAATTGTATATTCTATATTATATTATCTGGTCTTATACGGTATATCAAATAGAATTTAAGTGTTTAGAGTTATATGCGCATATGTCGAAATGCAAAAAAAGTATGTGCAATTTTTAATTTATCTTGTAAGCATATAAGTGGTATGTTCACCACTGCTAAAAATTATTACCTCATTAAATTCCTTTAAATTTCTTTCAAATTTATTCATCTACTTCTCACATTTCATGAATAGCCGAGACATTGAAAAATATTCAGAAAAATATCCATTTTAATAAAATAAAAGTTGAAAAGGGTACAACAAATTACAAATATGTAAAGAAAAGGACTCTGTCATTGATTAGATGACAAGATTTTGAAGTATTTTACATGATTTATCAATGAAAAATTTATGATGTGATAAGGCTTAATAATTGATTTTAAGGTAATTTTTTTATATGTTTGAAATTTTATCAGTTTTCTTTTTTTGAAGTTTAGTTTAAACGTTATAATTTTTAATAAATTTTTTTATATTTTTGTAAAAATATTATAAGTGTGTAAAAAATTTATATTTTTAAAAATTTATATTTTTAAAATCGAATGATCTGACCGCAAACATTTCAATGATCTAATTCGAGTTGATTCGATAAATTGTTTTAATGATTGGACTGGTCCAAGCAGAAAGAATTACTGAAAACATAAAATAATTGGTCAATCATTTTTTTTTTATTTTTATACTTTTCTTGGAATTGACTTAATAAATTTTTAGGTAATTAAAAATTAATATAATAAGAAATTTTACATTTATGAACTAAAAAAACACCAATTTGCTTAATTGTTAAGCAAAATATATGGATATCCTCCGGATTTAGTTGAAATTACACATACTTCTCATTTAATTTTGAAATACACACATGCTTCCCATCAATTCTACCAAAAAAAAAATCACTAAGTCCATTTTAAAATTTTCATTAAAAATGTTAATTTTAATCATTAAAATATAATCAAAAGTTAAAAAAATTATTTTATAAGGAGAATTCTATGATGTCTCGGGGGTTCCAAAACTTAGGGTGATGTGGTACATCGTAGGTTATTGGATAAAATTATTAAATTTTTTTATAATTTCATTCAAGGGCTTGTGTTGTGTCATATCACCCCGGATTTAGAACCCCGGAATACCATAGCAATGTCCTGTTTTATAATCAAAATACCCTTTTTATTTATATACATACTCATTTTACTTTGAATTTGAAAGTCTTTTTGATAAAATTTTTTTACCAAAAATCTTTTATTTTACATTTTTTTCTCATTCAAAGAAGGCATTTTTACCAAAAAATTTTATTTTATATTTTTTCTTGTGTGTATTAATTTTAAAATTTAAAATATAATAATCATTCTAGAACCTTTGAGTATAAAACACTAAGTACCATAGTACAAAAGTATTAGAAAAGATGGACCGCATTATATTGTTTGAAAAAAAATATCAATAATATAAGATAAGTACATTAAATAAATTACAAAATTATAGATATTGAAACTAAAAAACTAAGTCCATTACCTAGTTATAATAATTTCAAAGATCTAAAAGTTATTACACTTTAAATATTAAAATCTGTATAAGAAAAGAAAAGCATGCAACCAAAAATTTTTGGTTAAGGTATATTTAAAAAAGGATCCTTCACAGTAAAATGAATACAAAAATAAATATAAACACAAGAAGGGCATTTTGGCAACAAAATAATTATTTTGATTTTTAACTATGTTCTAATCGTTAAAATTAACAGCCTCTTAACTAAAATTTGAAAATAAATATAGTAACAACTTTTTTTTTTTTTGTAAAATTGAAGGGATATCTATGGATATTTTAGAATTAAAAGAGAGGTTTATATAATTATAACTAAACTTAAGGGAAGTTTGAATATTTTGCTATTTTTGATCCTTTGCTTGGATGTAAGGAAAAAAAAAGGAAATAAGAAAAATGAATAGAAAAAGAATTTTTTTTGTCTAGATAATGAGAAAATTAGAAAAGTGAAAATGAGGAAAATTATTTTCTTTTACTTATTTAGATAAAAAAGTATGGAAAAAGAAAATTAAATTAAAACTCTATATGTTCCGATAAAAAATATCTTTCATAAAATATAATTATAAAATATTGTAATAATAAAAAATAATTTATTTATTAAATATCAAATATGATAAATTTAAAAAACCAATTTTATCTATTTTAAAAATTAATTATTTTTTAATTATCATGAATCTAGATATAATTTTTTTTATCCAAAGTTATATAGTATATGTCAATCCTTTATACATATGAATGATATTTTATTACGAAAAATATTTTTTGACAAAATAAATGAAGTCTAAATTAAATGACAATTTTACATCCCAAATTCAATCAGAATTAAGAATAAAATTACAAGGAATCATTTTTTTTCACTTATTTTTTATTCACATGTATCAAGAAAATATTTTGATGGATCTCACTCACTCTCTCTTTTTTTTTTCCTACTCCATTTCTATTTCATCCCTTTTTTACTATACAAATAAACAAAATAAAATCTTATTTTTTATTCCTTATCATTCCTTTAATTTTTTTTACTCATCTTTAATAGAAATGAACAAATAGTTACTCTTTTAATTTTTTGTTTATAAATTATGGAATCATATGTGTATAAAAAAGCAATTATTAATTTTTTTACAAATTTAAATAAATATTTATTTAGAATATCATCATATTCGATCATTAATTTAATAGATTAGACTAATTAAATCATGATTTGGTAGCTTTTTTAGTTTGTTATTCAATTTTTTTCATTTAATAAATGGGTCTTAAACTCAAAGAAATTTACCATTCAATTTAATTCTTAAAATACTAATTAAATTTTAAAAAATTATAATTTTATTATTAAAGTTTTATAATAAAATTTAAAAAATCTCTTCCTTTTTATAAAAAATTATAACTAAAATTGTAAAGAATATAAAATTATTTTATAAAATTTAGATAAAATTATTTTATAACATAACTGAAGAGGCATTTTCAGGATTTGAATTTATGACTTTAGATCACAAGGGAGCAACCGGCTTACCCTTGTATAACCTTGATTTTATATATAAGAGGAGGAAAAAAAAAAAAAAAACACTTCGCATTTAATTCACCGATAGCGTGGTGCTACTTGGGTAAGAGGGATAAAATAGACAAAAGCCACTAAAGTTACATGAAGCATGGAGTTGTTATCCGCTCGGCTGTGAAAGTAACTCCGTCCGTATCATTTCCAGCAGAAAATGAAAGGAAGTTAAGGGGGGGTTTTTGGTCATGATTTTATTTTTATATTTTTAAAAATTATTTTTGGAATTTATTTTTAAAAGTTGTTTTATTGTTTTTAAAAATTATTTTTAAATTTAAAAAAATTAAAATTGAAATGTGATTAATATTATAAATAAAAAATATTTTATTTAATTATAAAATTAATATTTAAAATAAAAAATAAAATAAAAAATAATTAAAAATTATTTATTTTTTTATTTTTAAGTTATATATTTAAAAAATAATTTTTAAATATAAATTCTAAAAATAAATTATCAAATAAGTACTTCTATTTTAAAAAAATTAAAAATTATTTTTAAAAGCAGAAAAGAAGCGAAAATATCTTCCGGGGCAGGGGCGCAAAACAATTCAAAGTAGCAGGGATATTTACGTGGGTACCTTATCAACATTTTCGGACCATTCCCTAACCATATCCATTGCCTTGTGATACGTAGCGGTGACTACTGCAGAGACTCCTCTTCATAAACCCCCTTCTCTTTGTGAAGCCTCATCCTTTGAAGCGGCGAAACTATGTCGACCTCTGCAGCTTCCCTTGCTCTTCCCATCTTCGCTTCCAAATCTCAATCCCTTTGCAATTGGAAGAGGCCTTCGTTCTCTGGCATCTCTATTTCTTCCTTGTCTCTGAAATTTAATTTCAAGCCCATTTCTATATCTGCTTTGTTTCTTCGTTCTGATGGAGCATGTTCGAGTTTGTCGTCTCGTTTTGTTCCAAATGTTGCTATTTCTTCTGAGTTCGACCAAGAAGAGGAGGTTTTGAGTGATGGGGACGAGCCCAGCTACTCCCCCGACCTCAAACTCTTTGTGGGCAATCTTCCTTTCAGTGTTGACAGTTCCCAGTTGGCCGAATTGTTCGAAGGCGCTGGAAATGTTGAGATGGTTGAGGTATATTTACCCTTAAAGTTTGCGTTTTTCTATTAAAATTGTCAAAATACCAGGTTGAAATGCCGGTTTGGTATTTTAGTGTTTCTGGAGATAATTTTCTGATTTTACTTTGTAATGGTAACGGAAAGTTCACCGAATACTTTATAATTGAATTTGTTGGATTTTGGCAGGTGATTTATGATAAAATGACAGGAAGGAGCAGGGGATTTGGATTTGTGACGATGTCTAGTGCTGAGGAAGTTGAAGCAGCGGCTGAACAATTCAATGGCTATGTAAGTCATGATATGATGTTTGCTAGTAGGGTATTGTAGTTTGTAGGCCATGCTTCATTTGTGTTGAAAGTCACAATTTTCTGAATTCGTAGTTGGTTTCGGATCATGACCCATTAAGTGAAATTAACTTCCGTGACCAATTAGTGAAAAGTATGCCAATTAAATGCTGGGAGTTTACTGATTTTTTATTTCTTATCTTTTAGCATTTCTTTTTTTTTTTCTATGGCATTTAGTCAAAGATTTCTTGGCCGCTTTCAGGAACTAGAAGGAAGAACACTGAGAGTGAACTCTGGACCTCCTCCTGCTCGGAGGGAAAATTTCCCCTCTAGAGGTACAAGAGGCAGTCCTGTTTCCGATACTGGAAACCGTGTTCATGTTGGTAATCTTGCATGGGGTGTTGATAACATAGCACTTGAGGAATTATTTAGTGACATAGGAAAGGTTTTGGAAGCAAGGGTGGTCTATGACAGGGAAAGTGGAAAATCAAGGGGGTTTGGATTTGTGACTTACAGTAATGCTGAAGAGGTGAACAGTGCTATTGAGTCCTTAGATGGAGCGGTAAGCACAGTAATATTCGCCCTGATAATGTGTGTATTAAATGTTATTGGCTTAATTTTTTTCTGCCATTTTGTTAGTGTGTTTCAGAAGATTTGTAAAGGAGGTACTACTTTATTTTGCAGAATATTATACATTAAATTTAGATGGGTATGTTGGAATTTCACATAAAAAGAATTGGAGATGAGCAACTCTTTGTTCAATGAAAACTTGATGTTGTCACATGGACAGTTATTGTTGATTGAACATGTATATATTCAGGATGCAGGCAATTAAGTATATGTTCATTAAACAATAATGAAGGAAATAATGGCATAATTCAAAGTCTGAATGAAATTTCAGCATGTTATGTCAGACATGGAATCAATCCTTTCATTGCTAGGGTTTATCCTTCTTGGGCAAATTGTTGTCCATAGGCGCTTGCAGTCATGTTAAATATGTGGTGTTTTGGTTGACTTGTTGAAGACACCATGATAAGAATAGAAGGATGTAAGTCATTTAGTGATAACAAATATGTGAATGCGGATATGCCTGGACCTACGTGCTAGTGATTTAAAATACTATAATGTGCACTCACTTCTGCTTTGATCCTGAGATAGAATTTTGTAGACTTTATTCTGACCGACTCTTTCTTTATCACTTATGTGACTGCCATCACAGTCTTATTTGTAAGTATTTGTTGCAGGACTTTAATGGCAGACCTATTCGAGTCTCACTAGCAGATTCTAAGCCAAGGCGTCAATTTTGAGCATACAATCTTTCATCTTTTCCTGGTTAGGAGAGTACTTAAGTTCAGGTAGTTTTCTGGAACTACTCAATATGTTATCTGGGTTGTAGGCATCAGACTTTGGTGTCAAACCATTCTTTATAATTCTATGCCTTGGGTAGAATGTTGCAGGCTGCTGAACACCTTAATAGGTGAGTGGGAGTTTCTTGGCTGCATCTTTTTTATGTTTTTCAAGATTTCATGAATTGCAATCTGTGCACATCAATCCAGTCTACGCATGAGAGGAATACTTCTGCATAGAGAAGAGCTGAGAAGAAACAAGTTTCTTGCGAAAGTCAAATATGTGCACCCAATGCCAGGATTTTCCATTAGAAACCAATATGTAGCCTTTACTCTATGACTTTTGGTTATGTAAGTACATGATTTGACAATTAATTTGCTGGACCATGATGTTATGAAGTTTATTGTTGCAGATGTGCCTGGAAATTTTTCAGTCGCTTTAAGATTGTAAATTAATTTTATTGGTTTGCTTGGAGCTGGGGAGGATTATAAGATATTATGGGACCTTGTGGTAACAATTTTTAGGTTTCATGTTGAGGTGAGTCACTCTATCTGCTTGATTTAGTTTTTCGTGGAAAGTGCATTTGGATGAATCAAAGCATTTTGCAAATGAGCTAAATTTATGGGATTTAAACTATGATACAGCAAGCATTTTTTTAATATTCTTGACAGGGCGGTCTTTATTCACCTTTTTTCCCTTGTTTTGATGTATTGGCACGCACATTTTGGTGCACGACTCCTTCAGCAGCCTCTTCACGCCGGTGAAATGCTTGTGGCTTGTTTTTTGGCCATTGTCTAGTTAATTTTGCATCATATGCAGGATGTCCTGGTTGCGTATTTTAGCTCAATCCATCTAGAAAACCTGAGCCTTGTTATGATTTGATAGATTAGAGGCTAAATCTGTCCTATGTTTCTCTGTTTTTTCTTTTCTTATTCTTGTATGAAGAAATTTGACCGCTGCCTAAAGCATCAAAATACTGTTGGGAAAAATTGTTAAAGTAATACGTAGTGAAAAAACATTAAATTATTTACTTGGATCAACTTTTCTTCCTCGTATAATAAAATGTATCACTAGAAAATATTGCAACAAAAATGAATTAAGATTTTAATATAGAAAAATTTTCAATGTGAGAATAAAAATTATGGGTTTTGATCTATAAAAAATTTTTTCTAATAAAAATAATTGATATAATATTTTCTTACAAATTTTAGAGAATAATTGATATAACAATTTTTTATTACAATAGGTGGGGTTTTTAATAAAATTAACATAACAAGTAACTCAAATTATTGTAAAAAATCAATCAACAAAGGAGGAGAAAAACAGTAGAAAAATATGTATTATGTTTCTCAAATAATTGAAAATAACATATTTAAATTTAATGTAAATTTAAGTAAATATGGTGATAAATTTTTTAACATAATTTACCAAAAAATGTGCAAAATTTGTTCTCTTCATGATGCTGTCCCATAAGCTAAAAGAGGAATAGTATATGTACAGCCTTAGGAAGGGTTTTCTGCTAAAGCCAATTTTGGCTTTCCAAAGCTCAAATTGGAGTTATTATAAAATAGTTTCACACGTCTTTTTTTTTATTTCCTTTATACAAAATAATAAATATAAAAAATTAGGAGTTCATTTAAGAGGAAGAGGAATTTACCATCAGCAAATTTTTTCTTTTAGATTAAGTGGGAAATATAATTATTTTAGTTATTGAACAACATGCTTCAATTTTTTTGGGTAAAGGTTTAGTTAACATATCAATACTATTATTATTTGTATGAATTTTCTAAAGTTTCGACAACTTCTTATTCAAAATATCATTTATTTAATGATAACAAATATCAATATATTTTGTCATTGCATGGAAAATAGAATTTTTATTAAGGTGTATTGCATTTGATTTTTATAAAATAAGATATAATGATCTTGTTTAAATTTAAGTTCTTAAAGAAACTTCTTTTTTCATAGCAATTCTTTATATTTACATATTTTGATTGTTGCAATAAATTTTGCTTTTATTGTTGAAAGAACAACATATTTTTATAATTTGCATTGTCATGTCATAACTCCCTTTACAAACTTGATTAAATCATTAGAAGGAGACTTATAAGAATTAATATCTCTATTTAAGTTTGTATCATTAAAATTAATTAGCAAATATTTTTCATGTTTAAAATATAAACTTAAATTAGTTGTATTTTGAAGATATCTTGTAATTCATTTTATAGCATTCTAATATTCTTTACCTAAATTTGAGAAAAAATGAATTACTATAGACTAAGTCTGTATCAATAAAATTAACTAGTAAAAAATTTTTATCTCCAAAATATAAGTTTAAATTAGTTGTATCTCGAAGATATCTTAATAATTTTTACCTAGATTTGAAAGAAAATAAATTATTATATCAATAGCATGAGCAATGTTAGGTTTGGTATACACCATGGCATACATTATATTTTCAATTGTTGAGGCATAATAAATTCTTTTCATATTTTGTTATTTCTTATCCGTTGTTAGATATTACTTGGTACTTAATTTGAAATATGTAACAAGGGGACTTGAAACAGCTTTGCCATTTTTCATATTAAACCGTTTAAAGTACTTTTTTCAATGTACTTCTTTTATGACATATAAAGCTTTCTTGCATTTCAACCTTGAGTAATTATGCCTGAATCTATTTTGCTTGACCCAAATTTTTCATGAAAAAAGACTTAATTATTTCTTCAATTCAACAGTTTTCATAACATTCTTACCAATAATCAAAATATCATTAATATAAGCAAAAGAATGATAAAATCATCATTAGAGAATTTTTAAATAAATACATAGTAATCAAAAGTTGTCTTATGGTAACCTTGCTCCCCCATGATTGACTCAAATTTCTTATATCATTGTCTTGAAACTTGTTTTAATTCACAAAGACTTTTTCTTAATCTGTACAAATAATTTTTTTTTTTTACTTCAAAAACCTCTAAATGCTCTATGTAAATTTCTTTTTCTTAATCACTATGAAGAAAGGAATATAATCTTTTGAACAATCAAAATATTATTAATATAAAATAAAAGAATAATAAAATCATTATTAGAGAATTTTTGAACAAATATACAGTAATAAGAAGTTATCTTATGGTAACCTTGTTCTCCCATAATTGACTCAAAATTTTTATACCATTGTCTTGAAACTTGCTTTAACTCACAGACTCTTCCTTAATCTATATATATAACTTTTTTTTTCCTTTTACTTCAAAACTCTCTAAATGCTCTATGTAAATCTCTTTTTCTAAATCACTATGAAGAAAATCTATTTTCACATCCATTTGCTCAATTTCCAAATTAAGAAGCTAAGCATAATATAAATAAAAGACTTTTTTAAAATAGGAGAATATATTTCATTAAAGTCAATTCTTTTTTTTCCAATTCAATCCTTATACAATGAATCTAACTTTATATCGAAAATTAAAATTATTTTCTTCATTTTCTAATTTATACACCTACTTGTTTTTTTAAAATTTTTCATATTTTTTTGATAATTTTACTAATTTATAGATGTAATTTTTCTGTAAAGATTTTATTTCATCTTGCATAACTTTAATTCACTTATTTTTATGTTCATCTTTCATGACCTCATCATAACATTTTGGTTCTATTCTCTCAGTCAAAAGAACAAACTCATTTTTAGTATACCTTGTAGAAAGTTATCTAATTCTAATAGATCTTTTAAGTACAATAATTGGAGCCTCTAGTATTAATTGTTCATCATTATCATTTTGTGCAAGGTCATTTGCATCAATTACATCATGCTCAAGATTCTAAACTTCAACTTTGTTCTACTTTTCTTTTGGACGGATTATATCTAAGTTAGGTGATAGTTTACTATGTTAAGACATTACCACTTCTTTCTTATTAATGTTTTTCAATGTTTGATCTTCCACAAACACAACATCTATACTTTTGATTAACTTCTTTTCAATAGGATCATAGAATTTATAGCCAAATTGATCTTCATCGTAATCTAGAAATATGTACTGCTTTATCTTTACATTAAGTTTAGATCTTTTATCTCTGGAAATATGCATAAATGCTTTACATTCAAAAACTCGTAAATGATCTCACCTAACTAAACCTTTTCTAATACTTTATACTACAAAGGAACACATAGAAAGTAATTCAAAATATGCATAATTGTATTCAAAACTTTAGCCTAAATTTTTTTTGGCATTTTAGCATGTGAAAGCAAACATTTAGCCTAAAATTTTTTTGGCAGTCTAGCATGTGAAAGTAAATATCTAACTTTTTCACCCAATGTTCTATTCATCCTTTCAACTAGACTATTTAATTGAGGAGTCTTTGGTCATATTTTCTGATATCTAATACCTTGTTCTTTACAATAAGTATTAGAAGCTCCTAAAATATTTATCTCCATTGTCAGTGCATATGCATTTCAGTTTTTTCTTTATTTCATTTTCAATTAAGGCATGAAATAGTTCGAATACCCGAAGCACTTGGTCTTTTGTCTTCAATGTGTATACTTATATTTTTCTTAAGTGATTATCAATGAATGCAATAAAATAGAGAGAACTACTAAGTTTTCTTGTATTTATATGATTACACACATCAGAATATACTAATTCAAGTGTCCCTAATTTTTTGAAAGATGGATAACATTTAAAAGTTATTCTGTTCTATTTTTCAGTTAAACAATATCACACTTTTATAAATATGAACTTTGTCCTCCACATAATGCATCTTTTTTAGCTAAAACAATAATTTTTTATCACTTATATGATACAACTTTTTATGTCATAACTTAATTTCATTACTTGATTATGCAGAATTAATAACATTTTGAAAAACTTTTGTTTGAGTCAAGGAGAGTGTGGAATACCTTGATCTTTTAGCTATAACCATAGAATCCTTTGTAAGCTTCTAATGGTCATGTGAAAAGAAATTATTATAGCCTTTATTATAAAATTTACCTATAAATAGTAGATTTAACTAAATGTTCAGGATATATTTTACACATTTAAGGATTAATCTAGTTCCATTAGATATTTTTAGAATGACATCTCTAATACTACTGTACTCTACAACCTCAAAAGCCAATCTTACATTTGAAAGGTCACCAGGAGTGTAGAATGAAAAAAATATCCTTTTTATATGTAATATGGGTGGAAGTACCACTATCAACCACTCAATTAGTTTCAATTTTTACAAAGTTGATAACATCATCTTTATGAATCAAAAGAAATTAATCAATAATTGTATTAGCCCTATTTTCATCACTTTTATCTTCTTTACCTTTCCTTTTTTTTGTATGATTTTTCTTTTTTTTTTGTCCTTTTTCAACTTTCAGCAATATTTCTTGATATGCCTTTTTTTATTATAATAATAACACTTAATATTTTTAAATCCTTTTCTAGAATTATTTCTACCCTAGTCTCTATTCCTTGTATCTCAACTTTTACTTCTCCTCCAAGACTCAACAACCATAAAATTCGGCTGTGAAGAAGAATCATGTGATTTCCTTCTCAACTCTTTATTCAAAACGTCATTTTTAGCAATATCCACAATCATCATACCATTTAGGATAAAATTAAATGTAGACATTTTAAATGTTTCCCATGAGTTTGGTAAAGAACTAAGAAGTATCAAATCTTGAATCTCATTTTCAAATTTAATACCTATAGCAGAAAACTAATTGATAATTCCTTGATATTTATTCAAATGATTTGTTATCAAAGTGCCATTTTGATATTTTATACTCATCATTCCTTTTATCAAGAACATTTTATTATTTTCGATCTTTTTAGCATACTTTTCAAGTTTAATCCATAATGTACGATTATGTGTCTCTTTTTCAATATGATTCCATACATTCTCTTCTACTTATTGCTTGATATACTCACAACCTTGCCTAAGCAACAAATCCCATTCTAAATTTGATTTATCTTTAGATTTTTTTTAGTAGCAAATACTAGCAAATAGTGATTTTTTTCACATAAAATAAATATTTCATCTTTCTTTTCTAGAGAGCACAATTTTTACTATTTAAAAATACCATTTTACTTGTATTATTGTTTATCTTCACACAAGTAAAATATACCAGAGTTTAAGCTCTGTCCATTTGTTGAAAAAAATTACTAAATTAATACGTAGCGAAAAAATTAAATTATTTACTTGGATTGACTTTCCCACTCATATAATAAAATATATCACTAGAAAATATTACAAAAAAAATAAATCAATAAATTTGCAATTTTTAACATAAAAATTTCTTAATATAAGAATGAAAATTACGAGACCTAATTTAGTAAAAAAAATCCACTCATAAAAATAATTGATATAACGTCTTCTTAGAAATTCAAGAAAACAACTAGTATAACAACTTTTCACCATAACAAGTAGAATTCTCAATAAAATTAGTATAATAATTAACACAAATTATTGTAAAAAATTAGTCAATAGAGGAGATGAAAAATAATAGAAAAATGTGCAGTACAATGCAATGCAATGCACTGCACTGCATTGTACTACTATACTCAAATTACTAAAAATAACATATCCAATTTGATGTGAATATGAGTAAATATGATGATAAATCTTCTAGTATAATTTGGTAAAAATGCACAAAATCTATTTTCTTTTTGATGTTGTCCCATGAGCCAAAAGAAGAATAGTTTTTGTTGTCCTCAACTTCTCAAAAGTCAATAAACCTATTTTTACACGTTGAACGAGATGCGGCTAAAATATCAAATTACGCAAATTTTCAAAATAATTTACCGTTTTATGGCAGGTTGGAAATATATTACCAGAATACGCAGGGCGCCATTCAAATTGGCGCCCCTAGAGATTGGAGGCGCCATTTAAGGTGGCGCCCTCTACCTTGGAGGCGCCATTTCAGGTGGCGCCCTCCATGCGGGAGGCGCCATTTTGACTGGCGCCCTCCATATGGAAGGTGCCATCCCAAAAGGCGCCCCTGGCCCTTTCAAATTTCGAATTTGAAATTCAAACGGGAGGCGCCATTTCATCAGGCGCCTCCCCCTTATTTATACCCCCTCCGCGTCCCTCCTCCCCCGAACCCTCGCTCACATTTTCGCAGCCGCCTCCTCTCTCAAACCCTCTCACTCAGAACCCTCTCACTCAGAAACCGTAGCCATTTTGCAGAGAAGCATTTTGTAGTTCTGCTTCTTTTTTTCGTTCATCAATCATCATCCATTCTTATTTTTGTACATTGCATTCAGAAGTATTTTTTGCTTTGGAGCAAATCTGATCCCAGTCAACTCTCATTTGGTTAGTATATTTATAATTTTTATTATTATGTCATATATTTTTTTAAATTAATTATTATGATTTATGATTTGAAGTGATAATTAAAGAGTTAGGAATAAATTTCTGTTATAATTTATAAATTTTATTTATTTAAGTTTAAATATTTTTTGTATTTATATTATAATATTTAATTTATGTTAATATTATGATTTATAATATGCAATGGTGATCTTGGATTTAGAATAGATTTATACAAATTTATATGATATGTGATAGTTTATATTTTTTACTGATTGGTATTTTTATATAATTTCTGTATGTATATTGTAATTTATGTTTCATGTTGGTTATTATGATTTACGATGGGAAATAATGATCTACGATTTAGAAAAAAATTATATAAATATATGTGATTTGTGATAATTTATTATTTTTATATAAATATATGTAATCTGTGATAATTTTTGTCATAATTTATAAATTTTATTTGCTTAAATTTTGATAATTTTTGTATTTATATTATAATATTTATTTTATGTTAATTATTATGATATATGATGTGAAGTGGTGATGTAGGATTTAGAAAAAATTTATACAAATTTATATGATATGTGTTAGTTTATATTTTTCATTGGATAGTATTTTTATAATTTCTGTATGTATATTATAATTTATATTTCATGTTGATTATTATGATTTATGATGAGAAATGGTGATCTAGGATTTAGAAAAAAAATTTATAAATATATGTGATCTGTGATAGTTTGTGATTTTTATTGGTGAGTGTTTGTAGATTTTTTACATTTATATTATAAATTTTAATTTATTTTGATTATTATGGCTTATAATGTGAAGTGATGATCTAGGATTTAGAAAAAATTGAAACTTTAACATATTATTTTTGTTAGAAAACTAACATGTTATTGATAATATTTTTTTTACAATCATTAATTATATTTTATAATTTATGATAATATTTTAAGTTTTTGTTAATGATATTTTTTAAATAGTATATTTTAAATTTAAAATATATCAACTTAAAGTTCTCGGAGGGTTTACAGTCCGTACATAATTTGTTTTTCATTTCATGTACCTTGCAGATGATTTTCCTTTTTATTTCTTCAATCATTGTATTAAAAGTTGAAATAGAAAATATTGAATAATATTAATTTTATATAATATCATATTTTTTATGCGTCAAGTTATTTTTAATGATCAAATATGTTTTTTTTTAGGAATTCATGTTATGGAAAACGCTGACTGAAATAACTAACTATATATTTTAATTTTAATGAGATGAGTTAGGAATAAAAATTAATTATTTTTTAAAATTCATTAATATTTTATTGATATAAAAATTCGAACAATATATTTTAAATTGAATATACATCAATAAAATTTTCTATATATTATTTTTTTCCTTTAATATATTATCCTACAAAATAAATTTAATTTAGCGTGATTGTTGCATAATTTTATAATTGATACAATAACATCTAATAACTTTTACTTAGAGATTGAAATTATTAAATTATCTAACAAATATTTCTTTCATGCAGAGGCTTTTTTCTGTTTGCTTCTCCGAATACTTACCGGTTAGTATTTTTAGGAATTTTATGCTTATACTATAATTTTTATATAGTCATAGTGAAAATATTTTTTATATCAGTAGAGAAATTTATTTAGAATATTATGATATTAATAATATAGAATTATTTATTTTATATTGTTTGTTATTATTTATTATCTGAAATTATGATTTAAGATGTGAAGTTATGATTTATGAAAATGTCGTAGGACTTTATATGTAATGTGATAGGTTGTGCTATTAAAATAATAACAAACGAGATAAAGAAGGATGTCCTAATATAAGTCTTACGACCTAGGTGAAAGCCATATTAAGAGAACTGGATCATGTGAGATGTTAATGTATCATAAGAGAGGTACTAAAAAAGATCTTGGGAAATGTGAATGTAACCAAAAGCCTTGAAAAAGTAGGATACTGTTATTACAAATTTGGACCTTTTTACATTTAAATAGTAGATATTGTAGATGGAATAGTAGTAAACGTACCTGAAAAAAATATAGGTATCCTTGATTTATTTAGGAAGAACTAAGATATATATGGAGGTATTGGCAATAATAATGTGTACATACTTTTGGTTGCTATTTCGTACTAGGTGTGAACGGAGGAAAAAATTCGTAAAATTGGACAAATAGTGTATTTGATTGGCTAACTAATTTAATTAGTATAATTTGTGCAAAATCACTAAGAAAAATGATGACTGAAAGAGATAAACAAAACCATAGGTAAAATTATATAGTCAAATTTTATATTAGTTTTGGAAAAGAAATAACCTTAGATTGGTCGAAGAAAATAATCCTGTCAAAAATTTGCACAGGTAGATGAGGTTTCCTCATTACAGGACTTCACTACCCCCGAGGGACAGACTATGTTCACCTTCGATGCGCTTAGGTCAGCGACGGACTCCATCCTTCATGCGATTCAGCAAGTTGATCATGTCATTATTGACTCACATGCGGAGCCAGCTCCCTAGGCCCATCACATCCCAGACCCTGCGGAGGGTGACCATGATGAGCCTTGATCTCGCCGACGACGTCGTACTGCTCCACGGCATACGTCGCAGGCTGATGTTCCGTCTGCTTCGACAGTGCAGCAGATTCCACCATCGACTGCCTAGGAGACCATGATGATGATGCCTGATCTTACTGCCCCATCTCATGTGTACCCTACTACACCTGATGATCCTTCAGCCTCCACCATGTTCCCGGCCGCGCTATTTGGGCCATCATCATCCCAGATGCACCAGCCCCCTCCTGGTGTTCCACCCTCATTCTAGGCATTTCCACACGTACCAGGAGTTTCATCTGCATTCTATGCTTTTCCTTCTGATGATGCTGGTGCATCGCAGCCATATCGTCCTGTATTTGATTGGCATACTCAGGATCAGGGATTAGCGCATGGTGGCATGATGACAGATGACTCAGATCTTGTAGATAGAGGTAGAGGTGGAGGCAGAGCGGGAGCCAGAGGTAGAGGCAGAGCAGGAGCTCGAGGTAGAGCAGACACAGACACCGGGGATGTGACTCCCGAGCCTGCGCAGAGGGTTAGTAGATACGGCCGACACATTACCGATCCTGGATGTGGGACTGGACATCACTTGCGTAGACATTAGCTTTCTTTTCTATGTTTTTTTGTATATTTGTATATTTGTATACATTTATCTTATTACTTTATTGCCAGTCACTCAACATTTAGGATGACTTTACTACTTTATTGTCAGACATCAACATTTAGGATGCTTCTAATTACTGCGACTTTTGCAATTGCTTGCGCAGGAATAATTACAAATAACAATAAATCACGATGATCATTGCAATATTTAATTTTATTTAAAAAATGATGATAAGGACATCTTCCACATATAATAACTAATATTATTAATTATCATACTTTCATAACTGTTATAAATATATACTCGGTTAAAATACCAAAATACATTTACTTCATAAACTATTTTTCGTTTTACCGCAAATTTGAAACTATTTACCAAAATACACAGGGCACCAGATTGTTTGGCATCATCGGCCGCGCTGAAGGCGCCTTCTAACATGGCGCCTTCGCTGTAGCAAATTTCACTGGGGAGGCACCATTTCACCTGGCGCGTATCAAGCAAACTTAGGTTTAGAACTTATGGGGCTGGGAGGTGCCAAGTAAAATGGCACCTCCACAGTCCCATTTTATAAATTAATTAAGTTTAATAAATTTATATATTTATTTATATAACTTTAATTTTATTATAATTATATCTTAATTTTTACGACTAATATAGATAAATAAACTTAAGTTTGTTGAGTAGGCGCCAGGCGAAATAGCGCCTCCCAGCCCGCGCAGTGAAATTCGCTGTAGCGAACGCGCCATGCTGAAAGGCGCTTTCATCGGCGCCCTACGTAATTTGGTATTTGGCGCGAATGATGTCACTTCGTCTAGCGTACCTCTACACGTCATTTGGCGTCTCTCCACCGCTGTTCGTATCTTCTGTGCTTATTTCGATAAAATGTTTCGAGCGAACGATGAAACGAATAATAGTTTCTTAAAAAATAATTAATCGGTACTTTTCACTCCCATTGCCAAAATATTTTATCATTCTAATGAAATAAAAAATAACTAATTCATGTTATAATTCCGATTTCATTACAAAATTAAAAGATTATTGAAACGAAATAATCAAATTTTTTAAAATTTATAGCTATCTTCAACCTCGCCAGCTTGCATTCATTCTGTCACAAAATAAAAAAAATCTTATTCAAATAAATACAAAGCAACAAGCATATTATTGGAATAAATATAAAATAAGAAAAATATATTTATTACATTATATTTCTTTTCATTTTTAGCAATCTTCAACTTTGTATATAAGGAATATTTTAGTATACTCAATAAATTTACTTATGTGTAATAACATATTAAATAATTACTTGTAATAATATAATTACAAACGTTAGAAGTTTATAATTTCAAAAATTGATAAAAATTAACTGTCATTATATAAAATTTTGAGAGACATTAATGTAATTTATGTAATTATTCTTTATTGATCCTATATTTTTTAAATAATATTTAATTATTTACTAAATATTTATTATTTTTATTCATTATATTATTATGATTAACTACTTTCTTATTTAATTCCTATAATACATTTATGTATTAGATATGAAAGTGGAGTTAACATATTTTTATATCACATCAAATATAATTATAAAATAAATAATTTATTTTCAAAAATTTATTTTCAGTTATAATCATATATTATTTATTTTTATAATTTTTATTTTCAAATTATATCAACATTAATTAATTTTAAAAAGGAAAAAAATGAAAAAAAATGCACCGAGGGCGCCACTTTGAATGGCGCCCTCGGAAACCAAAAGGCGCCATCTAAGATGGCGCCTCCGCCCATGAGCCGCCACCCCAAATGGCGCCTCCCGCCCACGTGCGTATTTCGGTAATATGTTTCGAAAAAATAGTAAAACAGTAATAAGTTTCGTAAAAAATATTATTTTGGTATTTTAGCCACGAGATGCTTTTAAATTCCGCACTCCTCCAACCCAGAACCTTGTTTTGGCTTATATATATATAATGGAATTCGTACAATTTTAGGAAAGGCTTTCTGTCAAAGCCAATTTTTGCTTTCTAAGGAGAAAATTGAGCTTATTACAAAATAGCCCCATATGTATCTTTTTTTTTTCCCCTTCTTTTATACAAAATAACAAATATAAAGAAATTATGAATTGATTTAGGAAGAACCCACCGTCAACAAATACTATCTTAATTTGCATGAATAACAATCTAGGATAGCGGCAACTACAACTCTTCATACTACATAAATTAGTTCTATGGTTTGTTTGGATTGATGGAAGGGAATGGGGGTGGCTAAAATACCAAAATAATATTTTTTACAAAACTTATTACCGATTTACTATTTTTTCAAAATATATTACTGAAATACGCACGGTGGCGGGAGGCGCCATTTGGTGTGGCGCCTCATGGGTGGAGGCGCCATCTAGGATGGCGCCTTTGGCGCTCTGAGGGCGCCATTCAAGGTGGCGCCCTCGCCCTCGCTCAAATTTTTCCATTTTTTTCCTTTTGAAATGAATTAATGTTGATATCATTTGAAAATAAAAATTATAAAAATAAATAATATATGATTGTAACTGAAAATAAATTTTTGAAAATAAATTACTTATTTTATAATTATATTTGATGTCATATAAAAATATGTTAACTCCACTTTGATATCTAATACATAAATTTATTATAGGAATTAAATAAGAAAGTAGTTAATGATAATAATATAATGAATAAAAATAATAAATATTTAGTAAATAATTAAATATTATTTAAAAAATATAGGATCAATAAAGAATAATTACATAATTTACATTAATGTCTCTCAAAATTTTATGTAATGACAGTTAATTTTTATCAATTTTTGAAATTATAAACTTCTAACGCTTGGAATTATATTATTACAAGTCATTATTTAATATGTTATTACACATAAGTAAATTTATTGAGTATACTAAAATATTCTTTATATACAAAGTTGAAGATAGCTAAAAATGAAAAGAAATATAATGTAATAAATATAGTTTTCTTATTTTATATTTATTCCAATAATATGCCTGTCCATTTTTATTTATTTGAATAAAATTTTGTTTATTTTGTGACAGAATGAATGCAAACTGGCGAGGTTGAAGATAGCTAAAAATTTAAAAAAATCTGATTATTTCGTTTCAATAATCTTTTCATTTTGTAATTAAATCGAAATTATAACATGAATTAGATATTTTTTATTTCATCAGAATGATAAAATATTTTGGCAATGAGAGTGAAAAGTACCGATTAATTATTTTTTAAGAAATTATTATTCGTTTCATCGTTCGCTCGAAACATTTTATCGAAATAAGCACAGAAGATACGAACAGCGATGGAGAGACGCCAAATGACGTGTAGAGGTACGCTAGACGAAATGACATCGTTCGCGCTGAAGGGAAGGAACGACAGGCGATATGGCACTTTTGGCCCATGGCACCCTCACTCCTCGTTTCTAAATTAATTAGGCGGTGACTGTGTTGACTGTGCACCCTAGAGACATGAATTTTTGTGAAAGTATGATAATTAATATTATTTATTTACTTTCACACGATAAATAAAAAAAGAATAGATAGGTTAAAATAGGCTAATACGTTTATTTCATAAATTATTTTGCGCTTCACCGTAGTTTCGAAACTATTTACCAAATTACGCAGGGCGCCATTGAAGGCGCCTTTCAATATGGCGCATTCGCTACAGCGAATTTTACTGCGCGGGCTGGGAGGCGCTATTTCACCTGGCGCCTACCCAACAAACTTTTTTTTATAACTTATGGGGCTGGGAGGCGCCAAGTGACATGGCGCCTTCACAGCCCCATTTTATAAATTATTTAAGTTTTATAAATTTATATATTTATTTATATAATTTTAATTTTATCACAATTAGAACGAAATTATAATTTTTAAAATTTAATTAATTATATTTGATGATATTATTTATCTATATTAGTCGTAAAAATTAAGATATAATTATAATAAAATGAAAATTATATAAATAAATATATAATTTTATTAAACTTAATTAATTTATAAAATGGGACTGTGGAGGCGCCATTTCACTTGGCGCCTCCCAGCCCCATAAGTTGTAAACCTAAGTTTGCTGGGTAGGCGCCAGGTGAAATAGCGCCTCCCCAGCGAAATTTGCTACAGCGAAGGCGCCATGTTAGAAGGCGCCTTCAGTTGGCGCCCTGCGTATTTTGGTAAATAGTTTCAAAATTGCAGTAAAACAGAAAATAGTTTATGAAGTAAACGTTTTTTGGTATTTTAACCAAGTAGATATTTATAACAATTGTGAAAGTACGATAATTAATAATATTAGTTATTATATGTGGAAGATGTCCTTATCATCATTTTTTAAATAAAATTAAATATTGCAATGATCTTTGTGATTTATTGTTATTTGTAATTATTCCTGTGCAAGCAATTAAAAAAGTGGTAGTAATTAGAAGCATCCTAAATGTTGACGTTTGGCAATAAAGTAGTAAAGTCATCGTAAATGTTGATGTCTGGCAATAAAGTAGTAAAGTCATCCTAATTGTTGATGTCTGGCAATAAAGTAGTAAGATAAATGTAGACAAATATACAAATATATAAATGAGATAGAAAAGAAAGCTAATGTCTACGCAAGTGATGTCCAGTCCCACATCCAGGATCGATAATGTGGCGGCCGTATCTACTAACTCTCTGCGCAGGCTCGGGAGTCACATCCCCGGTGTCTGTGTCTGCTCTACCTCCAGCTCCTGCTCTGCCTCTACCCCTGGCTCCCGCTCTGCCTCCACCTCTACCTCTATCTACAAGCTTTGAGTGGTCTGTCATCATGCCACCATGCGCTAATCCCTGATCCTGAGTATGCCAATCAAATACAGGACGATATGGCTGCGCTGGACCAGCATCATCAGAAGGAAAGGCATAGAATGCAGATGAAACTCCTGGTGCATGTGGAAATGCCTGGAATGAGGATGGAACACCAGGAGGGAGCTGGTACATCTGGGGTGACGACGACCTAAATAGTACGGCCGGGAACGTGGTGGAGGATGAAGGATCATCAGGTGTAGTAGGGTGCAAATGAGATGGAGCAGTAAGATCAGGTATCATCGTCATGGTCTCCTGGGCAGTCGAAGGTGGAATCTGCTGCATTGTCGAAGCGGACGGAACATCAGCCTGCGACGTATGCCGTGGAGCAGTGCGACGTCGTCGGCGAGAGCGAGGTTGATCATGGTCACCTTCCGGAGGGTCTGGGATGTGATGGGCCTGGGGAGCTGGCTCCGCATGTGAGTCAATAATAACATGATCAACCTGCTGAATCACATGAAGGATGGACTCCGTCGCTGACCTAAGCGCATCGAAGCTGAACATAGCCTGCCCCTCAAGGGTAGTGAAGTCCTGTAGTGAAGAAACCTCATCTACCTGTGCAAATTTTTGACATTAAAGTTAGTTATAATACTAATGCATTTAAAGAAAATCAGATACAAAAAACTAGCACGCAAAATTATCACAAGGTCAAGCGCTCTCCCGACAGGTGTAATACACCGTCTGGTAACCCGTCTGTACCATGTCATGTAATCGGAACGTGGTCCCAGAACTAGGCGTGTAGTCGGCTCGGCGGTAACGCACAAGTCTCGCCGGATATCCCAGAGTGCAATATACGGCTGATGGCGGATGTGCCACTCCTCGTCATGCCGACCGGACAAGTGAAGGCAGTGGACCTCCGCCACCTGCTTCGGTGGCTCTGGAATGGCCTGGCGTAGTCCAAACTGCCGCAAAACCCTATCAGGCTGGTGCCACTCGACAATCTGGAAGTGAATAAGCGGCACCACTGCTGTCCAGGTGTCACTCCCGTCAAAGCAGTACTGAGGCAGTGATGCGATGACCTCCTCAGTGTACGGGATCCAGATGATCTGAAGTTACAATTTTATCATGTGATTTAAATACGATTGTGGATTGGACAAAGCCTTGAAATTAATGATTGTAAAAACCCCTTACGTACCTGATCAAGTCGAAGACGGTCCAGCACGTATCTGTAATGGGGTAGGCTGTGTGCCGGACTATCCTGGAACGTCTTTTGATAGTGCCACCTGCCAGGTTCAATAACAAAGTTAAGCAACTGCGTAGCAAACTTAATTATAAGTGAAAGTTGAAATATTTTCTAACTTGCGCGCTAAGGGGCCAATCCTTGCATCCCCCTCTAGTATGTCTGAAATAGCTATCGCGGGAGCGATAGTGGGAAATCTATCCCAAGCCCAGAGCTGCAGTAGTAGGCAACAACCTCCTATCTCTCTGTAATCGGTGCGGTGGCCTTGCAGAGCTCTCTGTACATGTATGCCAGGCAAGCTGACCCCCAACTGTACGTCCCAGCCTCGTGTAGGTGTGCGATCAAGGGTAAGTGCATGAGGTGGACGTATGTGCCGGAATGGTCCGGAAATAACGTCCCACCAATGAGTCGTAAAATGTAAGCTCGGGCGAATCTCTGCACTGTCACCTCATCCGCATCATCTGGAAGATGAGTGAAATGCCTCTCCAACCAACTCATCCTCAGTCGCCCCCATCGGATGACATTCTCATCCACCGGTAACTGGAGTCCCAAGTACTCCTCTATCAGGCCTTCCCACCCCCACACAGTGGGCCCCGTCACTACTCGACCGTCAATGGGTAGGCCGAGCTGAAAGGCAACATCCTGCAGGGTAATAGTCGTCTCTCCCTGCGGCATGTGAAAGGTGTGCGTCTCCGGCCTCCACCTCTCCACAAGAGCACTGATCAACTGATGGTCGATCGACACAAACTCACACATCGCCAAGCCGTAAAAGCCTGCCTCTCGCAGAAAGGGGACAATCAACTCCGGTGGCAGCTGGTGATGGTAGTGATGAGCTCGGCGAATCCTAAGCACACGGTCAGGCTGCAAAAGAAAAAATAACACCAACTATAACGTCTGACAATTCAGAAACAGTTAATACTCAGGTTAATTAAGGTGTAGCTATTTCCATACATGGCCTGCCCAAACCGACTGGGATATGTGTGAGGCCTGAGCGGTCAGCAGAGAAGGATCGAGTGGTCCAGGATCAACGCGTCGGGATGTGGATGCCATCTGCCACGACAAGCATTGCATAGGAATGAAATGTAAACACACACAAACTTAAAGGTGTTGTCCAATTTAAGCATAGCCTTAAGGTATTAAAAAATAATATCATAAAATGTCTTAAATTTAAGGTGCAATATATATAAATAATATCATACACGGTCAGGTAATAAAAAATTTCACATTACTAGTAATGGGGTAACCCTTATATACATAATGATGTGCAAATTTACAACCGTAAAAAATAAAATATAGTGTGCAACCGCTACACTTATGACATTGGTCAACATACTTTAAAGCATACATGCGAAAGTATGAATTGCTTAAAATCATGGTGTAGAAGGGCCTTCGTCCCCATGAAGCAGTGGGCAATGCCTACGATTATATCCTTCCATCTTACAATGACTACATTTTTGCTTTACACCGCTCTCCTGAGGCTAATCCATCTCATTTCTGATTCTGGTCGACTTTGGACGTCCCCTTGCACGTAATCTTCCATAATTTGGAACTAGGACAGGGAATGGTGGTAGGTTATTCCACTGCGACCAATCCCCAATAGGCCACCACTCAGATTTGTAACAATTGAGCAGCGTGTCAAGCCTGTATACAGCATCAACATATGGTTCCCACGATATGTTGATTGAGGCACAAGCAGCAATAATATGAGCGCAGGGATACCTATATGCTTGGAATTGTCCACATTCACATTGCCCTTTGTCTAATAACACCTGGACGACCTTTCCACATGACCCACTAGCCATATCAGGGCCCTCCACCACCTCAAACCTAGTCCCTTCTCTATTGTAAGCACGAACGTGGTAAGAAGAAGCACGTGACTGGATAGTCGCAAGCTCCTGTCTGAATCTGCTTGCGTATCTGTGTCCTTGTTGTAGGTCAGCGTGTGCTTCTTTTGCCCTTTCCACAAAGTACTTGACGCATCTATAGTATGTTTGTTGGACAAGGCCTATGATTGGCAGCTTCCTTAGTCCTTTGAAGAGGCCATTGATGCACTCTACAATGTTAGTCGTCATATGACCATATCTTCTGCCTTCGTCATAAGCAAGCATCCACCGCTCGTTCGGAATACCGGTCAACTTCTTATGGATCTCCTCATTGACTTTGCTAAGATTGTCCAATCTCTCCATGGCCTTTCCCCAACTGGGCTCGTATGCTAAATAGAAGGAGTCAAATAGGTTAACTAAAATGAACTACCGGGTGCACAAATTTAAAAATGAAACCCTCAATAAAGAAATGCCTGCATTAACACATACCAATCTTGAGGACAACTTTCCTCACATTGTCATCTCTGCACTTCTTGCGAACGTTGCTGGCAATGTGTCTGATACAATACCGGTGATAAGCATAAGGAGGCTGCCATCCCAGGCCTTCGGTGGCTACAACATCCTTTATAGCCCGGTGTCGATCTGATATCAAGCATATTTCTTGCTTGTTCGTGACATTGACCCGCAGTAATGCCAAAAACCAACTCCAATTCTCATAGTTCTCCCTGTCAACAATGGCAAAGGCAAGAGGAACGGGGCATTTGTTACCGTCCTGAGTCGCAACAATCAGTAGCACGCCCCTGAACTTGCCATATAGATGCGTGCCATCAACTTGTATGAATTGCTTGCAGTAAGGAAACGCGGCAATGCATGGCTTGAATGCCCAGAAAACTCGGTTGAAAACATGTTTCTGCGGATCGACACGATTATCAGCTATGACAAATTCGTGGGACTCCAACTTGAACAGCGCCTGGTCACAGTAGCCTAAAATGTCCAACCATTTGGGGAGCACTTCATACGATTTGTCCCAATCACCGTGCACCTTCACAATTGCCTTTTGTTTCACCTTCCATGCTTTTCTGTACGAAATCTTGTATTCGTACATCCCTTCCACCCTCTCTTGTATAAGCGAGATTGGAACGTCTTGCTTCATTTTAATCATTTCCAGGATCAGGGAACTGATATACTCGGAATCCAGAGACTTGTGGTCCTGTGTCAAACTAGCATTAACACATGTGTGGGGCCCTGAAAATCTAGTTATGGTCCAAGTGTTACAATTCTTCAGTTTCACCGCTCTGAGGTGGAAATTGCATTGGTCCCCAAATTTATCACACTTCAATGATAATCTTCTGATATCCGACTCCTCCACGTAATAACTGTGGTGCCTTCTGATGTGGTAATGCTTGGTTGCAGCAATTAAAGCCTCCTTGCAATCGAACTCTTGCCTAACCTGCAAGTCCTCCATGTCGTAATCATAGGTTGGCTTCATTATTTCCGAAAATTCATTTGGCTTCCGTATCGCATCCTAGTCAATGTCAGAGAAGACAGCAGCCTGGGGGACACCATATGATGTTTGTGCAGCATTACCACCCCTCACACACCGTGTTGGTACACTATCTGCATGTGTTGCCGCACGTTCTTCGTCATCTGTGTCATGATCGTCACTGCTACTGCAAGACACCTCATCGTCTTCAAAACCAGACTCTAGATGGGCATCCATTAATACGGGATCGATAAATTCTTCTTGTACGATAGGCAAGGCACGTGATGATCCTACCAAGGTTTGGGGTGCATTTATCGGGGTAACACCTGCAACAGATGAGTCCAGCGCAGGAGTATGACTATCAGAAATGTGGAACTCAAATCCACCTGTGTAAGGACGGCCTTCCCCCACCATCGAACAACCAGTGTTAACATAAACCGCTGGATCCACGGGTGGTGCAATTCTTGTAACTCTTTCATCAAAACCAAGGTTGGCAGTGCGCAATTCGGATGTGATCACGTCCACGTACAATTCCATGGCTGTCATCGTCGGATGTTGTTCATAGCTTGCTATCGCGTAAGCCAAGTCTTCATCGTCATCCAATTCGTATGCCATGTACTGAGCCTCTGTTTGATGCTGTGGAAACCTGTAAACAATCTTCCCCACAGCTTAACCTTCGTGAAGCTTCAGTCGGGCATGAATTCTAGCCCACAAAACATCCATACTACTGCATCCTCTTACTTTCAATGCCTTTGGAGGAGGTCCATCGTACATTATCCCCTCTGATCCCTCAACAATTGTACCGTTTGAATATATAAACGCAATTAAACTTTTCTTCATCTTCTAATATTTAGCTGCACAATACTCGCTGCACCCCCACATGGAGAAGTAGTCTCATATACAAATTTTGTTATCATAAATGAGTATACTAGTATTTAATACTATAATTAAAAATGAACGCGATGTATAACTATGTTGCAAGGTATTCTATTAATTCTACGAAATAACAGTTTTATTTTCTTCGACCAATCTAAGGTTATTTTTTTTCCAAAACTAATATAAAATCTGACTATATAATTTTACCTACTTAAATATCACATCAAATATAAGAACTGCGAAATACATTATCTACAATATCTACTATTTAAATGCAAAAAAGTTCAAATTTGTAATAACAATATCCTACTTTTTCAAGGCTCTTGATTACATTTACATTTCTCAAGATCTTTTTTAGTACCTCTCTTATGATACATTAAGATTTCACATGATCCAGTTCTCTAAATATGGCTTTCACCTAGGTCGTAAGACTTATATTAGGACATCCTTCTTTATCTGGTTGGTTATTATTTTAATAGCACACCCTATCACATTACATATAAAGTCCTACGACATTTTCATAAATCATAACTTCACATCTTAAATCATAATTCCGCAACATAAATCATAACAATTAATATAAAATAAATAATTCTATATTATTAATATCATTATATTTTAAATAAATTTCTCTACCGATATAAAAAATATTTTCACTACGACTATATAAAAATTATAGTATAAGCATAAAATTCCTGAAACTACTAACCGGTGAGTATTCGGAGAAGCAAACAGAAAAAATGCTCTGCATGAAAGATAAATTTGTTAGATAATTTAATAATTTCAATCTCTAAGTAAAAATTATTAGATGTTATTGTATCAATTATAAAATTATGCAACAATCACGCTAAATTAAATTTATTCTGTAGGATAATATATTAAAGAAATAAAAATAACAATATATATAAAATTTTATTGATGTATATTCAATTTAAAATATATTGTTCGAATTTTTATATCAAGAAAATATTAATCAATTTTAAAAAATATTTATTTTTTATTCCTAACTCATCTCATTAAAACTAAAATATATAGTAGGTTATTTCAATCAACGTTTTCCATAACATGAATTTCTAAAAAAAAAAACATATTTGATCATTAAAAATAACTTGACGCATAAAAAATATTATATTATATTAAATTAATATTATTCAATATATTCTATTTCAACTTTTAATACAATGATTGAAGAAACAAAAAAAAAATCATCTGCAAGGTACGTGAAATGAAAAACAAATTATGCGCGAACTATAAACCCTCCGAGAACTTTCAGTTGATGTATTTTAAATTTAAAATATACTGTTTAAAAAATATCATTAACAAAAACTTAAAATATTGTCATAAATTATAAAATATAATTAATTATTGTAAAAAAAATATTGTCAATAACATGTTAGTTTTCTAACAAATATAATATGTTCAAGTTTCAATTTTTTCTAAATCCTAGATCATCACTTCACATTATAAGCCATAATAATCAAAATAAATTAAAAATTATAATATAAATGTCAAAATTCTACAAACACTAACCAATAAAAATCATAAACTATCACAGATCACATATATTTATAAAATTCTTTCCTAAAGCCTAGATCATCATTTCCCATCATAAATTATAATAATCAACATGAAATATAAATTATAATATACATACAGAAATTACAAAAATACTATCCAATGAAAAACATAAACTATCACATATCATATAAATTTGTATATATTTTTTCAAAATCCTAGATCACCACTTCACATCATATATCATAATAATTAACATAAAATAAATATTATAATATAAATACATAAATTATCAAAATTTAAGCAAATAAAATTTATAAATCATGACAAAAATTATCACAGATCACATATATTTATATAATTTTTTTCTAAATCGTAGATCATTATTTCCCATCGTAAATCATAATAATCAACGTGAAATATACATTATAATATACATACAAAAATTATATAAAAATACTAATCAGTAAAAAATATAAACTATCACATATCATATAAATTTGTATAAATCTTTTCTAAATCCAAGATCACCATTTCATATTATAAATCATAATATTAACATAAAATAAATATTATAATATAAATACAAAAAATATTAAAACTTAAATAAATAAAATTTATAAATTATAACAGAAATTTCTCTCTAACTCTTTAATCATCACTTCAGATCATAAATCATAATAATTCATTTAAAAAAATATAACATAATAATAAAAATTACAAATATACTAACCAAACAAGAGTTGACTGGGATCAGATTTGCTCCAAAGCAAAAAATACTTCCGAACGCAATGTACAAAAATAAGAACGGATGATAAACGAATTGTGGCTACAACTTTTACGAACAAAAAAGAGAAGTAAAACTGCGAAATGGATTCTGAGTGAGAGAGGGTTTGAGAGAGGCAGAACTGCGAAATGGATTTTGAGTGAGAGAGGAGACGGTTGCGTGAGGGTTTGGAAGGAAGGAGGAAGGAGGGAGGGTATAAATAGGGGGGAGGCGCCTGATGAAATGGCGCCTCCCGTTTGAAATTCGAATTTCAAAATTAAAGGCGCCCAGGGGCGCCATTCCATCTGGCGCCCTCCATACGGAGGGCGCCATTCAAACTGGCGCCTCCCGCATGGAGGGCGCCACCTCAAACGGCGCCTCTAAGGGGGAGGGCGCCACTTTGAGTGGCGCCTCCAGCCTCCACGGGCACCAAATTGAATGGCGCCCTGCGTATTTTGGTAATATGTTTCCAACCTGCCGTAAAACGGTAAATTATTTTAAAAATTTGCATAATTGGGTATTTTAGCCGAATGGGGGCATCAAGTCGTGAATTAAGCAGCAGCGATAACCAAAGTAAAAATTAACACTACCGATGATAGACTAACATGTGAAACAGCACTGCTGCCAAGCCTATAAACAAGCTAACAAAGAACACAATTCTGTATAAAACAGCAGCCGGCAAAAGAAAACCAAGAAAAACATACCAGAATAAATCACTAGCAAGCCCTCTCGTCTGGAGTCAGGATATCTTTGATGCGAAGGGGAGGATTGGAGAAACCCACAAATTGGAAAGGGATCCCTTGAGACGGACTCTAGCAGTTCCATGAGCCACTTCGTTAAACAAAATTGTATTGATGCTGCCTTGAAGAGACCAACCACATATCATGAACAATGAATGGCATGGATAGCCCAGAAAGAATATCCGCCTTCGCAGGCCTCTATAAGCATCTGATTGTCCGATTCAAAAGTTGGTTTATGAACACTCAAAGCTTCAGCTGGGCCAACTGCATATCTCTTGGCTGAAGCATTCAGCCCATAGAGGGGAAAAGGCAATAACACGTCTAGTCAGCCCAGGTAAGAGTAGCTTCACAGTCAAGGCCTCTACCCAACTATACAGCTGGACCCTCCAATGGACCAAATCAACCCAAAAGAAAAAGTTGGTTGACAGTTGTGTCCATTAGAACCCTTCGCCTCCTGAAACAAACTTTGTGCATGTCCGCGCAGCTGGGTTGTTAGAAGTTGTCACCTTTATTCATTTGGCGTGTTTCAAAGAGACGGATAAGATGACCGCGCCCCCCCCCCCCCCCAAAAAAAAAAAAGGATATTAAAATTTACAAATGTATAACTGGGTCCCAGACTCCAGGAACATTTGAGACAGACAACAAACAATGAAGTAACCAAAGCATGTTTTTTTGACTGCCATTGCCAAAAGCTTCACGCAAGATTCTTTCGACTAAGTTAACTTTCAAAAGGATGTCCCAAACCCAAATGTTAATACGAACCACATTCTTTATTTTAATCTGGTCAAAATTTTCATCTTTCATGGTGTTCTCCTACTCATTACTCTCACTTTAACAATTTTGAAATCGGTCGATTTGTCTTCTAATTAATGGATAAAAAGCTTTAATGTTAAGCTATAATTCAAGAGTTACCAACTTCAAGTTCCTAAAAGCTTTCATGCAAATTTGTGCAAAGTGAGCACTGCCGTAAGTTTTGAAAAATGGATTAGAGCTAATGATAATTACATTCCTAGCTAGTCATCATATACATCATCAGAATTCTGCCTTGCAAGCCAATCCAGAACAAAAAAAACAAACTTAAAAAACTCATTTTAGTATCATGTTAAAGCCTTTTCTTTCCGCTAATCGATGCATCAAACTTGTTCGTTATCATGTCAAGCATACGCTTAGTTGTGCTGGGATATCATAGTGCTTTGCATGCCTACCTTGAACATTTCATTAACATTTCTTCGATAAAATTATATATTACTAGTTTAATAGGATTATGAATTCCTTTATTAATTTATTCCTCGAATTGCTCTAGCACTATATTTGGATCTCCACAACCCATGGTAGTGTTACACTTATCAACTAATATGGCTGCAAAGAAATTATCAAGTAGTTTTTGTCTTTTTGATACTAAGAGAAGTTTAGAAGTTGAATAAAATCTAACGTTAGAAACATTAGCAGCCTTTCTAAGGATTTACTTTAATATTTTTCGATCTAATTATCTATAATAGTTGATGGCAGCATTTAAATTTAACATATTGATGATCACAACAGTAAACTTAAGCGGTTGTATTGTAAGATGGTTTAAGTGGAGGAAGGGGGCGTGAAAGTAAATACAAAATATATGAAATGTTAATTGCATGCACAAAATGTCAGTTTGAAGTTTCACGTTATCTCTTATGAACAGATGAAAATCAATCACAAGCACAGGCTATCTGTTTCATTATATATTTTATATTATTTTCTCCATTTTTTAGGTGTCATTTTAAAAAAAATTATTTTTATTTATTTATTGATTTAACAATTAAGATTGTATTTTTTTATCTTTTTGTAAATATTATCTCTATTATTTAAATAAATACTTAATAATTTTACTTATTAATTTATTTTTAATAGAAAATATATTAACAAATTATAACTTTATTCTTCTAGAATTAAAATTATCTATTAATCTTAAATTACATTTAAAAAGCAAGAGAGGAATTACCCATTATTGTTTGGTTTTGAGTGCCTTGTTGTTCGACCAATATTTGGTTGGTTTTCAAATTGGTATAGTATCAAATTTTAAACAGATGGAAAAAACATGTGTATGTGAATAACGTGGGAATCAAATATCTATTTCTTTTTGGGAAAGTGTTCATCTGGGGGATAGATTTTTCCATTTTTCATTTTAAAATCATTTGTGTACAGTTTTTTGAAGGCATACAATTATATGCCATTTAATCTCTTGAAATTACTGATAAAAAGATTTAAATATAAAATAAAATAATACATTTATACTTTTATGTATTTATTTCTCCTCTATTCTCCTTTTTAAATAAAAAATTGCTAACTCAATTCTTTTTTTTTTATTTAAAAATAAAAATGAGAGAAGAATGAACACAAAACGCATAAGAACGCAAGTATTACTTCATAAAAAAGTGCTCGATTTGTCGAGTAGGAAGGGAAAAGAGTCGTCCCTACAAACGAAACTTTCCATAATTTAAAGAAGCTTTTAACCGTCTTGTGTAGTTTGGTTAAGGAACAGGGAGGTTGGCAAAAGAGATGCAGTCAAAAAAGTGGTTAGCCCATCATTCAAAGGAAAAGCTATTAATTGCATTAAATCTTAATCATTATCCAAAGAAGGATAGAAGCTGGAATTCCCAACCCATTCGCCCCCTAACAGATGTTGCAAAATCGTAAAGAAGAAAAAAGTTAAAGAATGCATGCATTCATTCATGTCCTTGTGTGTTGTCTCTCTTCATCTCACTTTATCATTTTATCTAAAGCACATGGCTTTTTGTCGACACCAAAATCTCCTAGGAAAAGGCTATTGCTTCTTGTTGTATCGTAAGCAAAATGTTATTCGACACCAAAATGTTAATTTTTTTGCAATTATATATATGATAAAATTCTAAGTTGGGTTGATAAAGATTTTCATGAAGGAAGCTCTTGTATGTTCTACTTATATCATACGCAAAAAAAAAAAGAATAATTATTAATTTTTATAATTTGTAATATTTAAAAATTTTAAAATAAATTTTTATTATATATGAACTTTATAAAATTAATAATTATCTTTTATTTATTAAATATAACTAATAACACATGAAATAAATAAAATATATAATCATCTGATAAATAAGATATAAGTGATTTTCAATTGATCATTACAAATGAAATGAAAAAAATAAATTTTTTAAAAAAATTATTCATTAAATTTTTAATTTAATATCGGCCAATTCATTTCAAATATTTTGTAGAGAATTTATATTTTAAAATTTTAATTTTTTGTAAAAACTTTTACTCCAGTAATAGTGAGAAGACTTCTTTTAATTTGTCAAATTGCGTACACGACAAAAATATTATGAATAGAATAAGTATAAAATAGTGTTAACGAGCAAATAATAGCATCGAGTTTGGAAAGAGGACAAAATTGACCAGAGTGGCACCGAAACTAGCACCGATTTTGTTCTCACGTCTCGGGGCTTTCGGTCAAAGTCCATGAAATTAGGCTTTGCCACATGAAGCACTTCACCTACGATTGGAAGCCTCCAAGTGTCCAAAAGTTTCTGCCTAAGACTCAAAATGACTAAACCTAAATTACATTTTTACACAGCCCTATTCATCAATTCTATCTTAGATGGTACCAACTCACCGCAGTCACAGTCTGCTCTGCGTTGCCATGCAACTCATGAGAAATCATCATTGCAGCCCTAAACTCGTAATTAATAAGGATAGACTCACAGAAATAGGTTGCTGGATCTGACACATCGCGGCATCTGAGCCGTGCCACGTGTAACAAATTATTTCATGAGAAATCTTGAACTTGATTCCCGCGAATCTATATTAAAAAACAACATAATATAATATTTATAAAACTTAATCACATATGTAAAGTTGAAATTTATTTTTATTTTTGTTTGATTTTTTATTAGTTTAGTTACTTTTCGCATCCATCTTTAAAAAATGAGCGTGAAAATAAACTTGTTTGATAAGTAAAATATGTGAATGGAAATTTCCTCCGATGACTGAAGAAGTACGATGAGTATGCTTTGTTTTGATTCGGCATGTAGGCAGAGCAGAGATATGGGCTAGCTACGCTATGACGATGTGAGAGTCAAAGCACATTATGGACATTAGCAGGCTTTGTCTTCTTTCTCAGACTCCGTGGAAATGATCCTTCCTTTTACCTTGCCGCTGCGTGGGGATGGGAAGATGCCGATAATTTATAATATTTTGTAAATATGGTTTCGGTATAGTTTAGTAATGATATAATTTTTTATTTTATAAAATAAATAATAAAATAAATTTTTACATGGAATAAAATGATAAAAATAGAGTAATAACACTTTTTTTGTCGTATTCAATGAAATCTTGCTATTTAAAAATGAATTTATTTTTGTTTTATATACTTATATGTATACATGTATATGTTTAATTTTTTTTATTATTTTAATAATTTAATTATTTAAAAATTAAAAATTTTATTTAAAATAATAAAGATAAAAAGTAATAATTTTTTTGTTATGTATTAAATTATTTTTTTAAGTTTCAAATTATTTAAATTAATTATATATTATTTTAAATCTATATTATGATATTATATTAATTATATATGATTTATAATATTTAAATATAAATTTTTCTTCCTTATTTATTAGTGCTTGAAATTATTTACTAATTATATGTAAATTTATAAATATTAATTTTGAAATTTATTTTTTAATTATTTTTATCTTTCATCATTTTTGTAAATTTTTATAAAATTCTGTTGTTCCGTGAAATATAAAAATAAGACAAATCTTATTTCCAACGATGGAGTGAGAGATAGAATAATAGAGAAATTATGATATATTATTAATTAAGTGATGTATTAATATATTATTAAATTTGGTGGTATATTAAATTTATATTTATTAAAGTTAAATTTTATATATTATATAATTATATATTAATAATTAAATTTAATAATATATTAGTATTTTTTAATAATAAAATAAAATAAAGTTAATCTATTCTTACCAACTTCGGCGCCACCCTGCAGTTCCTGGTACCAGATGCCAAACACTCTTTGCCGAAATACAATGGGTTCCCTTGTCCAAATATTTTCCAAGAAAATTCCGGGATTCGTGACAGTACCTTTGTGGCATATTATCGGCTTCATCATCATTCTAGACACTAGACTAGACTCCAGGCCACCTCATCAACTTCATCAATGGGATTCTAGTCTGGATCTATTATATCTTCTCTCCACCTGCTGATATAGCGGCAATTTGAATCACAAATATTTGTGTTAAAGAAATAATTATAATAAAATAAAATATGAGGGATTGATTTTTTTTAACAAATAATATGATTTTAGAGTTTATGTGAACAATTAAAAGTGTACACTTTCTGCTGCTTCTATATATTTCTAATTAAATTTAGTACAAAATAAAATGGATCTGTACTATATTTATACTTCAAATTGAAAAAATTATTTCAACATATTAAAATTATAAAAAATAATTTCTAAACCTTTTCTTAATAATTTAAATTTTCAAAAATAATTGACATTTGATAATCAGCACTTAAATTTTACTATAATGATATTTCTTAAAATGTTTTAAAATTATGTAGATCTCTTTTTTTTTTAGAAATAAATTGAAAAGCATTGCATTTGTCTTTAATGTTGTCGTAGATTTTAAAATTAGAAAGAAAATTTAATAATACTATAAAAAAATCTCAGAAGGGACCGATTTATTATTACAAGGAATTATTTGATTTATAATAATATAAAAAATTCTAGTTTTTTAGAATTAAAAAAGAAGTAAGTTATTTGATTAATTATTATCTAATAATAAATTGACATGAGAAATTATTTACCTACCTATTTTCCAAATAAATTTTATTTCTTATATTTTTTATGGATACAAACATAAAATCATCTCTACTAAATTTAATTAATAATAACTTCATCCCTTTTCTAACCTCCTAATAATTTTTTAATAATTTATTCTACTTAACTTTTGACAATTATAGTGTATATGAGACACATTTTTTTCGATGTCTTAAAATTTAAAAACTTTTATAGCACTTAGAGTTAGACTGCTGCATAATTTTTAAATATAAAAGCATACTATTTAATAATTTTAATTTATTTATAGGCATATTTAAAAATTATTAATTTTATAGTATAAAAGATAATACGTATTCATAATTCCTACATAAAAAGATAATAGATATTTATAATTTAAAACAAAAGAAACTTAATAGTAACTATTTACTATAAAAAATTTCGTTAAAAATAAAAAAATAAAATCAGTACAAACAAGGAGCGAAAAACATGGCCTTATTATTAAATCTTAGTAACACAAAATGTTAAAAATAAGGTAATTCAGGTGGCGTGCAACGGGACAATGCTGTAGGCACCGCAGCAGCCAAATTTTATTCTCTTATATTTACGAGTATTATTTATTTATTTATGCCAATTTTTTTATAATAAAAAATGTATTTTATCAAATTCTTATTTAGTATTTTAATAGGAAATAAATATCCCCAATGAGATAATTAATAATTTTTTTATAAAAATATGATCATTGTCGAACTAGATAACATACATAATATTATATATGAATGAATGAAAAGATTAAATAAATGAATAAGATATGTGTTTTCATAAAAAAATATAAAATTATAAGTTATGAATTAATTTAATTTTTTAAAAAATAAAATTGTGAATTACTAAAAAACTATGATGCAAAAGATACCATATATATAAAAAATAAATAAAAAATAATTAAATTGATTAGTATACATAATATTAAGAATATAATAATTATTTTATTAAATAATTTTAAGTATTTCCTAAAAAATTTATATAAAAAAATTATTTTAAAAGAACTTTAACTTCTTGTAAGAATTTATTTCACGTTAAATTGCAATGATTGTGGGAAAAAAATTAGACACATTCTTGATTATTAATTAACTTCGAGAGCATGTGTGAAAACATGACAATGGAAGCAATGAAATCCTTGACAAATTCTTGTGAGATAGTGAATATCCTGCGCATGCTATTTGATAACCTGAGAAAGTGACAGAAAGCAATCCAAAATTTCGAAGAAATTAAAAATGGTGTTGAATTAAATTGGGTGGTGGAATTCAAGGCAAGAAAACATGGAGTGACATTGATGCCGGCCATAAACAGAGAATTATAAACCACGGATACAACATATATTCGGGGGGAGGGGCATTATCGTATTTAATTATATATTAAATTTATTTTTATTAAGATTAGATTTTATAAATATAATAATAATATAACGTAAATTTTTTTGAGAATCTTTAATTGCCCAGAAAGCTGAGGGGACAGAAAATGACCACTTTAATATTTGAGAATCTCTTCTTCAGAAAAGATGTATAGAATTTGACTTTTCTCCACATGAACTTTCGGCTTCTTCCAAATTTTCAAGGCTCTACTTTAGGATGAAAAGCAAGTACAGACCATTTCATTCGTTCACTAACTCTTTTGTTATTGATGTATTGGCAAATTAAGATCCTGTCCTCAAATAAACATACAGACAAAATCCCACATTAAAATATTGATTTCCGGTTACTTGCAGCCCCAAATCAATGTATGTTTGAATGCTCAAACTAAGAGATATGCGGTTATCACATCGTTACCGTGTGAGAAGCAGTTCATCATTCTTCTTGTCGTCCCTCGACGTGAATTTCATCACCTCCGACAAAACCCTAGAACCGTGTTTCTTCAATTAGTATGTGGACTTTGTAGACCAAAGGTGGGTTCACCTAAGATGAGGAAGAGGATGAGGATGGATAAAGTACCGTTTTACTGTTTTTTTTTCAAAAATTTATTTCTATTTTATCGCCGTTTGAAAATTTATTATCAAAATACGCATGGTGAGGGGAGGCGCCATTTGGGATGGCGTCCAAGGGGCGAGACGCCACTCAAGATGGCGCCCCTGGGCATATTTGAGGATGCCATTCAAAGTGGCACCTTCAGTCTGATTTTTATTAATTTTGATACCTTTTAACTGCAATTTTTCCTTCAAAAATAATTAATTTTGATATCATTTCAAAATAAAATTTTTAAAAATAAATAATATATGATTGTGACTCAAAATAATTTTTTAAAAATAAATTACTCATTTCATAATTATATTTGATGTCATAAAAAAATATGTTAACTTCACTTTGATATTTAATACATAAATTTATTATTAAATAAGAAAGTAGTTAATGATAATAATATATTTAATAAAAATAATAAATATTTAGTAAATAATTAAATATTATTAAAAAAATATAGGATCAATAAAGAATAATTACGTAATTTATATTAATGTCTCTCAAAATTTGATCCAATGAAACTTAATATTTATAATTTTTCGGAATTATAAACTTCCAACGTTCGAAATTATAAACTTTCAACGTTCGAAATTATATTATTACAAGTAATTATTTAATACGTTATTATATATAAGTAAATTTATTGAATTATTCAATAATATTCTTTATATACGAAGTTGAAGATTGTTAAAAATGAAAAGAAATATAACGAAATAGATATATTTTTTTTATTTTGTATTTATTTCAATAATATTCTTGCTACTTTGTATTTATTTCAATAAAATTATTTTTATTTTGTAACAAAGTAAATACGAAATGACGAAGTTGAAGATAGTTGAAAATTAAAAAAAATGTGGTTATTTCGTTGCAATAATCGTTTCATTTTGTAATGAAATTAAAATTGTAACATGAATTAATTCTTTTTTATTTCGTCATAATGATAAAATATTTTGGCAATGAGAGGCAAAAGTACCGATTAACTGTTTTTTAAGAAACTATTATTCATTTTATCATTCCTTCAAAATATTTTATCAAAATACGCATAGAAGATATGCACAGCGGTGGAGAGAAGCCAAATGGCGTGTCAAGGGACGTCAGACGAAATGGCGTCGTTGGCACTCAAGGGAAGGGACACCAGGCGATATAGCGCCTTTGGCTTACGACACCCTCACTCCTTATTTCTAAGTTAATTAGCCGGTGACCGTGTCTACTGTGAATCCAAAAGACTTGAATTTTGGTATTGTACATGGCCAGCATCCCCATCTACATTGACAATTATGCTAAGTATTTTTATTCTTAAATGTTTAGTGGACTCAACTCATAACGTATTGAATAAATACAATATTTAATGTCATTTACAAGGATGATGGTTATTTATCCTTCAAATATTATAATTAATATTATTAATTTTTTTATATTTATTATAACTATTTATTCCTTTCTTCACTAATAATATTAAAATAAATAATGAGAAAAAAATTTAATTAAAAAATAAATATATATTTCATATTATAAAGATAAAATTTATTAATTTATTTTAACATGGTAAATAAATAAAAGAGTAGATAATTATAACAATTGTGAAAGTAAAAAACTAATAATGTTAGTTATTATATTTGAGAGATGTCATTATCATCATTTTTAAAAAAAAACTAAATATTGTAATGATTTTAAAGTTTATTATTAAAGATATAAGTACCTACGCAAGCAGATAAAAATGTCGTAATAATTAAAATCATCCTAAATGTTGATGTTTGGCAATAAAGTAGTAAGATAGATGTACATAAATATATAATAAACATAGAAAAAAAAGCTAATGTCTACGTAACTGATGTCCAGTCCCACATCCAGGATCGGTAATGTGACGGCCATATCTACTAACCCTCTGCGCAGGTTCAGGAGTCACATCCCCGGTGTCTGTGTCTCCTCTACCTCCGGCTCCCGCTTTGCCTCTGCCCCTGGCTCCTGCTCTGCCTCTACCTCTACCTCTACCTCTATCTACAAGCTCTGAGTCATCTGTCATCATGCCACCAAGTGCTAATCCCTGATCCTGAGTATGTGAATCAAATGCAGGACGATATGGCTGTGATGGACCAGCATCACCGGAAGGAAAGGCATAGAATGAAGATGAAACTCCTAGTATATGTGAAAATGCCTGGAATGAGGATGGAACACCAGGAGGAAACTGGTACATTTGGGATGACGACGGACCATATAGTGTAGTCAGGAACATGGTGGAGGATGAAGGATCATCAGGTGCAGTAGGTACATATGAGATGAGGCAGTAATATCAGGCATCATCATCATGGTCTCCTGGGCAGTCGATGGTGGAGTCTGCTGCACTGTCGAAGCAGACGAAACATCAGCCTGCGACGTATGTCGTGGAGCAATGCGACGTCGTCGATAAGAGCGAGGCTGATCATGGTCACCCTCCGCAGGGTCTGGGATATGATGGGTATGAGGAGCTGGCTCCGCATGTGAGTCAATAATCACATGATCAATCTCCTGAATGGCATGAAGGATGGAGTCTGTCACTGATCTAAGCGCATCGAAGGTGAACCTAGCCTGCCCCTTAGGTGTAGTGAAGTCCTGTAGTATGGACACCTCATCTACCTATGCAAATTTTTGACATTAAAGTTAGTTTCAATACTAATGCATTTAAAGAAAATCAGACACAAAAAACTAGTACGCAGTATTACCACAAGGTCTAGCGCTCCCCAACGGGTGTAATACATCGCCTGGTAACCCGTCTGTACCATGTCATGTAATTGGATCATGGGCCTAGAACTAGTCATGTGGTCGGCTCGGCGATAGCGCACAAGTCTCACCGGATATCCCAGAGTGCAATATACGGCTGATGGCGGATGTGCCACTCCTCATCATGCCGACTGGACAAGTGAAGGCAATGGACCTTCACCACCTGCTTCTGTGGCTCAGGAATAGCCTGGCGTAGTCCAAACTGCCGCAAAATCCTATCCAGCTGGTGCCACTCGACAATCTGAAAGTGAATGAGCAGTACCATTACTATCCACATGTCACTCCTGTCAAAACAGTACTGAGGTAGTGATGTGGTGACCACCTCAGTGTACGGGATCCAAGCGATCTGAAGTTGCAAATTTATTTTGTCATTTAAATGCGATAATGAAATGGACAAAGCCCTGAAATAAAAATATCCATTATCCCCTACATACCTGGTCGAATTGAAGACGGTCCAGCACGTATCTGTAATAGGGTAGGCTGTGTGCCGGACTATCTTGGAACGTCTTCTGATAGTGTCACCTACCAAGTGCAATAATTAAGTTAAAGAACTTCAAAGTGAACTTAATTATAAGTGAAATTTGAAAAATTTTCTAACCTGTGGGCTAGGAGGCTAATCCTTGCATCCCCCTCTAGTATGTCTGAGACAGTAATCGCGGGGGCGATAGTGGAAAATCTATCTCATGCCCACAGCTGCAGTAGTAGGCAACACCCTCCTATCTCCTTGTAATTCGGAGTAGTGGCTTTGCAGAGCTCTCTGTACAGATAGGCCAGGCAAGCAGATCCCCAACTATACGTCCCAGCCTCATATAAGTGTCCAAGCAAGGGTAAGTGCATGAGGTGGACATATGTGCCAGAGTGGTCTGAAAATAATGTCCCACCATGAGACACAAAATGTAGGCCCAGGTGAATTTCTGCACTGTCACCTTATCCGCATCATCTGGAAGATGACTGAAATGCCTCTCTAACCAACTTATCCTCAGTCGCCCCCCTCTAAGGACATTCTCATCCTCCGGTAACTGGAGTCCCAAATAATCCTCTATCAGGGCTCCCTATCCCTAGACAGTGGGCCCCATCACTGCTCAATCGTTAATGGGTAAGCTGAGCTGAAAAGTAACATCCTGCAGTGTAATAGTCGTCTCTCCCTGCGGCATGTGAAAGTTGCGTGTCTCCGACCTCCATCTCTCTACAAAAGCACTGATCAACTGATAGTCGATCGGCACAAACTCGCACATCGCCAGGCCGTAAAAACCTGCCTCTCGTAAAAAGGAGAGAATCAACTTCGGCGGCTGCTGGTGATGGTAGTGATGAGTTCGTCGAATCCTCAGCACACGGTCAGGCTGCAAAAGAAAAAAATCACTAATTATTGCATCTGACAATTCAGAAACTGTTTAACCAAGTTTTTTAAGATCTAACTATTTTCATACATAGCCTGCCCAAATTGACTGGGATATGTGTGAGGCCTAAGCCGTCAGCAGTGAAGGATCCCGTAGACCAGGATCAACGCTTCGGGATGTGGATGCCATCTGCCACGACAAGAATTGCATTAGAATGGAATTTAAACACACACTAAGTTAACATACTTGTGCAATTTAAGTACAAAGATCAACACAAGAATTTATATGCACTTGGATGATTAACTGATGGTTTGTTCACATTATTAGTAATGGGGGTAATATATATATACATAATGACGTGCAATTTTACAACAATAAAAAAAAAACACATCATCCAACCGTTACACTTATGACATTGGTTAAAATACTGCGTAACATATCTGTGAAAGTAAATAATCAAAATCAATGTGAAGAAGGGCCTTCCTCCCCATGTAGCAGTGGGCAACGCCTACAATTATGTCCTTCCGTCTTACAAAGACCGCATTTTTGCTTGACACCACTCTCTTGAGGCCAATCCATCTCATTTCTGATCCAGGTCGACTTTGGTCGTCCTTTTGCACGTAATTTTTCATAATTTGAAACTAGGACAGAAAATGGTAGTAGGTTATTCCATTGCGACCACTCCCCGATCGGCCACCACTCATATTTGTAGCAATTGAGTAGTGTGTTAAGCTTGTATACAGCATCGACATATGGTTCCCACGATATGTTGACTGAGGCACAAGCAGCAATAATATGAGCACAAGGATACCTATATGCTTGGAATTGTCCACATTCACATTGCCCTTTATCTAATAACACTTGGACAACCTTTCCACATGATCCCTTGGCCATATCAGGGCCCTCCACCACCTCAAACCTAGTTCCTTGTCTATTATAAGCACGAACGTGGTAAGAAGAAGCACGTGACTAGATAGTTTCAAGCTCCTATCTGAATCTGCTTGCGTATATGTGACCTTGTTGTAGTTCAGTATGTGCTTCTTTTACCCTTTTCACAAAGTACTTGACACATCTATAGTATGTTTGTTGAACAAGGCCTGTGATTGGTAGCTTCCTTAATCCTTTGAAAAGGCCATTGATGCACTCTACTATGTTAGTCATCATATGACCATATCTTCTACCTTCGTCATAAGTAGGCGTCCACTTTTCCATCGGAATAGCGGTCAACTTTTTGTGGATCTCCTCATTGACTTTCCTAAGGTTGTCCGATCTCTCCATAGCCTTTTCCCAACTAGGCTCATATGCTGAACAGAAGGAGACAAATAGGTTAATCGTGTTGAACTACCAGATACACAAATTTATAGATGAAAGGTTCAACAAAGAAATTATGCTATAAGGCATACCAATCTTAAGGACAGCTTTCTTGACATTATCATCCCTGCATTTCTTGCGAACGTTGCTGGCAATATGTTTGATATAGTACCGGTGAAAAGTATGAGGAGGCTGTCATCCTAGACCTTCGGTGGCTACAGCATCTTTTATAGCTCAGTGTCGATCTGATATCAGGCATATTCCTTGCTGGTTCGTAAAATTTACCCGTAGTAATGCTAAAAACTAACTCCAGTTCTCATAGTTCTCCTTGTCAACAATGGCAAAGGCAAGAGGAACGGGACATTTGTTACCGTCTTAGGTTACAACAATCAGTAGCACGCCTCTGAACTTGCCATACAGATGCGTTCCATCAACTTGTATGAATTGCTTGTAGTAGGGAAAAGTGGCAATGCATAGCTTGAAAGCCCAGAAAACTCGATTGAAAACATGTTTTTGTGGATCAACACGGCCATCAACTGTGACAAATTCTCCTGACTCCAACTTGAAAAGAGCTTGGTCACAATAGCCTAAAATGTCCAACCATTTGGGGAGCACTTCATATGATTTATCCTAATCACCGTACACCTTGACGATTGCCTTTTGTTTTGCCTTCCATGCTTTTCTGTATGAAATCTTATACCCGTACATGCCTTCCACCCTCTCTTGTATAAGCAAGATTAGAACATTTTGCTTCACTTTAATCATCTCCAATATCAAGGAACTGCTATACTCGGAGTCAAGAGACCTGCGATCCTGTGTCAAACTGGCATTAACACATGTGCGAGGCCCTGAAAATCTAGTTATTGTCCAAGTGTTAGAATTCTTCAAATTGGTCGCTCTAAGACGGAATCTGCATTCGTCCCCGTAATTATCACACTTCACACTCAATCTTCTGGTATCCAACTCCTCCACGTAATAACTATGGTGCCTTCTGATGTGGTAATGCTTAGTTGCAGCAATTAATACCTCCTTGCAATCAAACTCTTGTCCAACCTGTAAGTCCTCCATGTCGTAATTAGGGGTGGCAATTTTCGACACGACACGATAACATGACATGAATTAAACAGGTTCGGGTTAGGCTTAATCGGGTTCGGGTCATAAACAGGTTGACCCGTTTGACCTGAATAAATTTCGTGTCGGATTCGGGTCAACCCGTTTAAGTTACATGGGTTATTAAATGGGTCAACCCGACCCGTCAACCCGTTTAACCCATTATATAATATATAAATTTATTAATTATAAATTTATATAAAATAAAAAATTAATATAAACGGGTTCGGGTTGGGTTAAACGGGTTGTATTACTATTTTATAAGCATATTTTGTATATTCGGGTTATACGGGTCGTGTCAGGTTGACCCGTTTGTCGGGTCGACCCGTTTATTAAACGGGTCGTGTTCAGGTTGGGCATAAACAAGTTCGGGTTATGCCCAACCCGACCCGTGAACCAGAATTGCCACCCCTAGTCGTAATCATAGCTTGGTTTCATTATTTCTGAAAATTCATTAGGATTCCTTATGGCATCCCAATCAATGTGAGAGAAGACAGCAGCTTGAGGGACACCACATGATGTTTGCGCAGCATTGTCACTCCTCACTCGCCGCGTTGCAACACTATCTTCATGCGTAGTTGCACGTTCTTCGTCATCAGTGTCACGATCATCATCGCTACTGCAAGACACCTCATCGTCCTCAAAACCAGACTCAAGGTGGGCATCCATGAATATAGGATCAGTGGATTCTTCCTCTACGATCGATAAGATACTTGTTGAACCCATCATGGTATGTGATATATTTCTCGAGAAAACACCTGCAACAGATGAGTCCAATGTAGGAGTATAACTATCAGAAATGTGGAACTCGATTCCACCCGTGTAAGGAAGGCCTTTCCGCACCATCGAACAACTAGTACTGACATTAGCCGTTGGAACCACAGGTGATCTAGTTGTTGGAACTCTTTCTTGTGAACCCAGGTTGGCAGCGTGCAGTTCGGATGTGATCACCTCTGTGTACAACTCCATTGCTGTCATCGTCGGATGTTGTTTGTAACTTGCTATGGCACATGCCAAGTTTTCATCGTCGTCTAATTCGTATGCCATATACTGAGCCTCTATTTGATGCTGTGGAAACCTGTAAATAATTTTCCCCACAGCTTGATCTTGGCGAAGCTTCAGTCGGGCATGAATTCTCTCGCGCAAAACATCCATAATGCTGCATCCTCTCAATTTCAATGCCTTTGGGGGAGGTCTATCGTACATTACGCCTATCGATCCCTCAATCATTGTACCATTTGAATATATAAAAGTAATTAAACTTTTCTTCATCTCGTTACTTTTAGCTGCAAAATATTCACTTCACCCTCACAACTGACACATATTACCATATACAATTTCTGTTCTTACGAACGAATGAACTAATATTTAAAATTACCCGTAAAAATAAACGGAATGTATTATAATTTTTGTAATGTATTTATTTAATAATACATAATAATTTAACCGCACAAGCCAAACCCATTTCGACCTCTACAGGCCGATATTTTGTTCCGATAAATTTTTATGTTATTTTTACATTCATTCGTAATTTTTCATACTTCATAAATTTTTAATGTTCACTTGGAAGTGTGATGTAATATATATTTTAATACTTTTTGAATAAACCTATGCATGGTATAATTTTTTCGAATATGTTTATTATTCTTGCATTCATAATATCTATCATTTAAATAGAAAAATATTCATATTTTCAACAATAATAACCTATTTTTAAAGTTTCTGCTTACATCCACACATACTAAAATTTTATTTTTATTACCTATCTTATGGCATATTAAAATTTCACATGAAAAATTTCTCTAAATATAACTTTCACCTAGGCCCTAAAACCTATTTTAGAATGCATTTCTTTATTTTGTTTATTCTTCTTTTAATAGTACTACCTATCACAGTACATATAAATTTCTACAAATTTTTTATAAATTATAATTTCACATCTTAAATCATACTTTCACACCCTAAACCATAATAATCAATATAAAATAAAAACTCATATTATTTATATCATAATATTCTAAACAAATTTTTGTACCACTATAAAAGATATTTTTATGATGACTAATAAAAATTATAATGTAAGCACAAAATTTATAAAAATACTAATCGGTAAGTATTGGGAAAGGCAAACAGAAAAAAAGTCTCTGCATGAATGAAAAATTTGTTAGATATTTTAATAAATTTAATCTCTAAGTAAAAATTGTTACATATTATTGTATCATTAAAAAAATTATACAAAAAACACATTAAATTAAATATACTCTACAAGAAAATATATAAAAGGAACAAAAATAATAACATAAATAAAGTTTTATTGATGTATATTTAATTTTAAATATAGTGTTTGAATTTTATTATCAAGAAAATATTAATAAATTTTAAGAGAGAATTAATTTTTATTCTTAAATACTTTTATTAGAACTGGAATATAAAATTAATTATTTCAATTAACGCTTTCCATAACATTAATTTTTTAAAATTATTTTAAGATAAAAAAAATATGTTACATTATGTCAATATTATGTAATTATCTTATTATTTAAATCATAAATAATATAAGTCAGAATAAAAAAATTATAGCAAAATAAATTAAAAAAGAATAAGTATTATGTGAAAAGTAAAGTAATAAGTGTTAAAAATTAAATATATATTTAATTAATTTTATTGAACAATTCATTTGATTATTAAAAATAATTTAATGTCCAAAAAAATATATTGTATCATCCTTAAAGTTATTCAATATATTGCATTTGAACTTCTAATAGAATGATTGAAAAAAGAAATGAGAAAAAAATAAACAAAGTAGATGAAGTGAAGAAAAATTAATGTGTGAACTATAAACCCTTGGAGAAGTCTCAGTTGATGTATTTTAAATTTAAAACATAATATTCAAAAATTATTATCACCAAAAATTTCATAAAATTTATATAAATAAAATTTAATTTAATTACTAAGTATTTTTTTCTTAAATTTGATATAATATTTTTTATTTTTAATAATAAAATATATATTAAAGCTTTAATTTATTTAAAATATTATAATAAGCTAAAAATACATAACTTATTATATTTATGTTAATTAATGATGTTGATATTTTAAACCATAAACAATATGAGTAGATATAAAAAGAATACAATAGAGTAAATAAGAAGTAAACAATACGTACGGTATAAAGTAATAAAAAATTTACTGTATAATAAATAAATTAATTAAATTAATTGCATAATTGATATAAAATATATCTATAATCAAAAAATTAATATATCTTACTGTTAAAAAATATTGGTGTATATGACTTCAATACCATGTGTTAATAAAAAATAATTTCATAAATGTACAATAAAAAGGATAAAATAAATAGAAATAATGCATAAAATAGAGTCTTTACAAAATATCCTCAATTAATATTTACTTATTTTGACATATATTACTCTAAAATTAATATAAAAATATTAATCAATAGGATAATATATCCTCGTAATAATTAACATATAACAAAAAAAAATCTTATTTCTATCATATCCTTTATCTTAAAATATTTCATACTTTAAAAATATCTAACCATAATTTTTACCTACATTGTAAATTTTATTTTAAGATACTTTCCTTTATCCCCTTTGTTCTTCTTTTAAAATCATAAACTATCACAAATCATACAAATTTATTCAATTTTTTTCCTAAATTCTATATCATAATTTCACAGCATTAATCATAATAATCAATATAAAATAAATAATTTTTTCCCATTGTGAAATATATTCTTATAATAACTAATAAAAATTATAATATAAATACACAAATTATAAAAATACTAACTAGTAAAAATCACAAATTATCACAGATCATATAAATTTGTATAAATTTTTCCTAAATCCTAAATCATAATAATTAACATAAAATAAAAATCATCTCCTACTGTAAAATATATTCTCATAATAACTAATAAAAATTACCCTATACATACGAAAATTATAAAAAAATTAACCAGTACAAATCACACAGCAATTACAGATAATATAAATTTTTACAAACTTTTCCAATATCTTATATCATTTTTTCATATCATAAATCATAATAATTAACATAGAATAAAAATTTTCCTACCACTATAAATATAAAAATTATAAAAATACTAACCACGGAAGAGTAAGGAAAGAGGATCGGATCTGCTCCAAAGAACAAAATGTTGTTGAAAAATATTGTGAACGGGAAGAGTGCTTGCAAAGAAGCTTGGAAAAGTGGTTGCGAAGAGGCTCCGAATCAGGATTTTTTGGTGCTGGGGGGAAGAGTGACTGCCCCGAATCATGGTTTTCTGGTGCTGGGGGTGGGTGGTGGGGGTGGAATTTATAGGCACGGAGGCGTCAAGTGAAATGGCGTCTCCCTAGAAAATTGAAATTGGAAGGCGCCTTTCAACATGACGCCTTTGTGCAAATTTCAATTTCTAATTTGCTTGAAGGCGCCATGTTGAAAGGCGCCTTCCATTGGGAGGACGCCTTTCAACATGGCGCCTTCAAGCCATTTGAAGCACAAGGGCGCCATTAGGCCTGTCCGTCGGTCGGTTTTTGTTAGTTTGAGGCCTTAATTCTAATCAGTTGGTGAACAAACGGATGAAGTTTCAAGGAACCCGATACAAGCTAATTTGATTTCTGTAATCAACATAAACTGATTATTTGCTTTATTTAAATATTCGGGTGGGTTGTTTCGGTTAACCATTTCCTTCACTCAAAATCACACACACAATACACCTTAAATCAAATGCTGAAGTCTTGAAGCATTGTTGCATTCGAAAAAATTCAAAATAGCAGAGCAAATAATAGAGCCAATAATAATATTTCTGCATAAGCAACATCCATCCATTACAATATTACATAAAAGTGCAGAAACAGCTTACTGCAGTCATGCACAGTCACGCATGACTGTAAATTTTTGCCTTTAACAGTCATGTGTGACTCTACCACTAAACCCAGCCATAAAACAAAACAAAATAAGGCAATGAGGAGTGAACTACGTAGCCTTGAGTTTCTAGGCAACATGCTTAATTACAAAAATAAATCAGAGTGTCCTATGTAAACAAAAAGGGCACCATACTATTTGTCTAGTATCTCTTATGGCTATGCACTACTGTTAGTGTTGTGTGTGCATTTACAAAAAAAATTTACTGTTGTCTTATATACTATATTGCCAGCAAAATGAAGCAAAGTCAAAATAAGCCTATACTTCCATGTTCCTAAATTCAGCCTTTTAAGCTTGCTTCAAGCAAAACAAGGTTGATATTCTTACTAGCGGGCATTAAAAGGCAGCATAACCAATAGGATCAAGATCCATTGGCATTTGATGCAAGTCTTTATCATCAATTGCAGAACCACCAACATAACCTCCAGATTTACTTGCATGATCTAAAATAGATACAATCAGAAACTTCATTACTACCAAAATAGAAAAAATAAAAACACAGATTTTAGAAACAAACAATAAAAGTAGAATAACACTTGTAAATCTATAAGATAAATGAAATATGTAAAGTTGTAAGCTAGCCAAAAAAACACCTTCTTAAATAATAACATTACCAGAAGGTCCAACATCACTAGCAAGATCTGTAGGAAAAAGAATTACATGTTATTATTATGGAACATAACCTAATGGAAACATATTAATTATAAAAAAAATCAATAAAAAAAGTCATTACCATCCTTAACTCCTGCTGAAACAGCATCAACACTTGGTTCAACAACAAGCCCTTCACTAGCAGCAAGTTCTGCATTAAGGCAGTAATATTAATATAAAAAAATAAACTAAAAAAATTACTATAACAAGAACACTTCAAAATTCCAACAAAAGCAAGGAAGTAAAAAATTACCTTGCTTAAACTTCTCACATTGCTCAAGTTCTTCAAACCACTCGTTGAAATTAAATTTATCTAGTTTCAACCAATTTTGGGTGCAGATTAATGCTTCTGCTATCCTCAGGAGACAAAAAACTTCTAAATGAGTCCAATACACGCCCTCCAGCAGAAAAAGCAGATTCTGAGGCCACTGTAGATACTGGTACAACTAAGATATCCCTGTTGGGAATTCGGATTATCACATGCAGCGGAATTTTAATCTTTTGATCCGAATTCTACCTAGGATCCATGCAAAAAGCATAAGTCAATGATTAAGGGTTTTACCTATTGGGCACTCATGTTTCTACTGATCAAAACTTGAGAGCGGATGAATCAAACGCCGGCCGGAAGGTACAGCGTCTCTACGGTATCCACACGGAGTGAACAACGACCTCTCACCCTCCACGCGTCTGCTAGGATGCGTTTTTCTCTCTAAGAATTAGGATTGGATGTTTTCTGAGTGATTTAGGGTTTATATGGAAGCTTAAAACGTGATTCTTAAGTGCTGCCCTCAAGTCCCTTTTTATAGAACTTAGGCAAGCCATAATCCTAGTCCTACTAGGATAATGCTTCCAAAATCCTAATCACACTTAACAACTCATCTTATCCTTATTCTAGAGATAATGGGAAGAGATAAGACTTATCTATTAATTATCTAATATTAGATAATGATATTATCTCATAATATAAATATCTTAATATTAGATAATTGCATATAGTTATCAAATATCAAAATAATATTATCTCATAATATATTTATCTAATATCTGATAAGATAATTACTTGATATTACTTTAATATCAAATAATATCACATAATATATATATATATATATAAAACGTGAATTTATTATTCTTAATAATATATATGCACGAAAATAAGTCCAATTAATTGGATATTAATATAATTAAAGTCCAATTAATTATTGTCTTATTCCTACTCCTTTTGTGTGACCCTGTAGGTTCTTACTACGTTGACAATGACTTATTATTGAGCCATAGACAGCGAGCGGTATCTAGCAATACATCACTGCCACTCAAGTAGTAAGAATGTCTGTGATTTGACATCCACCTAATACATGATCAACGTTTTACATCATAACCCTTTTGTAATAATATCCAAATTGAACTGGAGGCATGGAATGTGTCATCCTCGTCAATGTTCAATTTATATTTCTTGATACTGAGTAGACTTAAAATAAATAATTAATATCACATATTAATTCAACTGAGCATGACCATGCATTTCTAAGTCTCACTCAATCAAGGGGCCCAAGGATATTTCTCTTTTATATAAGAGTAACAAAATCCCATTTACATCACTCACTTCCCTCTGCATGATTTATGACACACCCAATCAATGCCCTACTTGTCACCTGATTAAAGGTGACATAGGATAATATTAAAGTGAGTAATTCCTCATGTAGAGAACCGTAGTGACTTCAGGTCAAAGGTTTATGCATAGTTGTGATCATATGAGAATAACTTATGACACGTTTATCCATGCAATATTCTCATAGTGGGTCAGTCCAGTACATTGTTCACTAGCAATGTACTCATGTATTGACTTGATATCACATATCCATGATTCGTAATCATCAGTCACTATACATGCTAGTCTCGATGTATTATTACTATCCTTTTTCATAATAATACTTGACTAGGGGCATTTTAGGAATAGCAAAGTTATTCCAAGGATAATTATTATATTAAGTTATAAATTGCACATAATAATAATAAAAATAAAATATAATAATTAAATTACCTAAAATAAAATATAATACATTGTGTATAACTCTAATCATCTTATATGATTGGTTCTAGGACACACACCAACAATCCCTTGCAAGTTTAGCTAGCACACTAAACCTTGAAGTATTTAGCTTCCACCAAGCCAAAACATCAAATTTGTCATCATCATCAACACAAGCCTCACTCAAATATCTCTCTAGCTCATTCTTTGCCTCAGTGGTATCTTTCTCCTTTAAATGATTCCTAAAGGCAACATTTCTAGCCTTTTGAGCTTGGCTAGAGATTGTACAACCATCTTGATGACCAATTACCTCCTTTTGAGATAAATCCATGACTTGACTGGTAGAAGAAGTAGGCCACCCATGCTCCAATGAATACCACTCATAAAATTTAACTAATTGGTCTTTCACTTTCTTAACCATAGTTACAGCCATGAATTCCCCATAAATCTCTTCAAATGACCAAGTAATATAAGCAAGCTTATACCTTGGATCAAGAACATTTGCTATGAAAATTATAGGATTTATATTTTCAAGTTTTCCTCAATATTTATCAAATTTCTTCTTCATGTCTAATGCCATAACATTCAAGACAAAATCAGCATTATCATCAGCACTCCATTTACTTATCTCACTTTGCAATAGAGCAATTTGATTAAAAGCTCCATTTGAAATTACATTCAAAGAGTTAGAAAAAGATAATGTGGCATCATAAAAAATTCTAAGAAACTTGATAAAAACCCTAGCATTATTGCAATCTGCACTATTGGGGGGACCTATCTTTTTCTCTTCATCACCAAAGTACATTAAGAAATCAGTATCATCTTCTTCAAGCCTTTCAAAGGCTTTTTGAAATTTTTCAGCAGCTTCTAGCATTATGAAAGTTAAGTTCCATCTAGTAGGAACATCAAGAGAGACAAGTCCTTGTTGTGTAATGTGCTCTTCCTCAATTGCTTTCTTAAACTTTGCAAGCCTTGAAGGAGAGGATCTTACATACCTTACAGCATTTCTTATAGCTGAAATAGAGGCATGTAAATCCTTCAATCCCTCACTAACTACCAAATTGAGTATGTGTGCACAACACCTCAATTGCATAAACTCCCCATCCATTACAATACCTTTCCAATTCCTCACTTTTTTTCTCAAATATGTAATTGCTACATCATTAGAACTTGCATTATCAACTGTAACAGTAAAAACTCTCCTCAACCCCTATTCATTTAAACATGACTCAATATGTTTTCCTATGGTCTCACCTTTATGATTTGGAATTTGGCAAAAATTTAGAATCCTCTTCTATAATTTCCATTCTTCATCTATGAAATGAGCAGTTAAGACCATATAATTCAAATTTTGAATTGAAGTCTAACAGTCAGTGGTTAGACATACTCTAACACAACTAGATTTCAATAAACTCTTGAGTCTTGTTTTTTCATCCATGAACAGCTTAAAACAATCCTTGGCAATTGTTTGTCTAGATGGTACATTAAATTTTGGCTGCAACTTCTTGCACATCAACTTAAAACCATACCCTTCCACTACTCTAAATGGCTGTTCATCACAGATTATGAAGACAGCTAGGGCTTTCCTACACTCTTCTACACTATAAGATTGTGGAGTAGAACTAACTAAAGTTTTACCATTTCCATCAGTTTTTGCCTCAAAGTTTAATAACTTTTGTGTAGGGTCTAATCTAAGATGCAAAGCATTTTAGGACACTTAGATATATGTGCAAGCATATTAGAAGTACCATACTCCTTAGAGTTACAGAGATATCTTATACCACAGTGTATGCAAGCAGCAGTAGGCTCACTTACTTCTTCATCGGGTAACTTAGCAAAGTGTAACCATGCCCTTGACTTCTTCTTTGTGTTTATGTTGGCTACCTTGTTTGCCGATGGCTTTCTTTTTTTGGCTTGTCGTTTCTTCTTCATAGCAATGGGTTTTGAAGCACCGGCAGTTGCATTCCCAATTGTTGCTTTATCTTTTCCAAGATCTGGGCCACTGCTTCCCATAACTTCTTTACCTTTTCCAGCATCAAGTGTTTTTTCAATATCCATGAAGAAAACTTGATCATAAGACAGGAAAAAGAATCATAATTAGTTCATTTAAGTATTACAAATTATGCAGTAAACAGAAACATAGGGCATGCTAACTTTGTCCAAGTAACAGAAGTGCTACCATGCTAAACAAAGAATGCCAATTAGCTAAAATGAAAGAAGATATAATCAAAACTGCAAGAAAACTAGATGTTTTTTCAATATTCATAAAGAAAACTTATTCATAAAAGAGAAAAAAGGAGCACAATTAGTTTATTTAAGTACTACAAGTTATGCAGTAAGCAGAAAACACAGGGCATGCTAAATTCATCCAAGTAACAGAAGTGACGCCACACTAAACAAGGAAATAAAAACATGAAGAAACACAGGAAAAAAAAACACAATTAGTTCATTTAAGTATTACAAATTATGCAGTAAACAGAAACATAGGGCATGCTAACTTTGTCCAAGTAACAAAAGTGCTACCATGCTAAACAAGGGATGCCAATTAGCTAAAATGAAAGAAGATATAATCAAAACTGCAAGAAAACTAGATGTTTTTTCAATATTCATAAAGAAAACTTATTCATAAAAGAGAAAAAAGGAGCATAATCAGTTTATTTAAGTACTACAAGTTATGCAATAAGCAGAAAACACAGGGCATGCTAAATTCATCCAAGTAATAGAAGTGATGCCACACTAAACAAGGAAATAGAAACATGAAGAAACACAGGAAAAAAAAACACAATTAGTTCATTTAAGTATTACAAATTATGCAGTAAACAGAAACATAGGGCATGCTAACTTTGTCCAAGTAACAAAAGTGCTACCATGCTAAACAAGGGATGCCAATTAGCTAAAATAAAAGAAGATATAATCAAAATTGCAAGAAAACTAGATGTTTTTTCAATATTCATAAAGAAAACTTATTCATAAAAGAGAAAAAAGGAGCACAATCAATTTATTTAAGTACTACAAGTTATGCAGTAAGCAGAAACACAGGGCATGCTAAATTCATCTAAGGGTTTTTATAAATTTATAATAATATACTTTATAATACAGATAATTATTAGCATCGAAAGTAATTTTCACTATTTAACATAACTCTAAGATCTATTTAGGATGAGTGACCTTGACCCATATGTATTATTATATCAGAGTTTAGTGTTTATAAAAAAAAATATCTTTCCTTACATAATAGATATGTATAAGATATAGTAAACCATTTTCTAAATCAGATGAAAAATATAAAATATTCTTCATTAAGCTATTTCTTCAGAAAATCATTGCAAAACATTAAACTGGACTAACTGCAAACATGCTTTAATCAGACTTCAGACGTATTTTAAATCAAGAATACTAAATCGTAATCTAAGTCTCAGATTAAAAACCCTAACAAACACTCGTATACAGAACAACAAAAATCACTGGACAAATGCTAAGAAAAATAAAAATAAAATTAGGAATCCTAAACTGTAATCAGAAATTTAGATTAGAAACCCTAACTAGCGCACACACAGAACAACAACAAATCATAGCATAAATGCTAAGAAAATTAAAAATTTACAAGTGAAATATAAAATTGAAAAGGAATATTATTTACCTTAACTTTGTCGTAGTTCACACCTCCTTGAAGCTTGAAGCAACTGACGATGGAAACACGAATAAAGCTCCTAATTTTTTGAGGAGTTTACAACTGTTGAGAAATAGGAGAAGATCGAAGAGAGAAATATGTTTAGATGGAAGAAATACAATTTCTAAGTAACAAGAGTGAGGGATACGAATGGCCAAGCTGAAGATAGCCATTTGAGGGCAGGTACTGTACTGATGGGATGAGAGACTGAGAAGGGTGGGAGTGGGTAAGCCACCGTCTGAAATTTGCATCCGAACTACGAAGGCCATCCTTTTGTCAGAGATTTTTTTCCGTTCCCTTCCATACAACGACGTTTTGGACTATTCATTGCTGCCTTCCTTCAGCCTCCAGCCCTCTGCTTGACTTGGGCTTGTCTTGTGTTAATGGGCCGGTCGATTATGATTTTTGATGGATTAAAATTTTAGGCCCGATTAATTCATTTTAAACTGATTTTTCAAACTTATTTTACCCGCTGTAATGTATTACCACTTTTCATCCAGTTCAAATTACCCATTTAATTATCGGGCCGGTCGGTTTGGGTCGGTTCAAGGAATTTTGGACAGGCCTAGGCGCCATGTTGAAAGACGCCTTCAGTGCGCAATGACGCCAAACTGTCTGGCGCCCTGCGTATTTTGGTAAATAGTTTCGAAACCGCAGTAAAACGAAAAAAAGTTTATAAACTATCCGTATTACGGTATTTTATCTTATAAGGATAGTGTTTTAACTTAGATATGGTAGCCTTTGACAGTGAAATTGGCATAAGCAATTATATATATATATTGCTCTTTCTTATTCTTTTTATTTGTCATAAAAATTAAAAAATAACTTAATTTGTTACTAGTTAGAGATGATTACAGGAATATATAAGAACTCTTCGTATAATTTGTACCGGGGGACCAACAACTTTGAAAAAATAGCTACTATGATCATTTCATAATCATCATCCAATTTTATTCTCTAATTCAAAATTGAAGATCTAATTATCTATACTAACTAGAGCAATAATCTCCTAATTAAAGAAAATGATCTAATGGTTCATTACACGTCACATGTGTGGCCGCAGTTATTTTAAGTTATCTGTAGTTGGATATAAATTTTGTTGTAATATGAATATTTATCAACATGTACTATAATATTTATGAATAATTTGTATTCTCTCATATGTTTTTCATAGGACATAATTTTTCTCCGATAAAAACTTTAAATTTTGTGTTATCATTTTAACTGATAGTTTTCAACTTTTTATATATTTAATATTTTATTATTTGTCATATGTAAAATTTTCCTACAAACATTCAGAAGTGGAACATTGTGCGCGGAAGTAAATCCTTGTATTATTATTTTGTTGTAATATGAATATTTATCAACATGTATATTTATGAATAATTTGTATTCTCTCGTGAGTTTTTCATAGGACATAATTTTTCTCCGATAACAACTCTAAATTTTTGTGTTATCATTTTAACAGATAGATTTTCAATTTATTATATATTTAATATTTGTTTTATGAAAAATTTTCCTATAAATATTCAAAACTGGAACATTGTGGCATGGAAGTAAATCCTTGTATTATTATTTTGATTTTTTTTTTTTTTTGGTATGAACTACCATATTACCCTACAATTTACATGTTTCCAGGCTACTCCAGTTAGTACCCATTATCAAATACACGCTTAATCAAGTGTGATAGATTCAAATTGAAGTCTTGGTGTGTGATTTTACGTGATTGTCACTGCATGTTAATTTTAATTTCAACCATTAATATAGAAATTGCTAGATGCAATTTACTTCGTTCACTCAAATTATCTGGAAAAGCCATAGGGCGGGAAATTGAGAGCAGAAAAGGTTAAAATAAACAAAAGCAAATTGAAAAGGTGAGATTGGGTTTGTCTTTTTGATGAGTTAGATTAAACTTCAAAGAGGAAAAGCTCTGAGAACAATAACTACCAGTCATTCAAATATTCTGCCACATCATGAAACCCTTTTTCATTGCTGTCGACAACTTTTGGAAAAACGTGATCCCTCATCTAACATCATCACTTTCTTTTCCTTAAGCTGACCAATTAAAACTTAAGTGCAAGTTAAAAGCCTTGCTTATTGGTTTCAAGCAAAGTCAAAAAGCACCATATCACCATTTTGAAAAAACAGGTAGCCATCATTTTTGTTTGTAATTAATCTAAATTAAGACTTTTGAGGTCAAATGTTTGCTTTATTAATGGACCGACATGATAGGGGGCCCTTTAGCATTACTGGCTCGGCCTTTTCGAGACCATGCAAATAAGCTCAAAAGACCCCAAGTTAGTTTCGTGGCAATTTTAAACATAGAAACAAAAAAAAAAAGAAAAATTAAGCGATTTATGTTTATATTCACATTCTTATATATTAATATTAATATTTTGTTGATATCTTGAGTTCACTCAATTAATAAAATTTATTTTCTTAATCATATTTTAAATTCAAATCTTAGCTTTTATTTATTTTGATGAGAAAATTTTCTTATAGGATTATAATAATAAAATATTAAAATAAAAAAAATAATTTATATATTTAATATTAAATATAAAAAATTTCGTACAATATAACTTTTTTTCTAAGAAAGTTATTTCCCTCCGATAAGACCACTATAATGTCTTCAAAAATTATTATTTTTAATTATAATTTATAAATTATAAATGTATATGTACTCCTTTGAATATATACAATGAGATGAAATGACATTTTCTTGTGAAAAATATTTTTCAAAAAACAAATAAAATCTTTTTGTTAACAATATTAGAAGTTAAAAAACATATACTATTCCCTGTATTCAATTTTAGGTATCATTTTAGAGAAAAATTTATTCTTATTTTTATATGATTTTAAAAAATTAAAATTATATTTATTATATTTTTTAAATATTATTACTACTATTAAAATAAATACTTTTTTACTTACGAGTTACATTTTAATATAGGATATGCATAACTTATTTCTCTTAAAATTAAAAATTATTACCTTCTTTAATCCTTATGTATTTATTCTAAACGATACTATGAAAAAATAGAGAAAATATTATAAAATCTTTAAAAAAAAAACGGAGGAAGTATTATAAAATCTTCAAAAGAGTCAGTAAAGACAACGTTAACTTTTCCTTTAATTAGATCGTGTTGAATTTGTTGAAGAAATGAAATGGGTGTTAGTGAGAAACGTCTTTTCTTTTCTTGCAGGGGAGGCGAGAGGAATGCTTTAAATTTGCAAATGGTACACTATTCATACGAAATGCGCCGAGGTGATTTTGATAGCCAATCGCCGGGAATTCAACACCTAAGGGAATTCTTTTTGCTCGAAGATAAGAAAGATTGATAAATGAAATGAGACCTATAATTGTGGATTCATCCTATGTTTGTGCGAAAGTACCTTGTCCCCGAGGAGGATTAGAATGCTCCAGCAGTCGCGTAGTGGGCCACGTGTCAGCAACCCGGCAGCTGAAGTGATCTTGTGCTTCAGCGTGCCCCTGTACAAATAAATCAATGTGATGGCCACACATTGGCGCATCTGGTGGAGCATTCTGGGGTGGGAATTCATGATCTGATGTATCCTGTCTCATTCAACAATAATGAGCATCACTGTAATGGCATCAATTACATTAATTAACCTGTGTCTTAAACCATTAATTTACGTAAGTTCATCACGTTTTTAACAAATCTTAATCACATAAAATTACTGTGCAAACGACTAAATTCACGATTAATACTCTAACAAGCCCACTAAAAGCACTCAAAGTATGAATAATAATGGGAAATGCTTTTTTACTTTTGGAGTAATATGGAGTGCCTTATACTCAAAGTACCAATAAAGTAAAGAGTAAGTCACTCTATCTTATTTAGAAAAAATTTAATTAAATGAATTTGATTCGTGTAAATTTTATTATTTACTGTACTTTATCTTACTTAGAGAGAATTTAGTGAGTGAATTTGATTCGTATAAGTCGCATTATTTATTACATTCTATTTCTTTTTTCTGAAATAAGATATTATATCTTACTTGGAAAGTAAAATAATATTTTTGAATAATATTATTCGAGTTACTAATTCAAATGAAATTTAAAATTTTTATTTTCAATTGCATTTTAAATTCGATCCGAGGTTAATTTTTATGTAGGAATCTTTAGTGAATTAATTAATCTTACTACTATCAAAGAAAAAGTTCAAACATCGTTAGAAAGACAGACACTCTTGTTGTTCAAAACTAAGCCCTAGTGCCAATAAGATGGCTCCTATTTATAAGGTTATCAGTCAATATTCAAATCCTAAGGAAGAGTACCCTCTCTCCATTACCATCCTCTTCTTCCATTTAGACGCTTTCTCATTAATAACAGCGGATGTCTTGATGCATAGAGCCTCAAAGTAAAGATAGCTCTTTTTGAATTTTAAGATTGGTTCGTGCCCGTCAGAGAGGTTTCAAAAATCAGTTGAGATCGATCAATTTCCTTGTTATAAAAAATACAGACCCTAATTTTAGTGTCATTAAGGCTTAATTATTTTCATCATTTGGAAAGAAAGAAGGGGCATTACATTAATTACTGGGACGGAAATAAAAAATTTATCTTAGATGAGTCAAGCTTACATAAACATGACTATTATAAGAAAAAAATTTTCAACCAAAATAAAATCATAAATTTATATAATAAAAATAATTAAAATAAATTTATTTTAATATTATAAATAATTTAATTATTAATTTGATATTTATAGTTCAAAATTTTTTAAAAAAATATATGTAATTATAGCTATCTAGTTTAAAACTTCTAAATACAAAATTAAGTTAAATTATAAAAACTGTATAGTAATATAATTTAAATTTAATTAAAAAAATTACATTTAATTAATAGAACTATTATAGAAGATTTAATGTTTTTATTTAAAAAGATTATTATATTTCATCTAAGACAACAACCAAAAGTTAAATTTAATAAGAATCTTCCTTTTTATATATTTTTTACATGTCTAATTATTCTTATTAGCATTAATATTTTTGAATTTTTTACTTAAAATATTTAATCGTAAATTATACAAATATTACAAAATAAAATAAGAAAATAATTTATTTACTATTAAACTTTTACGTACATTTAAAATTACGTATGCCATTTATGCTTGAAGGAGCAAAGGAAAATTTTTTGAAGGGGCAATATTTAATCTTTCAAGAACTATTTAAATTATTTATAATATAATATGTAAAATTAAGTAAAGGTAGAGGAGATCAAAGCCCTAAGGCTTCATCTACTCTAATTAATTATTTCGTGCTTATTACAGTATCTTCAATAATTTTAAAACTTGTGGTTATAAGTTGAGTTTAAAAAATATTATTTAATTATAATTATACATTTTTAAGTTGATTTAATAATAATTTTAATTTGATAATTCTTAAAATTATTGCGTCATTTAAAATTCTAAATATCCTAATATTCACCTAACTGTATTGTTATTAGCTTTGAATTAGAATTAATTGAGGAAGCCAGCACCGGCAATAAACACATAATTTGTTTTGACCATACTCTGCAGTTCAGAGAGAAGCAGGACGGAAAGTTATGGCACTTTATGACAAGAAAAGGATAAGCAAAATTATTCGTTGGAAAACGATGGAATGCAGTAAATAGGTCGGGCGTTAGTAGTACTCGACCAGACAGGGTTATGTCTCTCTCTCTCCTCTCTCTCTCTCTCTCTCTCTCTCTCTTTCTCTCTCACTCAATACTTACACTCTGTGCTTCACATATTCATGAATATGTTCCCACTCTGCTACGAACCCTGCTTCTATCTCTTCATGTTGTGCACGATTTTGTGACTCCAATCTGCGAGACATATGTAATCTAACAGCTTGGTATTGCTTCTATGCTTGTCTTGTATGGAACCTATTCTATGTATGTGGATTCAAAATGGAATTGCGATCATGATATCATCACAATGATGTTTTGAAAATTTATGTATTGATGCAAAAATAATGATAAATACTATAATAACAATTAAAAATAATTGAGATCTTCTCCTTTTTTTTTCTCTTTTAAGGAAGGGGATGAGGTGAATTTTAAAAACAAATAGACAAATAATTTTTATTTATATAAAGTTGTTCTTTTCAATAAAAAATAATAAATTTTAAAATAAAAATTATATTTTTATCTTTTTAAAAATAATAAAAATTCAGATCCGACCCATTATAATGTCACTTTGTAAGAATCAAATTCGATCAAGCTGCATAAAAGAACCTTCCCTTCAGATTTTGGTTTGCTTTCCTTTGCAGTAAATGTAAAGAAATTCACCAAGGTATGCGTCACTCTTTTGTTTCAATGATTATATACTAAAATTTTGAGACTGTGACGTCTGCAATAATAGGACTAACCGATATTTTTCCAACCAAGGTACTGAGTAAACCTTAAACACCCCAAGACGGCAAGACCGGAGAAACATTTCGGAGAATCTGAAAAGTATATACCTTTTGAAACACCGTTCTTCTGTGTACATTGCTATGAATTAGGTCAAAGTTTGCAGCTTTCAGTCCATAATTTTCACATTTGTAAGGTTAATCATCATCATCAAATTTACTAATATCTATGTTGAGACAGCCAGAAAACACTCACTCACTAACACACAAAAACATGCTATAAAACGCGCATGCAGGCATGGAGGAGGATGATATGAATATTTATAAAGAAGCTCAATCCCCCATTAGAAAGAGTAACTATGAATTTTATAATCTCTAAACATAGGAGTGGGCAGGAAGTAGACAAACAGATGTGTAGATAAAGCTAAACAAGCACAGCCAGAAAGGCCATTTTGGGATTGCAGCCCTAAAGCCAATTTAATAACCAGTCTTAGCTTAAAGGCATGGATTCAGTTTCTTCCAGCAATCCTGGCAGTGCAGAATTGTCTGAGCCAAAACTGAAGAACCCCCATCAAGATATTAAGAAAATGGCAAATGGGTTTTTGTGAGAATGGCTTAATTGAAAACGAGTTTGATGAAATGTGATGCGCAACTGGCATAGCTTCGTCTAATGGTGATGGGGACAAGATGTTCGTAGAATTGCGTGAGAGAGGATATGGGGAATGGAAAGGGGCGTGTGCAATAGAAATCCAATGTTTCCTAAACGTACAACAAGTGTGTCGAGTAAGGAAGGGTGGATGAGGGCACAGTGTGATGAGGCACATAACCCACTTATGTTTTCTTATTCAATCATCAATGGCGCAATGCTCGATAGCACTAGACCGTCCTCTCAAGTAACTCCTGCCATTACCCATAACTCAGCTCCCATCAGTTTATAAACAAATACTTGGAGACACTATAAGAAATCTCTGTCAGTAATGCCCATCCAACCCAATTAACTAAAAATATAAATAAATTCTTGATCCAAACTAGACGTGATTTTGACACGCTCTCTAATAGAAGATGTAAATTTAAAATGGAACTTTTTTTTCTCTTTTTAGATGATGTAGGTGAGAGAGTAAGAATAATAAAATAAAATAAATATTGTTGATTAATTAATTTTTGCATTCTTACTAATTACATTATTTTAAGCCTTTATTTGGTCTTTTTTTTAGTATTTACCGAGCTCCTTTCTGGTTCAAGAGTTCTTTTATTCTATGTGTAAACCAAGGAAGCTTTCCATTTCTGCCTTTTCACTCAAGGGAAGAACTGAATCACTGGATTTTGTTGTTTTGTTTTGTTCTTTTCTTATTCCTTCTAGCTAAGCATTTAAAAGGATTGGGGTTAGTTAGGTGAAAAGTTAATGATTTAACATCTTACTGGACCAGTGATTGGCAAGAGTGTATGATTTGTTTAAGGCTTTGAGCTAAGTACCAATACAAAGCAGAACAAGTTGCAGTGTTGCACGCATAATCGGCACTATTATGACTCATGACATGTCACAACTCACAACCTAGTCTTTGGATAAGTCCAAATCTCAGTCTCACATGTCAACAATGAGACAAATTCTACGATCTCATTAAGCACATTAGGAATTGTTTGAGCTTTTATCTTGTAATTAAGCCACGTATTTCTTTTATTAATTTATATTCTCTCCTTTTTCTTTTCATTTTCTCATTAGATTAGAGAAAAATAGATTCAATATACTTATATGTAGTAAAACTTGAAATTCCATTTTTTATATAATAAAATTTATAACACAAAAATATTTTTTTAACACTTATAATTCTTATATGTAAGGAAATTCAGAGAAAAATAGATTCAATATTTTTTTTATATTAGATAAAAATAGATTCAATGTAATATTCTTATATGTTGTAAAGTTAAAAATGCTTTCTTATGTAGATTCAATATATTTTTCATTCTCTCCTTATATTATATATTTTAACACGACAAAAAAATTGAACGAAAAAGAAGAGGACTTAATTCAAAAAAGTATACTTTTAAATATTTAAAAAATATTAATTGAAATACTATATAAGTTGACGGATCGCCTTCTAACCCTTATAAAAGATGAACAAATTAAAGTTGTCTTCATGAACTTTAATATTCGTTGGTAGATTTCTATTTGTATAAATATATATAGTTAATTCTATATTTTTTTTACGGTAATGCTAATGTAATTTTAAAATACAACAAAAAAGCATATATTTTCAGAATTTAAAAGACCCATAATTAGAATAAAAAATTGGCACTATGTTTTGTTTTTGTTTTAAAAAATGAAAGGCCAACACTTATTAATTCAATTAATTATGAAGGTTTGGAAAAAATTATTATAATTCTCATTGATTATAGATATGCTATTAATATCATATTCAGTAGAATTGAAGAAATTGCTCTTCTTTATATATATATTTGAAAAAATGGAAAAGAAAAGAAAGGAATTTTAACATTAGAACAAATAATATTGTGTAAAACAAAGGAATGACATTTAGTATTTTATTTGTTTTCTTTAGTCCAGGATTTTAGGCGGGGACAACAAGAACGGTAGAGTAGGCGTGCCAATGTTATTTTGTGTGGGTTTTGGGCGCAAGCGTGCTGAGTCACTCACGTGCGATGGGGTTTATATATACGCATGAGGTGGAGGTACGCACTTGAAAGAGCAGGGCACTGGTCATTGGTGAGTGAGTGGCGAAGCAAGCAATAGGCTGTTATTTCCCACTAATCTTTCCATGACAATTTGTATGAGGCTATAAGCACACAAACCCGGGAAGCAAGGAGGGAGATTCTTCCAATCTTCCTATCTGTTTGATTCGTAAAAACTATTAGCATAATATAGAGACACAGAGGGGGTGTTGAATATAATTTCAATTGTTTTTATAGCAATGGAGGTAGAAAGTGAGGCTAGGCAGTCAAAGTTTAAGAGGATTTGTGTATTCTGTGGGAGTAGCCAGGGCAAGAAGAGCAGCTATCAAGATGCTGCAGTTGAGCTTGGCAAAGAATTGGTATTCAATAAAGTTTTTTTTTTTTGGTTCCACATGGTGTTTTTGTTTGCCATCTTTTGGTTATCTTTTCCTTGCTTCGGAACACTCTATTCTCCAAAACCTGTTGTTTTTTTCCATGAAAATGGCCAAAAAGTTTTGTGGGATAGTCTCTCTGGTGCGTTTCTGATTAGCGTAGGAGCTGAAGTGACAGAGATTAGATTGAAAAAGTTAACCTTTGTCGCAAACAGCTTGCATATTCAGCTTCCGAAGTGAATTTCTGTTGGGTAAATTCACTGCGTTCATGACGTGTTCGTAAGTTCGTAACTTGTTCATGGTTCTCTTCTTCTCAAAATTTACATTGATTCCCTTAAAATCTCAGCCTTTTTATGAGTTGAATGAACAGTTTAACGTACTCAGAAAACACCCTCTTGTTGGGTGAGCCTTAAAGATATATATATATATATTTTTGGAATTTTTATTCTGAGATTTTGGATTTCAAACTGTTAAAATGTACTCGCCTGAAATTGTTTCTGAGATGGTCGTCATCAAGATGGTTTTTTTAACATCATACTATGAAAGATACTCTTGTTTACTTTTCTTATTTAGTCTTTCTAAGCCAATTTGATTAATGTTCGCTGAAGGTCTCAAGGAATATTGATCTGGTCTATGGAGGAGGAAGCATAGGCTTAATGGGTTTAGTTTCACAAGCTGTTCATGATGGTGGCCGCCATGTGATTGGGTATGATTGGTTTTCTCTTTTATTATTATTTATTTAAGGAAAGAGTGTCTTTGCACTGTTTGTTTATGCGGGTTCGTTCTCATGAAGCTAATTTCTTTTGGTCGTATCATTGTCTCTTGCAGAGTTATTCCCAAGACGCTCATGCCTAGAGAGGTATGTCTGCTCCGTCCAGAAAAAAAGCTTATTGTCTTTTTTTTCCCATAATAAAGTATTATACGAGTTGTATTATTTATTTGTTTCTTTTCATCAGGGGTCGAAGTCAGATTTTGTTCCTTTCTTTTATTCTGATTCCCTTTTCAATTTATATTCTTCTGCTAGCTACCTTCCTTGTTCTGTTTCTTCATTTTCTCAAGCTTTTTCTTAAAAGCTTGGCATTTTAACCCATTTTGCAGTTAAAAGTTTGTGACTAGTGTCTTTGATCGGTGCTTGGTAAATGTCGGTTTTATCCACACAAATACTGTACTAGTTTGTTAGTTGGTACTGTTTCACTGTATCTCCATATCTTCCTTCTGTTTCTTCATGTTTGATATAATTTCTAGTTAAAACTTCAGCTAATCAGCTGTGTCTATATTGTACCTTTCTCTTCTTCCAACGGCTTTCGTTAGAATTTGCTACATCATTTTCTCTTTTGTTTTCCCAACCTCCAGCTATAAAATGTTACACAGAAAAGTCGATAGCTTAAATATGTCATTACATTCCTGCATTCCTCATCATTACTTAATTGCACGATACTCCAAATTGTCTGGTGTTTTTTTTCCCCTCTAAATTTGACTTCATACTTGATACTTTTCTTTCCTTTCCTGTATGTTGGTACCCTTTTGCAGCTAACAGGGGAAACAGTGGGGGAAGTGAAGGCTGTTGCAGATATGCACCAGAGGAAGGCAGAGATGGCTAAGCATTCAGATGCTTTTATTGCTTTACCAGGTTAGTACAAGCCTGTAATTACTGGGTTGCATTAGAATCACAAGGCACATAAACATAAAGGAGATACATCAGGTGCTTTTGGTTTCTAGTTCTAGCTTCTAGGATTGATCCTATAAATCTGTGTCGGTGTTTGATTCTTTCGAGAATGAGCTAAGGTGCCAGTTATTCATTGGTATCTATTCTTTCTCGCAAAAAGCAGTTGGTTGAACAAGAGTTACAAGAGTCGTTCATTGTTTTCCTTTTTTTTTTTTTAAGGCTAAACATAATTACAAAGAATATCACGCTTACTTAGTAATTATGGATGTTGTAAATCTAGCATTTTTATATTATTTTGAAGTCATTCATGATGGATATTGTCGATAGTACTCCACTTAATAAGCATGAACCATGAAGAATTGAATAAACGTAAGTGGGGCAGCATTTTTCTCGTGGGACACCATTATTGGAGTAGCTTAAGGTTAGTGGTATTGACACTGCTGAATAATGATATTGTGCTACCTGCAAGTGCAGACTTCACAGTACAACAGCTTTCTTTACTCTATTTCACATGCCCCGAGGCTATGATTAGAGCAACCCTTCCATCCCTACCTCTTGACCTATTAACATCCTAGTCTGAAATTTAGGCTTCTAGGCTACAGTGCTTTTGGTTTGTTACCATTTTCCTTACGGGGCAATGTAAAAAAAAAGCCATTTTCCTGCTGTATGTCTTTGAAGACGGACTTTGTTCTTGTGTACCAATTCCTGCTAAAACATAGGGGAGTAAAGCAAAAGAACTTACAATTGATGATGACTGTAACAAGTAGCGCCTGCAGACAAAGAATAATTGCTTTGAGCAATGATGCTTTTTACACTCTTTTGGCCATAAGGAAAAGGCATACCCTTTTGTCATCAACCTATTACAAAAATGGAGAGTTCTAATCTTAGTTGTCATCACTTACATTTTTATAAGAAGTTAAACTGACTCGGTGCCGAATCAATTTAGATTAAATTAAAACTGTGTTATATTTGTCATTATAAAATTAGTTGTGGAGTACCATTTTCCGACAAATGGGTTGTGACTTTTAACATTACTTCTCGAATGTCCTTTTATATAATAAGTGCTGTAAACTAGTGAGAGATTGAAGGCATGCAAAGGCAAAGCCGTTGGTTACTCTTTGTGAGGACCCCTCAGAGAGGGTGGGAAGACAATCAATACTTTGACCTCTAATGATTCCTTTAATTATGCTTTGAGATCCATGATGGCCTTTGAACAGAAAGGTACGTTTGCTTCCTAAAGCAAAGAGTACTAAACTACAACCACCCAACATAGAGTAATTAATTCTAAAAGGAAGGAGAAAAAGACAACCCAGTTAAGTCAAACAGTTCAACACGATGCATCTAACTATGAAGTGAAAGCAAAGTTTACTTCTGAGTTCCATAGTTCTAAGAGATGGAAATTTAATGGAAGCAGATAGTCAATTTGGCTTCATTATTTTCATTATTATCTCTGTCATGGATAGTATACATTTTTGTATTAGAAACTTATGTTATGCAATTTGCATGTAGGGGGTTATGGGACTTTAGAAGAGCTTCTTGAAGTCATAACCTGGGCTCAGCTTGGGATTCATGAGAAACCGGTTGGTGACTTGTCTGATATTTTCTGATAAATTAATATTGTTTATTTATTTCAGTGGGGTTACTTTGTGCTCTAAAGCCTAACTAGGTTTGGCATTCCCCAACTTTGTAGGTGGGATTACTGAATGTTGATGGATACTATAATATTTTGCTGTCATTTATTGACAAAGCTATGGAAGAGGGATTTATTGATACAAATGCCCGCCACATTATTGTATCCGCACCTACAGCAAAAGAGTTAGTGAAGAAATTGGAGGTAAAATGATTAGTGTCCCTCATTTAGCCTATCTTTATGCACAACTAATCATGAAAAGAATTCATTTTCACCCACTTCTTCTCAGCCTGACAGAATTATTTTATTTTCTTAATCCTCCAAAGTCCAAAGCATTGAGGATGTTTTCTCCTTTTTGCAAATTTTATTCTCACAATCTGAAGCAACCATTTCCTTTGTAAACATGATTTTCTTATTTTTCGTGACATCAAGATAGTCTCAACATTGGTTTTGAAACAATGGGCTAAGAAAAATTTTATATATTCATCTAACATATATATATATATATATCACTTTTTAAAGTAACTGTGTTGTATATGGTAAAATCATCTATATTATACAATTTCTCTTTGTGTTTTGCTATAATGAGAAAATTATATGTTTTAATCACAGGATTACGTCCCCTGTCATGAAGGTGATGCTCCGAAGTTGAACTGGGAGATAGAACAACTTAGTTACCCTCAAGAGTATGACATCTCAAGGTAGCCGAGTTTTCTTCACGTGCAAGGAAGATATGACCATATAGATTTGAAGGAAGAACTAATTTGGAGATTTGTTCTTATGCTCTTTAATTTTATTTTTTTTTAAATTTCCTTCTGTAAATTACTCGGAATCTCGGATTGACTTGAATATGTGAAATTTTCTTTGTTCCACTTTTTGGTGAAACTCTGATTTGCCTCGCGTTGTAAGTACCGGGGGCTTCTGAACTTATTCTTCATTGTCAATTTAATTTTTTACTTTTACTAGCCTTCAATGTATTTTGACTTGATTTTTCTCAATGCTACCCCATGGCCACACTCCAAGGCAAGAAATCACTCCAATTTCTCCCATATTCTTTTAGCTGAGTAAAAAACACTTGGGGTGCTTAAAAATTTAATTCAGAGCACAATATTAAGAACACAACTACTTACACTCCATTTATGTACAATTTTCTTCTTAGGATATAATTTGGATGGATGTGAATTTATACATTTTTTAAGCAAGTTATATCACTCTAAAATAATAATTGAGAGTAGCATTTTCTATATTCAAATATATGATTTGACAAGTTAAGAATTTTTAACTTAAGTAATATTTAATATTTTTTTTATATTCAGAATATGATTTTCAATTGTTGCAATATATATATATATATGTGTGTGTGTGTATGTGTGTATCTAACAATTGAACTATTCTTATCATTACTAATATGTGTGTACGTGCGCGTGTATGTGTGTGACTTGATAGAAAACATACAAACTGTGGTCCAACTCGAATGGGAATAAGTATGATAATTAAGGATGGGGACCAATTATGCGATAGATATGTTTATGAATCATAATTATGGCCTGTTTTGAAGTATATCTGGTTTTTAAGTTCAAAAGGTCATGGAGAGCTGAGGACAACGGACAAGAATGGCCTAACCAACCAATTAACGGCAGGGGCCAATTCTATAGTGTTAAGTGCAATGGCAGCCATGGATTGCAGTCCTTAGAGGAGATGGACAAACGGGAAGACACTGTAGTCTTGCGGGACCTCTATCTCCCTGAAAATGGGACAATGCCATTTGTTACTAAGGTCCACGTTAGATTCAAACAGAAGGTTAACGATCATGTGCCACATGCTTTCTGAGGACAATATGATAGCCATTGTTGGTCCCGAAATTATCCAACACATGCAGTGGTTGAAAGAACTTCTTTGTACAATGGGGACTGTTTGGAGATAATTCCAGAACAATTGTGGTTGTGCAGTCATTTCTGATGTACTCTTCTGAAATGATTTGGAAACACAGCAAAGACAAAGTATAAGGAAACAAACAACTCCCATCAAGTTCCCACAAAGCCATCTACTCTGTCCTTCACAAGTTCTTATTGGCTTAAGAAAAAGATGCTTTCATTATGCAACAGAGAAAAAGTGCGAGGCTTTGACAAATTATTCGCAGAAGAAAAGTCCCCTGTGCCTGTGATTTATCTTTCCCCTTTTAACATTCCACTTTAAAATCTTTGAATTGCAATGAGCTTTTCAATTTAGGATTTCCGAGAAAAGCTAAACAAAGGGTGAAAATCAGAGTAATATTAGGAGAAAGCAATATAGTTCTTGAGGAGGACTTGAAAAGGAGTCCGTCTTGGAGGAGACAAAGCTCTTTATCTTTAAGCAAAGAGGGAAGAAAAAGTGAGAGGTCAAGGGCCAGAGGCAAACTTCATTTGGGGTGTCAGTGATCTTGTTTTGCCAATCAAAGACGATAGAGATAGTCTTCGGCAAATAACTACAATATCAGAAGTTGACTCTGCATTATGCAGTGCTAGTTTTGGTGAGGATCCACCACTCAGTGGAGCCTCCTTCAAGGACTAATTTATTGTTGGATCCAAAGTAACTTAGTTGTATATTATAACTTAATATATGCTTTCTTAATTTAAAACGATAGCCATTAAGTGCTAAACTTCAACAGTACAATGATGGCCATGATTTCTTATGTCTTATGGTCCGTTCGGATGAAGGTGAACAAAGGAGGAGGAGGGAAGATGGAATGTTATCTTCCCAAAAATAAAATTCAAAATGTAAAGATAACTTTTTCTTACCCTGAAATAGCCGTTAAACTGTCTTGAGAAGTTTCATTGTATGTTGGGTAAGAAAATATGAAACAACAAATGATTGTGTCATCAATTAACATGCTTGAGCATACATACATAAAGAAAATATTAATATTTTGTACACATAACATAATCTATTTAAAATTGATATTTCTAATTTAAAAGCGGCAAGTAAGAGTCAGTTTTAAAATGGTTGTAGCATCCATGCAAAGTTTCATGTGTGAAGAATTGCGAGATTAATCAGTATAATTAAAACTATTCTATTATGATCAATAGTACTCTACCAAAGAAAAGAGTAGCTTAAAGTCATGGATGGACGCAATAATTGGGCCCCCTTGACAATGTTTATGTCCGCTGTGAAATTTCTAAACAGAATCTTCACAAAAAAAACACCCACCATCATGAGCTATATAGGCCTTACGGTTGAGTCTGAACCAGTGCCCAAATTTTCCAAGCCCAAAAGAGAGTAAAGAAGTGACTGAATTTGTAGTTTATGTCAGACTAATACAAGAAAAGTCAGAATATATTAACCACTCCTTTTAAGAATTTGACTAATACGCGGTTATACCAACAATTTGCTCATCAACAGACTAGTAGCTACTGCATTTGCAGACAGAAAAATTAAGAATTAGCAGAAGACCACAGACAGTCTGCAGTTACTTGAGCTATGAAGTTCAGGGAACCATCTCAACTATTTTCTTGACCTTGTTTTTCATTAATACTAGAGGATGGTTCTTTTGTATCACAACCATTTGATTCTTTCGGATGGCAAGACACAGACTTCTTTCTAAAGCCTAGCCTTGGGAAAATGTTCCATATTTTCTTTGTCTTTGCCAGCTTCTGAATATCATTCTTCATGCTAGAGCATTCTTTCTCAAGCTCTGAAACACGTTCCCTCATGTTTTCAGTAACTTGTACAAGATCCGCTTGGTGGCTTCCATTACTCTTTGGGGCAGCAAGATTTCCACTGTTGTTTTGCGAGTTCTCAAGATTTTCAGAAACAAAGAACCACCCTGAAATTGATGTGCGGAGTCTAAGCTGTTCAAAAAAGAGGACTTGGACAATTACTCTAAGGGGTAGTCTTTCGTTTTGTGCTGCATGAGTGCTGGCTTCCAATGAGAGCTTCTGGCAGTTCATCAGTCTGCAAAGTTGCTCCCTTTCAGAATCTGTAAGCCAAGGATGTGCCTGGAGTTTTTATAGATGTGATTGTGTTAGAACTATCAAATTGAACTCCACGTGCACAGAAAAAGCAAAAAAAATCTTGATTATAATTTCACATGATAGCCAGAGGTAAATAAATTGAGGGTATGGTCTAATTCACTTAATAGACTAGTAAAGCACTCTCCTTTTTCATTTTCTTTCCTTGGTTCTTTTTAATCAGCCTTATGGATGCAAAGGAATAGCTGCCAGATATATTTTCTTATTCAATTTATCTGAAAATCAACAACACTATTAATAACCCAGAAGCATTAAGATCTCACAATTTATCAATTTAATTATTATTTTCCATTCATTTGAGCCTCTTGGGATGTTATCATATTAATATAGGCTGAAAAATCCTGTCAACATGAAACATCATACAAATATGCATAGGAAAATATTTCTTGGACAATCTATGTCTTCCAGGAGGGTCATACCTTAAGGTATACATCTATGGCATGATATATACCATCATCATGAGGCCTAGCATAGTCAGGAATTGCAGCAGCAAGCGCCTGAAATTTAGGCAACTTCAAATTAACATCTGGAGCAACCTCAGCAAGATATCCGTCCACCAAATTAGCCACCATTGTCATAGGTGTTAATGCATCAGACCCACCTATCAAAACTCTTTCTTCAACTATGCATGGAGAAGTTGCCAAAGAAGTTGTCACCGATGTTGGTGGCACCGGCTGGTATATTGCCATAAAATGATCAAGAATCCTCTGAATGCAGTCTATATCATAGAGGGTCTCACCTGAGTATCCCATATTTGGTATGAGAAGATCGACAAGCGAGACTTGGTCCAGTTGAGCTCCTATTCTTTTCTCCAAATTTTCTCTGGATGATGGACTTGCATGTAATATCATGGCTGCACGGAGCAGCCTAAGCAGATGTTTGGAGGATGTGACCCCCCTCATATTAGGAATTATTTCCACAATTTCCTCCAGCAAAGCCCTTTGATCTGCTTCAGAAGTAGTAGAAATGGTTATCCCTGTGTTGCGATGACTTGTATTATTGAAGCTCGATTGCCTATTCATCAAGGGGAGAAACCTCCTAGCATAATATATAATGGATGCAGCCAAACTCTCAGGTTGCATACCTTTTGATTCAATGGCTAATATCAGCCTTTTATAAAGAGGTAGACTCAATAGAGATACATCCTCATACCACCAGTTGTCCCCTACAGATGGGGGTTTGGTGTCCGAAGAAATTCCATTCCATAAGACAGGATCCCCTGAGTTATGTGAGCGACTGTGGCCTGCCACAGGCCAGTTGAATAAAGTCGGGTCTGAACAAGCCTTCATGGCCAAGGAATCAATGCATCTTGAAACAATATGGAGGTCTTCCGCATATGGCTGAACTTCCTCACACGTCTCAAGAGCTTTTATGGAGTCTGTCCAACTACTGAAAACTTCATTGAGGAAATTCTCTGTGTGTAAAATGAGATTCCCTTCTCCATAATTTTCTGTCATTTGGAGGTACTCTGCCGCACATCTGAGGCTGACAACATTTAATGCCGTGATTTCTATTTTTATGCCATAGCAGAACTTGCTTATAAGCTCAAATGTTGTGGCTCCACCAGGCAGATCATGAAGTTCCAAAACACAGCTCGATCCCTCCTCACTTGAGGACTCTTCAATGAGATCCTTCAGCGTCCCACTTCTAGAAAGCAATGGAAACTGCATCAAAATCACAAAAGGGAAGAAGAAACTGAGGTCCAGCGAGAATATATAGTTGACTCCAGTCAGTCGACAAATGCTAACAAATACATATTAAAATATTAAAGAGTAAATGTAATAACTGAAACCCAAACACACCCTTATAGACATACGATACATGCATTAAACAATCACTTCAAAAAATCAAAAGTTCAATTAAAAGATGCACCTTGTGGAGAAAAAAAGACATATGGCCTACTTCAACTGTGACATCACTTGGAAGTCCTGTTGTGCAAAGCCTGATAGGGAAACAAAAATATTATATATATACATATATTATCCTGTAGTGAAGTTATATTAAAGTAGCATAGGCCTTGATAAAAGTATCTACTTGCATAATGTATGAAAAGTCATAAACACCGAATACAATCCTAATTTGATGATGTTTCGTAGAATAATATCTCTCCCACATTGCACTGCTCAATGGAAGACATAGAGTAGCATAGGCCTCCTGGAAGACATAGGAAAATATTTCTTGGACAATCTATTATTATTTTCCAGGAGGCCTACTTGCAACCGTGTCTTCATAGAATAAAATCAGTAACAGAAGAGCCAGACAGCATACAAGAGAACATTACTCAATATCTCTCCCACATTGCACTGCTCAATGTCGTTAGAAATTGAACCCCAAGCCTTTGAAAGCTCACACTTTAAACTAGTTCTCCCGGTTTTGGATCAAGACTATGCTATCTATCCATTTTCACCTTGGTATAAAATTATTGCCGTTTTAGCCCGATTCAACTGTGTTATAAAGAGCAGACAACAAACAACCAGCTGGATTTTTTTGATCTTCCGTTATGGGCAGTACTGAAGTAGCTTACATTAGATTTATAGTATGAACTCCAGTTTCCTCATTGTTGGTTTGATGTATTATTGCATTCCAGCCTTTATGATGCAATATAATTGACATGACAGGTATTTCGAACCAAATGTAGCTTGTGATTCGCCAAAGGATCAATCCCTATATTTGATCCCAGAATTAAAGTGATTTAGGGATTTGGTAGCCAAATTGTAAAACCTCTACATTACAGAAGATCAATACGCGTGTAGGTTCCAATCCTATACGGGGACATTAACAAACAAAATGGTAAAAAAGGAAAAAAGAAAAAAAAAAGATCCAAGGATCAAGCTCTGTGAATTAGAAAGTGAATTCTGATGAAAGGACTTAACATGTCAGACGAAATCATTCGCTAATCTGGAAAGAAATGCTCACCACGTATGGCCATCGCGACGGAACCCTTCAGATTTCGATCCAAGCTTCATGAAGGCCATTTAAATATTGCAGCCTCTTCCAAATGAGGAAAAAGAGAAAGCTGAAGAGTATGGAAAACATACGAAAGACTGGTAAAAGGAAGACGAAGAAGGCGAGGAGCTAGAAATCAGAGCAAAGTGAAGTGATCTCATCCAGAACATGCTTCCAGAGGGAAGATGCCTGTAACAGAATGAAGCGAAAGAAACGGTTGCTGTAGCTCATGAAATTCTCTCTCTCTCAGTGTATTACTACTTGCCTATATTGATGTGTCAGCTTGAATTAGGCCATCTGAAAGCCCACTTCAGCCTCTGAAAAATTGATAAAATAATTAACATACATCAACAAAATTACACAGTGATCTCTAGCGGACCAAATTATGTAAATTTATTGATTTGTGCAAATCGAAAATCGGACTGATACATCAATTCAATTTATGAATTTAAAATTAAAATTTATAAATTAAATTATTTACAATTTAATTTATTTTTTAAACAAATTTATACGGATTGAAAACTACTCCAAACTGATTTAGTCCATTTTATAATATTCCTAAACAAAATTATTGTTATTTTGTCTACAATAATAATTAGAGGTATAAATAAGTCGGGCGGCCTATTAAGAACTTATGAATCGGCCTAATTTAAGCCAGACTAAGGCTAATATAAAAATTTTTTTAATTAAATAAATCAAACCTTTTTATTTTAAGTCTAACTCGCAGGTCTATTAAATCGGTTTATTTAATATTTTTTATTTAAATTTATTTATTATAAAAGTAATGACATATAAGCTTTTTTTTCTTCTAAACCTATATAGATTAAATATTTTAAATATTTGTTGTATAATTTGTAGTGAACTAATTTGCCTTTGTTATTAACCTTTGATGTTATGGTAACTTAATATTATTTTACTTTTAATTAAATATTAAATATTTAAATTAATAATTTTATGTTATGAGTATATGGATTCATTTCTTTATTAATTAGTTCTTATATAAAATTTTATATTAATTTTAGTATTATTAGATATATCTTAAGAATATATTTATATAAGCTTATATAAGTTGTTAGCCTATTTAAGGTATTTTTATAATAGATTTTTTAAGCCTTAAATTGTTTGCCTATTTAAAAACTTATATTTAAAAATATATTTTTAAATAAGCTAATAAGTTAGATCAAACTTTTAAAACAGGCTAGGCCAAACCTGAAATAAAGTCTTACATAGGCTAATAGGCCAGCCTCAGGTTTAAGCCAATATTTTACAATATAGGCCCGACCTATTTAAGACAAAACCTAACCCGACCTAACGCATTTACACCCCTAATAATAATAATATAAACATTGGCTTCTTCTTTTTTCAAAAAAAATATGGTTTTAGCTAATTGAAGGAAACTATGGCCAAAAGAAAATTTTCAAATGTAGCGCTCTATAAATGCTGAGATATTGCTCTAAAAATATGCACCAAAACTAGCAATTTGGTTCTTAATAGTCCAACGCATGGGTCACAAAATAAGAAATCAAACATAACAAGCCAGGAAGAGAACGGGGGATTTGAGTAATTGTTGGGAATATCATAAATTTAAGTTTGACTATTATTAGTGTATAAAAAAAATTTTAGGGACATACTTTCATGCTATTTTAAGTTAAAGTAATATGTATATAATCTTATAAATTTTATGAGGCTTTCTCATAAAATTCAAAATATTTTACATAAAATTTATTATTTTTTTAGAAGATCTTATAATAATTCCTAAAGTATTTGTGCTATAATTATCACTATTTTTTGTTGTAAGATTTATGAAAAAGTTACAAGATTTTGTGAAAAAATTACAAACTCTATGAATAGTTGCACTTTTATACCTTATATCATTATAGAAAAATTGTATACTTTATGTAAAATATTACAAATTTTTTGAAAAAGTCTCATAAAACTTGTTGTTGGTTGTATGCATAATATCTCAACTTGAGGTAGTATGTAAGAAATTTCCAAAATTTAAATATAATATATATTTTTATTCGCAATTATTAAAAAATGATAAACAAGCATTTTAAGTGAGACTCAATTTGCATGATTGGATTTTATTCAAATTCAAATTATTATTAATTATTGATTGATTCTTACTATGAGTTAATTTTTTTATTTAAGTTTTTATGTTAAAATTAGAGTGTGATTTCTTGTTAATCAAGTATTTTTTTTATATAAATATTTATATTGATTAAGAATTTCAAGTATAAAAAAAATATGAAGTGAATGCTTATAGGAATTATGTGAGACACTTTATAAATATTTGTGAGAAATGTAAGTCATGAAATTATAATTGAAAACCCTCCCTTTGATAGTATAATAGATCTTTTCTCATTCATAGTTTTTTTTTATAAGAATTAGGATTTTTTATGTTAAGTTATTTATGTGTTTTTTTATGCTACTTTAGTTAATTTAATTGTTTGTTCCGTAATTGTTTAAAGCGGAAATTTTTTTCCAACACACACAAATAGATGCTTAATTAGGGTCACTTTTAAGTAAATTTAATTTTATACATTTTAATTTTAATTCAATTCTAAAATAGATCAAATCAATTTGTTGATGGCCTTTTTTTTTTTTTTTTTGCTTTTCAAATCATTTAAATAGTTGAGACAATTTTTTCAAAGATGCTAATCTTTTATAAATAAAAAATAATTTTAAATTTGTATTAATTTTCTTTTTATGCAACTAGTACATAGTAATTAAATTGAATATGGCACTTAGGTTGAATTAACTAAAATAGACTTTGGAAATCATTATGGTATACTATTGAAGATTATGTTAGTGATGTATTAATACATTATCAAATTTAATTTAAAAAAATATACTTAATGCGTGATCAAATCTAATGATGTATTGATATATTATTATATTAGTAACGTACCATACTCTCACCAATAGACTTTACTTGTTTTTAAATAATGTATCATTTGAATTTAAATGTAATCAACACTATGATCTGAGGAAAAAAAAAAGGGATGAACAATTTTTGCAATGCAAAAAAGTATAGATCAAGAACTCTAACATTTAAAAAAATGTAAAGGATTAACCAGTAGCCTCGCCTAATTCATGTAGATCCTATTCACTTAAAGTAAGATCTGAATAGTCCTAATCTGTTCAAGCTTATTTTTAAATGGATTTGAATTTTCTTATCATTTTTATAGAGAATCCATTGTTTTTCTTTGACTAAGATCTATAATGTTAAGTTAAAAATATTCTGCATCTACTTCTCTTCAAAATTTATCTCTTCCTTCTTTTTATTTCAAAATAAAGCGTCATCCTAAGGAGAAAAAATACGAAGGCACTAAATTAAGACAATTTTGGGCATAGAAGTCCCAACAACATCAGTAAGGAGAAATAGACTAAGATCTACAAGAACAAAAGTAATCTTATGAAATCTAGGAAAAAACTTGAAAATTGAAATTTGTCAACCAACCTACACAAAAGTTACCTTATTTGAATTGGTGAATAAAAGAGATCTTCTAATCTTGTGAACACCATCTCAAGATCCTCTTGATCAAATACAAATGATGTTTATAGTGGTAATCATTTGTTTTAAGAATATTTATAATAAATAAAGAGTCTAATTTAACTATAACTTTCTTATAACCTTAACTACAAGTAAACTCCAATCCTATAAGAGTACCTCATAACTTTGCAAGAAAAGAATATACTGACATTAAAGATAAAATGCCTTAGCCATTAACCATTTAATCCCCGCAAAGGTCCCTCACAACTAACTCTTTTAAGTTCCCTTTTACAACATTCATGAAAGTTAAGTTTAACCCAATTTTTATTTAGGGATCGCCATCCAATATCAAAAACCCGATATTGCAAAGTTAGAAATGCCATAAACTTAATAACTAAAGCACGAGCTATGTCTTGTGTCTAATTTGAAACCATTACAGATAGTTGAGAGAGGAAGTAGAATTCATCCTTAAATAAGCTTTTATTCCTCCAAGCCTAGATTAGCCAATAAAATACATTAAAAGTAGTATTCCAATTCCTACCCAATGACTTTTCACTTCCTAGCTTCAAATTATGACAAAACCAAAAGATTAAGTCACTTGAAAAGAATTGATTTCGAAATCAATTAGGAAATACCTTGCTCCATAATGAAATAAATGAAAAACAATCCATTAAGACATATAGAATTGATTTATCTTACATCTTATAGTGATAACGCAAAGGATTAGCTCCATACCATTTGTTAGAAGTCTTTAGTGAGCAGCTTGCTAAAAGAATAATTTGATACAATTAAGTCCTTGTCAAGTCTATATGAACTTCCAAAAAGAGGAAAATTTAGAAAAAGGTGAATTGCTATTAATGAATAAGCATATTTAACTAAAAATTAACCATTTAGATCCCTTTTTCAGAAACAATCTTCACATCAGTATTACAAGGAAGAAGCATAGCTTTTATGTGTTTAAGAACATTAGAAGGCAAAGACATTTTCATCTTACTCGTATCCAAATAACTATTGTTGTTAACAAAGTTAATAACTAGCTTAACAAGATTTTCCTCTAAAACAAGCTTAGTGCTTTCCACAAGCAGACCTATTCACTCAATCCAATCAGAGGTCCAAAATTGGATACATTTGCCATCTCCAATCTCCCATTAGATTGATTTAGACAAATGCGGCCAAATTATACTAATTTCTTTCTATCATTGCGAAGCGTTACTCTTAATCATAAAAGGTTTATTTAGCTCAATATTAAGTTGATATTTGCCTTTTAGGCGTTCAAATCATAAACTCTAAGGTCTTAATAAAATGTTCTAGCCAAACTTCATCAGAAATGCACCATTCATGCCCACCAAATGCCTAAGCCCAAGACCCCCATTTTCTTTAGCTAATCATATAGCACTCCAAAAGATCCAATGAGTTTTTTTAGCATTTTCAATATCCCTCCAAATAAATTGATACTACTTTATTTCAGTAATATTACATATTTATTTGAGAATTCTCATATGTTACATTTGGAAAAAAGGAATGGTAGATATAATAGATTTAGCCAATGTAATTGTACTTACCTTTGAAAGGCATTGAGCATTCTATCCATTTAATTTTTGCTCAATCTATTCAACAATATGCTAAAACATTTTGTTAAGGACCTTTCTATGTTGCATGATAGCACCTTTCCTTAATATGATTAAATCCATTCTACTAGATTAAGTTCTCACAAACAAAGAAAGGAATGCTCTTGAAGAAAAGTATGTTGGTTTTTTGTTTATTAATAGATTGGCCAAACATGTCAATAAAATTTTGTAAGCATTAAAGAATATTGCTCGTTTGAGTAAAGTTAGTTACAATAAATAAGAGCAAATTGTCAAGACTTTCTTGGCCTACCTTTAAAGGAATTCAATTCTTACCTTCAATTTTATTAGCTATAATTTGAGAAAGTTTTCCAACACACAAGATGAAAATATAAAAGGACAAAAGATTCCCTTAATAAATTCTTCTTGATGGCTTGAAACTTCTCTTCCTTCTTTTTAAACAGGCTATTGAACTACTAGTTCAATATTGAAAATAAAAAATAATTTACAACACATATAACCTAATAATATGTTATAATATTTTCACATCAGTCAAGTGGATTGATGTCGTACTTTCAAATTATTATGTAATATTTTCTCTTCAAATATTTATACATTTTTTTGACAAATCTATAAGGCAAATGCTCAAACAAAAAAAAACTTACAGGTTAACTATTTAAGGAGTGAAAGACCTCAATAATATTATCATAAATTAATATTTTTAAATTCAAGAACAAAAAAAAATCTAAGTTTTACAAATTCAAATTATGTCTCAAATTATAATTGATTAGTCAATTAACATATTTATTTTCTTCTTTATACGTTTGAACAATAAAAATTATTAAATTCTAAATAAATAATTCTTGCATTTTAAAAACAATGTCTTCAAACTATGAGTTTTCTATTCCTCTGTATTAACTTTTCATCCAGTATCTTGGAGTCAAATATTTACATTTTCATGCATTAGATTTCAATTTGAATAAAATCGTATGCTATATTGCACAATATATAATTATTATTATTATTATTAATTTGAAATAATATATTTCCCTTCGTTTTGAAATAAATTCATTAATTTATTATTTATTAATCAACGGATCAATATCTAAAGTAGTTTCCAACAATTTCTCGTGAAATAAAATTCATAAAACAACTCTCCTCCGATAATTGTCGTAATAAAATTAATAAAGCAATTGATAAAATAAGTATTTATACAATTTTCTTCTAAAGTAGAAATTTTATAAAGCAATTTGTAAAATAAGTATTTATACAATTTTTTTCTAACATACGTATATAAAGAGAGGGAGGAGGCAATGGAAACCCTCCAAGTTTTTTATAAAGTCAACGAGTTTAGAGTACATAAAAATTTGAGGAGGAAAAAAAACCAGCACGCTGTGATTTAACCCAAAAATCACTATCTTTCTATGAATTTAAGGTTTTTTGGCCACTGCTGCTTTTTTTTGTCTATTACACGTGTCACCTCCACATTGCATTTTTCCCGTCAATTGTTTTCAATTTTTCATTCCCATTTTGTCCCTGAATTTCTTACTATGAATCTAAACTGCATTGAGATAAGAGGGTCTTTTGGCCATTTTATTGGGACACGTGTTGAGCTATGGGAAAAAAGTTTCCCGCCCAACACTGTCCCAAATTTCTTTTTTTACATGCTTTTTTCTTTTCATTTATATTATTATAATATTATAATATAATTTAAATACTATTAAATATTATAATTTTAATATAATATAATTTTTAGAATAAAATATTCTAAATAATTTAAAATTTTTATTTAATTAAATTAATTTATTTTATTATACATTTTTTATTTTTAACCCTTAATATCTTATAATTCAAGTATAGTTTCTACATTTTTTGTTTTATTTTAATTTTTTTATTTTAATATCCACTTTCATTATTTTTAACTCAAATATATCCACTTTTAGTATATGTATAATATTATATATTTTATATTTAAATTTTTATAAATATTTTAAATAAATTAAAATTTTAGCATACAAATTAATAAATGAATTAATTAATTGCATATTCTATTTTTTAAATACAATACTTGAAAATAAAATTTATTTATTTATATTTTGTTAATATTTTTCTGACATCAAGTTTATGTACTATATATTAAATTAAACATATATATCAATTGAGATTTGGGCAAATCTCCACACTTCATATACTATTTTTATATTTTTTTCATTTATATTATTTATAATTCAAATACTATTGAATAATATAAATTTATCACAATATAATTTTTTGATAAAAGTAATTTAAATAAGTTAAATTTTTATTAAATTAAATTAATTTATTTTTTATATATTTTATTTTTAACTCTTATCATTTATTAGTATTTTGTTCATTTTTTTTATTTTTAATCTACTTATATTGCTTATAACTGGATATTAATATCATTGAATAATATAAATATAATATTATGCATTTCATTTTTAAATTTTATAAATATTTTAACTAAATTAAACATGTTATAAATTTTATTTATTTAATTTTTTATTTCTAATAATAATTATCAAGTATTATATTTTAAATTAAAAATATATCAATTAATATTTTATCAAAATTTTACAATCCACATAATATTTTCCTTATTTCATATACTTCATTATATATTTTTCTTCTTTTTTATGTTTACTCATACTATTTAAAGTTTAGATGCAATATATTGAATAATTTAGATATAATAAAATTTTTTATCATAAAATTATTTTTAATAAGTCAAACATTTTACTTAATTGAATTAATTTATTACATATTTATTTTTTAAATATTTTTTGTTTTACATTTTATGCATTATTTCTTTTATTTTAATTTTTTGTGACATATTTATTTCTTTTATATTTGTTCATATTATTTACAATTTAGACATTAAGATTGTTAAATAGTATAAATATAATATGATATATTTTATTTTTATTATAAAATATTTTAAATAATTTTAAAAATATAAAAAGTATTAATTGAATTAATTATTCACACATCTTATTTTTAGTAAAAATATTTAAAATTTATTTTTTAAAATTTTATTAATATTTTTATATTAAATTTCAAGTACAGTACTTCAAATTAAATATATATTAATGAAATCTTCTTATTATAAAATTAAAGTTTTCTTCGAGGAATCTTCATATTATTAAAGGAGAGTTTTTGGGGGAAGAATTTATAATTTTTTTTTTACACGCGTTGGTTTGAAGTAAAAAATTTTCCTGCCCGTTTTAATATCATTGTTTTTTTTAATGTTTTTGTGTTATTTTATCTATGTTGCTTATTCTGTTTACAATTCAAATATTATTGAGTATATAGTTTAAGCATTATTTCTCTTCTTTTTATTTGTTTTGTTTCATGTTTGTTTATTTTTTATATCCACTTGTATTTTTTATAACCTATATATTAATAACAATATTTAAAGATTAAAATTAAATTTATTTATTTAAAATTTATCAGTATTTCTTTGATATTAATTTTTAAGTACTATGTCTATATGTCAAACTAAATATATATTAATTAAAATTTTATCAAAACTTTATATTTCATGTGCTAATTCACGTGTTTTTTTCACCTATATTATTTAACACAATAGGGTATCTTTTTATGATAGAAATATTTTAATTATGTTAATATTTTTATTTTATTGTATTATTCTACTTTATTATATATTTTATTTTTAAACTCTAATTGTTTTATACTTAAGCATTGTTTCTCACTTTCTTGTTCGCTCTTTTTCATTTTTTCATATTTCATGTCCATTTATATCATTTAAAGCTTAGATATTAATATTATTGAATAATATAAATATATTATATTTTAATTTCATAAATATTTTAAATTAATTAAAAATTTAGTATAGAAATATTAATTGAGTCATTTAATTTCATATTATTTTTTAATAATAAATTTTAATATTAAAATCAATTTTTATTATAAATTATTTCAAACAATTTAAAATTTTTTTAATTGATTTATTTCTTATATATTCTATTTTTATTTTCACTTTACACTTCACATATTTTTTTATCTTTTTATTTGCTCCATTATAGATTTTTCTTACTTTTTTTTATGTGCATTGATATTGGTTATAGTTTGAATATTAATACTACTAAGTAATATAATATAATATAATTTCTTATTAACTAATATAAATATTTTAAATAAATTAAAACTTTAATATTAAAATTATTGACAAAATTAATCAATTATATATATTATTTTCTAAAATAAAATTTAAAAATTAAATTAAATTTTATTTATTTAAAATTTGTTATTTTTCTTGATAATAATTTTTAAGTATTATATTTTAAACTAGATATATATCAATTAAGAATTTCTTAAGGATTTTTAATGCACACATTATTTTTTTTCATTTCATCTATTCTATTATGTAATTTTTTTTCTTTTTTTATATTCACTTCTACTATTTAAAGTTCAAAAATAATATATTGATAATATAAATATAATTTACTATATATTTTATTTTTAACTCTTATTACTTTACTGTACAGAAATTATTTCTCATTTTTTATTTTATTTTTTATATTTTCTAATATTTACTCATATTATTCATAATTTTTATATTAAGATTCCACAATAACATAAATATAATATAATGTAATATACTTTATTTTTACTATAAAATATTTTAAATAAATTATGTGAAAATAAGGAATATTTACAATTAATTATTTATTTTACATTAAGAATTATTAGAATAGTGTAAAAAAACTTAGTTAATATTAGATAAAAAATGGTATTATTTATTAGGCACCTAAATCATATATTTCAATAAAAAGTATATTTTTATTAAAAATATTATTGTTAAATATTTAATTCTCTATATTTACAATTGATTATTTATCACTTTTATCATTTATAATTTAAATATTAATATTGCTATGTATATATAATATTATATATTTTGTATTTAAATTTTTATAAATATTTTAAATAAATTAAAATTTTAATATATAAATATTATATTTTTAAAGATAATGCTTAAAGATTAAAATCAAATTTTTTTATTTAAATTTTGTTAACATTTTCTTGATATTAAATTTTAGGTACTATATGTAAAATTAAATATATATTGATTGAGATTTTACAAAATTTTATCACAATATAAATTTTTTATCGTAAAATTATTTTAAATATGATAAAATTTTATTTAAGTAAATTAATTTATTTTAATATATATTTTATTTTAGCTCTTATCATTTAGTAACTCGAACATTTTTTTTCTCTTTTTTATTTGCTTTATTTATATTTTTTCCACTTTTTATGCCAACTTTGTATTACTTATAATTAACAAATTAATATTTTTTTAGTACTATAAATATAATATTACATATTTTATTTTTAAATTTTATAAATATGTTAAATAAATTAAAATTTTACTTCAAAAATTATTAGTTAAATCAATTAATTGTATATTATGCTTTTTAATAAAAAATATTTGAATATCAATTTTTAAGTACTACATGTGAAAATTAGTACATATAAATAGAAAGGATTTTGAAAAGGTTTTATATTTCATGTATTATTTCTTTTCACTTTATATTTACATATACTATTTTTAATAAAAACATTTAAGAACATATTTTATTTATTTAAATCTTATCAATATTTTCTTCATACTAAATTTGAAATACTATATTTCAAATTAAATATAGATCAATGAAATTTTATTTATATTTTATAATCCAAATATTGTTTCTCTTTCTTTTATTTATTGTATTATAAAATACATTTAATTTGAATAATTTGTAAAAAAAAATTTATGATAGAATAATATCTAATAATATTTATTTTAAATAAAAATTATATATTGAAATATATAATTTGAATAGAAATAAATATAATTAAAAAGAATCAGTTAGCTATTAAGATCATAGTTTATAATGGTTTTGCTATATATATTACTTTTTACATTATTAAAGAATAAATTATTTATATTTGTCAAAAAAATATTTTTAAATCAAATTCTTCTTTATATATGATTTGTAAATATTTTTATTATAAAATTATTTTAAATAATTTTAAATTTTAATATAAAATATATAAATTGAATGAGTCAATTAGATTCTCTATTTTTAATAAAAATATTAAAAATTTAAAATTAATTTTTATCACTCTTTAATATTTTTTTGATTTATATGTTGTCCCTCTACATATGTTGGGAAATTTTTTTAAAATATGATTTTTAAATACTTTTATTAAAAAATTATTTTATTATTTTATTTTTTTCAAGGAGATATATGAATTTATCATAATAAAAGTAACAAAAAATTATAAAATAAATGGATAAGAAAATTTATCAAAATATTTCATATAATTCATCCCTTTTAAATTAAATTTTTGATGTAAAATTTAAAAAATATATACTAAAATATATTGATATAAAAATATATGAAAATTTAATATTAATTTAATTGATTAAGTAATGTTATGTATGGCTGAATTAATTTTAATTTATCTTAAGTTGAAATTTTTTTATATCATTTATAAGTATGAAGATGTTATGTTAATGAAAAAAATAAATATAATTAAAAATTTTGGCAAAAAAATAAAAAAAAATTAAAATTTTCTTCCAACAAAATCTATATTTAAACTATATTAAGAAAGAAAGGTTATTTTGGCCCTTTTTTTCTTGGGACACATGTTGGGCTATGAATTTTTTTTCCTATCAACACTGTCCAGGTTTTTTTTTATTTATTTATATTATTATAATATAATTTAAATATTAAAAATTTAATAGAATTTTTTTTAGAATAAAATATTTTAAATAATTTAAAAGTTTAATATTAAAATTATTAATAAAATTAATTGTATATTATTTATTTATTTAAATTTTGTTAATTTTTCTTGATAATAATTTTAAGTATCATATTCTAATTTAAAAATACATTAGTTAAGATTTTATCAAAGATTTTTAGTTTTCTTTCTCATTTTATCTATTCTATTATATGTATTTCTTCTTTTTTCATATTCACTCCTACTATTCAAATGCAATATATTAAATTGAATATTGAATAATAATATAGATATAATACAAGTTACTTTATTTTTGTTATAAAATTTTTAATAAGTCATTCATTTTTATAATTAAATTAATTTATTATATATTTTTTAACTCTTAATATTTTATTGCACATAGATTATTTCTATTTTTAAATTTGTTTTGTTTTATTTTTTTCCTATTCACCCATATGATTTATAATTTAAATATTAAGATTGCTAAATAGTACAAATATAACATGATATATTTTATTTTTATTATAAAATATTTTAAATAAATTATGTGAAAATAGAGTAATATTAACAATTTATTATTTCTTTTGTAGTATGAATTATTAAAATAATATTCAAAGAACTTAGTTAATGTCAAGTTAAAAATATTTGCTTGATACCAAAATTACATTTTCAAATATAAATTATATTTTTTTATTAAAAATATTATCATATATTATTCAATGTTTAATTCTCCATAAAATTATGAAAATATATTTATTTTTTATTCTATTTCTCATTCTTATTTCATTTTTATCTTTTTATTATATATTTATAAAATTGAGTTACTTATAAAAAAATTTAAAATAATAAAAAATACCTGATTTATTTTTTTAATTTTATTTTTATATATTAAATAATATATTTTAATATATTAATAAATTATTATTTTTTATTAAATACTAACCCGTGCATAGCACGGGCTTAAAAACTAGTTATTATAATAGAAAAAAAAATGGGGATTGTTCCATATATATTTTAGAGGGTGAAAAGTGACGACTAGAGCTGTACACGGGTCGGGCGGGTCGCCCGACCCATCAAGCCCAGCCCGTAAAAATAACATATTTGGGCCCTTCTTTTGAAGCCCGATTACTAAACGGACTAATTTTTTTGGCCCGAACTTTAATCGGGTCGGGCTCGGGCTGGGATGAGTGACCCGGCCCGAGACCCGACCCGCCCGAATGTAAAATAATTTATTAATTTTTTATAACCTTAAACCTAAAACACCCTTACCCTTCCCCGACTCCCTCCCCCCTCCCCTGCTGTGACTGCGGCCAGCTGAGCTGAAGGCCTAAAACCCTATTACATGAAATGAACCCTTCGCTCCCCTTACCACTGCCGCCGAGTGTCATCGATGCTTTCAACCTCGTTGTGCTTTCGTCCTTTGGCCATCGTGAGTGGTGATTCTAGTGAAGTACTGATTTAGTTCGACAGCATTCTCTCCTTCTCAAAGCCGATTTGGGTGTTTCTCCGTTGAGCATTTGTCGCCGAAAATTCTTGTTGTTCTCCATCCAACCAACTATGAAAAGCACCAATCCTTGCCTCGGTTAACTTCCCTCTGCCGACGGTAAGTTTTAGTATTGGGGTGCCAGTTTTTGCTAGATAATAGACTTCCCGTGGGATGAAATGGGAAATCTTGTTCTTTAGTATTTCTCTGTGAACATTTATCATTTAACAATGAGGGAAATCCATTGAGCAGTACAGCCAGCACTAGTATTCGGAAGAGATCACCTTGACCTGATGAAGGCTTTATCCTCTGCCTCTCTCTGCACAACTGTGACGGGTGGGTTCTTCAATCTGGCATGCTTCTCTTGGTGTTGTTTTGGTTTCCATTAAATTTCTTAGAATATTTCTTGTTGTCTCTTGCTATTTAGTTTCTCTGTTCATTTCTCTTGATTTGGGTTCAGTTCCTCCTTTCATTTGAATTATATTTTCAGCATTTTCTTTTTAGTGAAATTATTCTGTTTTGAAGTGAAATCTGAAAATATGAACCAAGTTTCATATTGTTTCTACCGAAAATTTTTGGAATTTCTATAGTCTTTTTCGTATCCCTTGCCAGGGAAACCTTGAGGCAGCGTTCATATCATCGGAAACAACGAGCCTTTTAGTTCCTTGACTTTGAGATAGAACGAACAATCCTTTTGTAAGGAATATACAGTGCAAATGGTTGATTCAGTTTTCTAGTTTAAGTACTTATGTGTAATTAATATATATTTTTTAAAATTTTCATATACTAGTTACATGTTTCGGATTCTTTTGTCCTCATTCTTCACCAGGTCTGCTACTGTGAATTATGATTATAAATGGTTGCACTATGTCCCAAGTCACAGGTGTAATTTTTTTTACTTTTTCGGGCTGTCAGGCCATGTTTCGGGCCAGTCAATTTTAATACGGGCCGGGCTCGGGCTAAATAATTTTTTTGAATGCGGGCCGGGCTCGAGCTCGGGCCATCTTTTCCAGTATTATTGGATGCAACAGGCCCGGCCCGAATCCGGTAGGCTCGGTCCATGTAAACCATTAGTGACGACTTTTCTATTCCTCATTTCATTTTCATAGAAGTAGAGCTGACATCTTCTCTGGTTAGACACGGAGGGAGCAATTCGGTCGCTTTGCTTCAAGCAGTAGCAGATAAGATTATATTATAAAATATTCAAAAATCAAATTTGATCCTAGAAGAGAGACATCAGACATGGCGGGCGACGGCCCAATTGGATTGGGTCCGAACATTAAATCCATTAACAAAAGACAAACAACATGCCATGGCAAAAATCGGGGACTAGTCCACCGGTCTTTCAATCATGATTCCGTCCCCTTTCTTAAAAAATTAAGATGAGATATTACAAATTTTGATAAAAAAAATCAACAATTTAAATTTTAATTAATAAAAAATAATTTTAAATTTTTAAAATTTATTATATTTTTAAATTTTTTTAATAATTAAAGTGATTAAATGAGATGTATATATAAAAAATTTTAACATTCAATTCAAAACGTAGATAAAAAGAAAATTTTTATAAAAGAGCAACTACATTTTTAAGTTTTTAATTAAGAAAGATCATATCTCACTTTGTCGGGAAATTTTAAGATACTCATATAGTACCAAATCCATGCTAATGTGGCAGTATGGAGAGCCATTGGATGAGAATACCATAATCTCATCCAATGATTCTTCATACTGGCACATCAACATGAATTTGATAACACATGGTACCTTAACATCCACCCACTTTATCTGATCCTCGAGTCCCTGCTTCCCTCCGGCCTTCGTATGCTTTCTCCATTTTCTCCTCCTCTTTCCATCGTTAATTATATTCAAATCTCTATTTACCCTAACAAATAGCACCGAAAAAGGATGAAAACTTGAAACTAAGAGTATCTACACGGACGCCTCATTATCATCCTGGTAACAAAACTTTCAATCACACTCAAACGAAATCCTTTTGCCCAAAACTTGATCTTACCTGTCAGAGATAGCTCAAAACCACGCATTCTTCGAGCAGTTCTCTCCCAGAACACTGCTCAAGCTGCGCTAAAAGATTCGGCGACCTACACGTATTTCAACCTATGATGTGCCTTGGCAGTCTTTCTTAAATTTTACGGAAAATTATATGTACATAATATTGAAATACAATTATCCACTGATATTTGGGTCGGGTTCGAAGACTCCAATTTTGAACACTTTTTCACCAAGTCCAGAGATGGGTTCCTGTATTTTGTGCGTCTTTAATTGCAGGATGCAATAGAATCTGTTGAGAGAAGACCATTTTATTTGTTCAGTAAGCAGAGGCTAACTAGCCTTGGAAGCTTCGAGGTTTATAATTGGTTATGGCATAAAGGCCAACAATAATTTGAAGATTTTGAAGCATTTGAGGCAGTTCGGTCGGGTTGCTGTGCTTGTTAGCGATAATGAGCAGAGACTGACTCTTGATGCCGGTTTTGATCCCACAAGGTTAGATTTCACGCAACTTTTCATTAAGCCATGCTATCTATCAATCTATTTGTGTTTCTGTATAACTTGGTTGATTTTGATGCATGGAAACGCAGGAAAGCATCTTACCTCTGGAACTTGCTCAACTTTAGTTTAAAACTTTTGGCATTTATCTAGAATTGGTACTCAAGTTGCTTCTGGGTCACTTCATGGCGGGTGGGTGTATGATTTAATGGGAATGAACAACTATTGGAAGAGTTGGTCCCAGCCGCTCAAGAAGGTGTTTTTGTCAACATTGATAGTGAATTTGACCTGGAAAACGTTGCGGCAACTGCTAAAATTCCTGGGAACAGAGTTAATGTTTTTAATTCGGATTAATCCTAATGTGAATCGGCAGGTTTGTAGCAGCTGGAGCTTACTTCATTAGTTGCGAAGTGTATTACTTGTGTTGTACACAAAGAAAAAACAACTGTGTTATATTCTCAATACTTGTTACTGAAATTGAAATAATTAGTTTTGCTTTCCTGTTGTTTTGGAAGTTATGTTTTTCTTTAGCTTCCCTTTTTCCCTTTCTACGTTGGTTGCCTCAACATATGGTCATTCGTACTATCTAAGAGATACAGTTCGCGTAACAATGATGACATAAGTTTCTTGCAAACCTATATGTTCGTTTTCCTTTTCAGAAATTCTGCTGTTATTATGGTCAACTACATTGATCAAATTCGTGCTCAGGGCTTTAAAGTTGATTATTTAAATCTTGGTGGTGGACTTGACATAGATTATTATCATTCTGGTGCTGTCCTCCCTTCAACCAGAGGTCTCATCGATACTATGAGGACTCTCTCTAGATATCTCACTTTGTTTTCCATGTTTAGTGTGTATTTGGCATTATAACTTAACTCTACAACTCCTCTTGTAAAATAATAAATGGTATCCATTTATTTTCCATTTTTTCAAAATGCAAATCTGATTTGTAGGAACATGTGGAAAAAAAATGCACTAAATATGTAATATTCTTAGGTGCATATGTTCGTTTGGATAGCATATGGTATAAAAGTAAGATACGTTCATATTTTATCTTGATGGTGACATTTTGACAGTTTAATGCTGTTAGTGTCTACGTGTAGGTTGGGGAGCTTGTTCTACCTTGTGATCTTAGCCATTGTTTGAAAACGGCGTAATTGGGAGGGGTGCAAAGGGAGAGGCGTAAATGGAAGGGTGAAACACATTTCCGACTGTTTGGACAAGGGGTGAATTTTTTTTTTTTTTTGGGGGGGGGGGGTGCAAACAGAAGGGTAAACTGAGGTGGGGTTCATGGGTAAATTCCCCCCCCCCCCCCGATTTAGGGTGAAATTAGGGTGCAAAGGGCGGTTCATCTTCTCATTCCGTCACTGCCCCTTACTTCCTGCTGAGGAGCTACGAGCTGAGAGAAAGAGGAAGAAGCCGACACCACCGCCGACGAGGAGCACCGGATCGTCGTTGTCTCTGCCAGCTACGCACCGCTCGCATCTGTCCCGGACAGGCTTCGGGTTTGATTTGCGATCTGCAACGCGCCGCCACTGCTTCAGCCACCAGCCTAGGGTTTGGTTCTGCCCTTGTCCCACTGCTCCTGCTTCGGTGGCCAGATTCCGCCGCTCACGCACCGCTCGTGTCCCCTGGAGTTCCTGATTTTAGGTATATGCTTGTTTGTTGCAAATATTTGCACCCTTTTGTTTGTCGTTGCTGGAATGTTACAGGGGTGGAGCCGTTTGGGGAGCGGCGGAGATAGTTCGTTCCTGGTGAGTTTCTGCACCGATCGCGTCCATCCTGCTTCCTGTGTGCGTGAATCGGACGCAGATCCATGCTCTCTGGCAGGGCGGAGGTTGGCGGTCGATGGCTGCACGTTGACAGGCTTCTGGATCCTCAGATCCGGGTCGAGTTATCCCGGGTTGGGCCTGACCCGAAAGCCGGAGAGGAGCCAACCCAGCAAAATGAACAGTGGAATTTTAAAAAAAAATTGTCCTGATTATTATAATTAAATAATTTTTTTTATGTTGATAAAATTAATATCAATTATTCCTCCTCCCTACTTTCTGATCATATTTATAATCTCTGTTAGTTGTTGCAAGCTAAAATGAAAGTTCCTTGTTCTCCGTAATAAGATTTTTTCCTTTTACAATTTGATTATCATATAAGATTAATGGTGATGTAAGTAGCACTTGATGTCATGTTATTTGTGTATAAATATAATTTTAATTGAATTTTAAGTATTTAATAAATATTAATAATAAATGATAAATGTGTAGAAAATAAAAAATTTTAAAAATAGTTGTAATAAAATTTTCATTTCACAGGGAAATCTATTTTAGTTATTGTGAAGGAAGTTTGGGCATTGTAAGTTTTTTTACCACTATCATATGAAATTTCATAAAATATTGATGTGAATATGAATCCAATGTTATCAAGATCTAATCTAAAAAAAAAATAATGAAGTAGAACCTTTTATAGAATTCTTAATTAAAATTTCAAAATTATAAGAAAAATAAAATTAAAATTCAGCACAAATTTCTAATTTCATACGAGGACTTAAATGTGGTTTTATGACATAAAAAATATTTTATAGACATAAAAAATAATGAATTTTCAAATTTTGTAAATTGAAATATAATAAATAAATGTGCATCATTAAAGTGTTAATGATTGAAAATATTTAAATTTAGTAATATGTAATATTAATATTAGAGGTAGAAGGAAAAATACATAATATTACTATTATTTAATTTATCTAAAAAAAATACCTTTTTATCAAATATATAGCATTCTATTGTAATATTATAAATATTTAAATTGAATTTGTTAAATTAATGTTACTATAAAAATTAATAATATATTATAAGGATAAAATAATAATTTGATTCAATCTCATTTTTTCGTTCTTCTAATTTCATCCATTCCAAATAAAATAAATTAATTTCACTTCCATTTCTATTTCCTTCTATTTTCACTCATTCCAAATAACTTAAAGTAAGTTTCTCCCCCTTTCATTTTCCCAGCCAAACAAAGCATTAATCTCATGGTTGAACCAGGGGATCAGTCATTGAATTCATGCTGCTTAGTTGACCATGAGACAGAGGGTAAAAACTAATGGATCTAAAAACATATTGCGGTCAATGGCAGCATGGCTGAACTTACCGGTCTTAGTCTTTACGAATTATGATGCTTACCTGGTAATTTGTGTATACTTATCATCAAATGTATTCATGTCAATGCAAGGGTATAGAAATGCATTGTTCGATTATCGTTGGACCTTCGGTTTTTTGGCATCTCCTTCCTCTCCAACTGATAATGTTGGAGGGGTGTAGAGAAAACGAGACATAACCCTTCCTGTTTCTATTAATATTTTCTTTAATTCTGGCATTCTAAAGGATCTAGAAGAGTGGCAGAATTCTAATAGACATCATTTGCCAAGATTATGCAGGTTGTGCCTCTGCTTTTGGCCCCACCGCAGGCCATTATTTTGTGATGCTATAGCCTGAACTTCTGCTTTTAGGTACTTATTAATTTTCTTCAATAAAAAATTGCGTATTGGATTGGTTTGTCATTACTGTGTTTCAGCACCAGCAGACGCTCAGTTAGCAACTTTCAATGTTGTAGGCCCTGTCTGCGAGTCTGCAAATCTCTCACTCCCTTGTAGCATATAGCAAATTAAACTTGTAAATTAAATGCATAAGATTTAATTCCTTGTGCATTTAATTTACAATTTTTATTTAATTATTATTGTGCTACTATAAAATTTATTAAATTTAATAAATATTTTATTAAACTTTATTTTATTTAACCTAAAACATAAATTATATAAAAAATTTATTTATTTTTTAATATTATATTTATCGTAATAATATCAAAGCATACTTTTTAATTAAATTTGATAATTTTTTTAATACAGAGAATCCTTTTGAATGAATTGAAGTTATTATTTTTACATAATTTTTAAATAATAGAATTTATTTATAAATAAATTAAAATTATTTTTATTAAAATAAAATCAAATCAATTCTAGAAAGTTTTGATGCTAAATCAACCCTTAAAAATGGGAGAGAACTTCCAACTCCAGCAAGGTAAACGTAACATATTAACCATCTAGTTGCCGTTATAAAATATTGGCATCATTTGTAGAAAATTACAAAGAGGTAATGGTAATCGCAACACCAATTTGATTAACCTACCTACCTTAACTGAGAATCAATTTGAAGATGACCCATCAGTCACCTAAATCAGACATGGAGAGAAACTTGTTTGAAGAGTCCTTTGAGGGCCTTTAAGTGGCCGGAGAATAATATATAAAAGAATCTCTTGCCAAATTAATACGATGACACTTTTAAGTTTATAAAATGGAGGGCACAATTGATGGATGGAATGATAAACGTGGCTTTTGCATCGAAAAATTTCATGATTTTATAAAAAAAAGTTATAATTTTTTTTAAATAAAATCTTGCTACTTTAACGGTTATACTTGAGACAAAAAAAATATTTAGTCTTTGTGAAAAAGTTGCAAATTTAATGAAAAATTTGCAGGAGATACAAAAGCATAACTCTAGATTCATTCATTAGCTGCACTGCACCCACTGAAAATGTGAAGTTCACACAATTTGGTATCCTCCTTTAGCTTGACTGGGGTTTTGAATTCCCAGTCAACTGCTAGGTACGCTTGCAGCCAACAGCCTTACGCTTGTTTGGTCGGAAGAAAAGAAAATACCAGAAAATTTTAAATTTTTTTTTTATTTAGATGAAGAGAAAAAATGAAGGAAAGAAATATTAGATACTAAATTTAAATTTTTCTCTTTTTTCTCTCTTAATTTTTTCTTTTCCAAACAAGCTGTAAATGCGCAAAAATTCTATTTTCCTCTGCTACAAATAAGAAGATTTGTTCAAGAACAATACAAAATGTTTAAGCATATGCAAAATCTGGACTTCTGCGCGAGTAATTATAGCACAAATGAGTAGAGCATCTTAACGCTCGAGCAATTGCATGATGATGGTATAGGAAATGAAGCCATGCATCTTATGTCTAAACCCCATAATGCAAAAAGAAAAAAAAGGAAATATTTATAATCTGGGACTATGACATTGCGTTAAAACAGTTGCAACCATCTGAATCCAACATTCTGCTTAAAATAAAATAAACCCGTACGAGGGAAGCTGTCATTAACATCCAAGACACTGTTTGGTTTGGTCCGGTCAAGATAATCATTGCCTTCCAGGTCCCTCAACCCCCACAGAACAGTATTCCTAAATTCAGAGTCATAAAGAAACTGCCAGTTTGGGCCGTTTTTGACAGGAAAGGACAGGACGAACAATAATATTCACATGTAGCGGGGACCACAATTGCAAAATGAAAAGAGGCGACCGCAGATTTTCTAGTTAGAGTAGGAAAGAGCCGCGCTGTTTCATGCCGATTATCATACTCATAATGCCGTGTTTTGTCGTTAAAGCTACCCATCAACTAACCACTTAAGATCCGCCGCCTTCGGCTGCAGTGCTGCACCACCAACCTGTCGAACACGTACTCCCGCTGCTTTTTATGTAGTAAGATCTTTTCAAAATCCATCAATTACACAATAACCTCGACCACGTTTTAAAAACCCACAATAATATTTCCAATAAAAACATCTCATATGTTTCTTAATGTATTTTTAATCGATAATTTTATATATATTAAAAATAGAATTTAAAATTAAATTTTATATATAAATAAGAGTGATGTTAAATTAAATTTATAAAATTTAATTGAATAAATATAAAAAATTTATAATTTAATGTCTAATCTATTCTCAAGGTCATCTAACATTTTTTATTTTCACTTTAATCTCGTATATTTGAGATAATATCATAGGGGACACAGGATTTAAGATAAAATCTCTATTTAAATTTTTTTCGTAACTGTTTTAACTTTTACTTGAACAACAAATTCACGTATGTGACAAAAGAGATTGTAAGTCTTGGCGATGACAATGGCCCCTACTTTTCTAGAACATATGCTTCAAAAAACTTAGTGGACTGGCTTCAACAAGTGTAAGTCGTGTGTTACTTATAAGCTAATCAACAGTTGAAGAACAAAACCACAAGTAGCCCTTCATTTATTATAATCTTACGGTTAATTGCATCAGTAGCAGAGGATAAACGCAAGCAAAAATTTATTAAGTTATTCTTTTTCTTATTATTTTAATTAATGTATATGATCTAAATGCAGCTAAAAATCTGTCGTAAACCATCCTCATCAATTACCAATTGGACACAAACATTGAGGACGAAACGTAACCTGCCGTGTCCCTTTGTTGTCTTGTAGCTGTCAGATGTTAACTCCTTGTCTCATGCAAATACAAAGGATTCCAACTACTTCTCCCTTTACGATTATCTCCGTCTGTGCCGATTTTTCCCATTTCTGGCGCTGATTCAACATCCAATGGCATGCTGCCACCGTTACAGCTGGTGTCCAGCTGTCAGGATTGGACCCGACACCCAACTCGTCGTTGCACAAAAGAGAAAATTCACTACTCGGGGCACAAACATCACAAGATGAACAGAAATTTAGGCTGGTGTATTCTTCGAAAAATAACTTTCATGGGAAAATTATATTTTTTATTAGTCAGTGTCCCGTGCAATGCACGGAACTTTCTTTTTAATAAATATGATATTAATAAGTTATTTGTAAAATTGTTAATTTGAAATATTGCATAATTTTATATTGAAATTTAATAAAAAATTAAATACGTGAGTATATATACACACAATTTTGAAATTTAAAAAATTGCAGCTTTGAATTTAAACAATTTAAAAAAAGATTCAAAAAAGCAAAAAAAATTAGACAAACCAATAAAGTATTTATCAACGAATCCCTTATCAATAATACCACTAAAAGAATGAAGGAAAATTCATAAATATGTAGCGTATTATCACTAATTTCATAAATATAAGTAGAGAATTAAAAATTAATTTTGTTCATATCACTTTAAATTGATCTAAGCTTAATGTAACACTAAATTGAAATATGATACATACTGAGCTTTCTTTCAGCAATGTAATAAATTTATTCAATAACAATCAATTAATGTTTGCTTAACCCCTTGTGTGGCACATCACAAAACTAGAACTCATTTCATTTTCAAATGAATTCAATTAAAAATTATATTTTGATTTAAACTTTATTAGATTTATTTCATTTTGAAATCCTATTTTATTTACATTCTTACCATTTTAAAATAATATCAAATTAGCTTGGATTTTCTGGAATTTCATTTTATTTGTAATGCAAAATTTTTATTGGATAACTTTACCCTTAATCATTTAATTTATTTACAAACCTATTTATCTGCATTCTACTCCAAAGCTCACGCTCTCTTCATTTTCTACTTCTAGCATCATCCTTCGGTTACCAGAGAGATTGATCAATATTCATCCCACTCATCTTTTGGCTATCAAAGAGAGGTAAAATCATCTAAATTTATTTTTCTAGGTTTATTTTATTAATACTCATTGTCTGATAGCCATTGTTCTTTTTATTTTTCCTTTTTTCTTAACTGATTCATTTTACCCATCTTCATTCCTTCTTTCGATTAATTTATTTTTGGGTTTGTTTTTTAAGGTCATTGTAGTGATACCTATTATTTTGTTTTTATGCTTTTTTTAGATTTGGGTTTGTTTTTGTAGATCTTCCATTTGATGTTCTAGTTTTTGTAGTTTTTCTTATTGATTATGTATTTTAGTTATTGTAATCTTTGGCTTTATTCTTGAAGCTTCTATTCCATATTATCGAGTAGCTAGTTGTAGTATGTATTGGGTGTGCTTTATTATATCTAAGTGAAGGTTCATAGTTCAAATTAAAAGTGAGATTAAAAAATTTTCTTCTTAAAGATGGCAAGATATTTAGAAGGTTGTGGTTCTAATCACTGATAATCTACAATGGCGAGTCGGTAAGGATGATAAGGAAAAAATTAGAAAAAAGTGAATTCTATCAATAAATAAGTAAATTTAACTAAAAATTGACTGTTTAGATCCTTTTTTCATATGAAGCAATCTTCATATCAACATTATAAGGAAGAAGCATGGCTTTTATGTGCTTAAGAACATTAGAAAGCAAACACATTTTCATCTTATTCAGATCCAAAAAACTATTTTTATTAACAAAGTCAACATGGTTGGCTATCTATAGACTTGGTGTTCCAGTATTATGTTATAAACTCATCAATCATCACATGGAAGGGGTCCCAGAACTACGACAATATGCTATACATCCATTTTACTGATGTGCTCATGTATGGCAATAGACATGAAAAAGATAAATTTGTTAGCAAATTCATCCTAAAACCAACCCAAATTTGTTAGTTTAAATTTTTGTGTGAGAAAGAGTGAGACAAAGAGAGAAAGAGAAGGTTTTGTCTCGGTCTAAATGAGAGAGAGAGAAAGAGAGAAGTAAATTGTTATACAGGATAAATAAAATATTATATTAGGGATAATATAGTAAATATATATATTTCAAATGAATTCCACATATTTTAATTAAAGTTCCAAATATAAAATTTCATTTTAAAATGAAGTGAAATCATATTTTATATAATTTGTTCCAAACAAAAGAATTCATTCAAAAATGAAATGAAATCATTTTTTTTAAATGAAATGAAATGAATTCTTGTTTTTGGATTTGCCAAACAAACCCTAATGCAACTCCCTAAAAGTGGAAAAAAAATTCAATCCAATACCCTTCTAAAAATTAAATCAATGATCAAATTTTGAAGAAAAAAAATTACCAAACCTTTTCATTAACCAAAACTAACTTTGGGCATTTGATGAAGTTCTTATGACTTCATTGACTAATTAGCCTAACTTTAATCGGATCTTAAATAAAACCAAATCGCTAAGACATTTTTTGTTGAAAGGTTAAAGTAACTATTATTTTAATTTTTATCAATAATAGAGTGTGTAAGAGAGTGTTAGAGATAGAGACATTTAAGGGGATGGAATTGCTTTAGTTTATCACTTCTTTTTTATTGGCATAATTACATATGTGTAAATTATCCTGATGATGAATTTTGATGCAAATTATCATAACAAAAAATGTAAATCCTTATCAATCATAATATCATGATACTTATAGAAAAATTGATTATTCAAAGCTGAATTTTTTACCAAATGGCATCAAAATTAATTCGTCGAAGATAGAAACTCAAAATTATGCGTCTCTACCTTTTTAGCGACGTCCTGAATTTTGTGCAATATGTCATGAGTCCCTTCCTGAATGGTGGCATATTATTGGTACATAGTCCTTAGGAGAAAAAAGTGTAACTAATTAATCTTATCTTGTGCAATGTAGTTCTGAAGGAGAGTTTGTGCATGTTTAGCATATGAATGAAATAATTTATCATTCAATAATTGATTATTAGTCAATTTAAGTATGTAAAATGAATTTATATTTAATGAATTAATGTTAATTTTTTTTAGTGAGAATATATATACATATGATTAAATAATAAGTAATCTTTTATAATTTATTTTTTACCCTAACTTTAATTATACTTTTTTTTCATTAAATTTATTTATACTAGATTATTTCTCAAAAAAATTAATCACTAGTCAAAATCATATCAAATATAAATTTAACTTGAACATTTCAATCAATAAGCAATCAGTTACAAAGTTCATTTAAGTAGCGTTAAACATATAAACTCAAAATTAATTTTCGTTATTTTCTCAATCAAAATTTGGATGTGTAGCATTAAAATTAATTTTAATTATAATTTTTCTCTCAATGAATTTCATTATGCGTGACTACTTCAATCATTAATTAGTTAAGAAATTTATGAAAACTTATAAATTTATATTCTTAAATTGACTGGCATATAGTATATGCCCATCAAATGAAATTCAAATAAAAGGTTAGGATTCTTTTACTTTTTGGCGGAAAATTGAAATATCACAACATGCCATATGTTCAAAAAGCCTTCTCAGACAAAAGAATTTTATATAATAGTATGATATATACATAAAAAAATACCATATATTTTTATACCTCTGATTAAAAAATGATTTATAGAGTTATGAAAGTAATGGGGGATAATTTTTTTAAAATATTTAAAAAAGTGAATATTACCTATTATTATATTTTAATATTAAACATATCAATTATTTTCTAACATTTTAATCATTTATAATTATATAAATATGAAACATACTTTTTGCCAAAGCAATAGAGCCAAACTCCCACCATTTTCATAAGAACGACAAGTTTAGTGAGTTATCATTGATTACAACTCATTGAAATTACCGGTGATTCCAATGACAGCTTGGGTTGGCTTCCTTAATTTCCCGCCAATTTCATGTATCAATGTCCCCTTGTCTGAGTTGTCCCCTCCTTCTGTCTCCGTCATCCATCAATAACTCTTGTTTTAACCCTTAACACAGCCAACATCGTTTTTGCAACGTACAGGCCATTTGTTTGGTCTTACCGTGGTTGGGGTGAAAAAAGAGTAGAAAAGAAAATTAGGGTAGAAAAGTGAAGAGAAATTGTAATTTTCTGCTGTTTGGTTGCTGAAGAAAATGGGGTAGAAAAGAAAATAAAAATTGTACAGTAATATGGGTCCCACGTATTTTTTTTCTCCACGAGCAATGGGAGAAATGAGGAAAAAATTGCAAACCTTCAGTGCTGTTGCGAGGACGAGCTGCTGCCGTCTCGGAGGAGCTGCTGTCGTGTGTTTGGTTCCACCGTGTGTTTGGTCGGAGAGCTGCCGTCTTGGAGGTAAGTTGGTCGTCACCTGTTCTGCTGCATTTCTCCGTTTCGTCGCTGTCGTCTACTGGTTCCGATCCGTCGTCCATGTCCGTTTCTGGTTGTGGGTGTCTCTGCTACTCCAAGACGCCGGCCAGTGGCGGCGCTACCATTCCAACAGCAGCGCCGTGCGACCGTCGTCTGCCCTCATTGTCGTCGTTTGCTTCTCCTTCACGGCACAGGCTGCAGCACAGCTACAAGAGCGACAACTGAAAGATTCCTGCACTCTGCACGCACTCCCTCCACAAGTGCGCCGGGTTTTATCTGTAAATGAGAGGAAATTCATTGAGACTGCTCTGCTTTCAGAGCTTCGAGTTGATGGTCGTCGTCCTTTTGACTACCATAATCTTAATATCAAGTTTGGCAGGCAAATGAGTTTCTTTCCCACGCTGAATCAATTACTGCTTTAGGTAGGCGGTAGCCTTCAAATTAGATAACCCATTAGCAATACTTTGAATATTCTTTCCATTAATTAAGATTTATGGACTAAAATTTAATATAAATCACCTAATAAGTTTATTTTCTTTTTTTAAGAAAAAGAAAAGATCTCACATTAAACCAAAACATAAAACTATTAATAGATGGTCAGATATATGGGTCTATTAGTTTCTCAACATTTTAAATTTAGATCATCTATTAATTGTTTTAAAAAAATTATTTATAAATATATTGAAACGAATATGGCATATGGTATTTTCATGAAATTATGCATGATGAAATATTTCTTATGAAACTTATAAATATTAAGCTCAATTGTTAAAAAAATTTAGATATTTTTTTATTATTTTAAAAACATTTATTTTTTATTATAAACTAGTCGAATTCATTCTTATTTTGAGTTTAATTAATAAACTTATAAATATGATGGCTTGGAATTATAATTAATTATTTATTTTAAGTTTAATTAATAAATTATTTTAATTAAATTTATTCTATTTATAAATAATTTAATTTTTTAAATTTAAATGTTATTTTGGTATAATAAATATTTTTATATTAATTTTATATCCATTCAAATAAAAGTAATTCGTATTATTTATTTTCTTTTTCTTTTATTTTTTCTTCTATCCAAACATATTAATTTTTCCTGCATTTTCTTTTCTCTTCTGTTTTCTCTTACAACCAAACAACCCTGAAAAAAATAACTTTTCCTCTATTTTCTTTCTCTTCCATTTTCTTTTTTCCTCCATTTTCTTTTTTCCTCTTTTCTCTTGCAACCAAACAAAGCCTAAAGTTTAAATGGGCTGCTTAGTGATCCCAATTCCGAACGAAGTATGCTAATTTCTGTCGTTTATTCATCAATAAAGCCAAACAATTTATTTATTTTAATGAATTTTCCTATATATGTAAACGGGACGTTGAGTGAACAACACGGATAGTAACGTCTGTGTTCTCTGCCGATAAATTAAGTAATAATCAACTCTCTAGTTTTGGTAGGTTAATTGGCCGTGGGTTAGTGAAGTAATTTCAGCCAAATTATCGATGAAATATGAACCTTGACTTACTCACATTTTGGTGGAAAGTATCTTCATTGTAATATAATTATAAATATCAAAACGTGCAATAGGAAATAATTTATATATTTAATATTAAATATAAAATGTTTAATAAAAAATAATTTTTATAATTATTTTAAGTATTATTTTTTTAATATCACAAAATATAAAATATACAGTATTTTTTCATTTATATAAAAAATAAAATTTACTTAAAAAAATATCTTCTAAAATACAAATGAAATTTCATATCATGTGTATTCAACCTAACGTTTTATTTATCAATTCGGTCGGTCCTTTTCTCTCGGAAGCTAGTTACCCCTTTCATGTCTTCATCTTGGGTGCGCGTGTGTGTTCTTTTTTTTTTTTTTTGTGGTGGTTATGCAGTCTCTTTCTTGCTTATAATTATTTTGTTTCATTTTTGGTCTTATTTAAGGCCATTCTGCATATGTTGTTTCTTCTTTCCCTTTGGATAGCTCTACCTTTCACATAAATTCAATATGCCCCACCATTTTGTTTGTCTTTGCATTCTGGCCCCAGCTGCTGAAGGCTGGCAAATATTACTGCTGCGACATCATTTTGTTTGTCTTTGCATTCTGGCCCCAGCTGTTGAAGGCTGGCCAATATTAGTTCTGCTACCACATTTGGCAACGCTTCGATTTCAACTGCTCAGCCGAAAGCCTCAATGTATATGATGCAGGTTACATTCAATGATCTTCTTTTGAATGTTCTATTTATTTATTTAATTTTACAACTTGAATTTTTGTGTATGCTGGTATAATAATTTCGTTGCTCTTCACCTTAAATAAATAATTAAAAAAATTCCAACAGTTCAACTACTGCAAAATTTTGATATAAATTAGAAGTGATAATCAGATGGATTATAATGAATTTAAATTAGGTCAAAAATGAATTTATTATTATTGACACACTTATCAATGTATAACTCAATATAAAATTTTAAATAAGTTATGAATAACTTTTGAATATATGATTAAGTTGATTCATCCATTCAATTTATATTTTTAATGAAAAAATAAATTGTTCAAGTTAATCATATATCTAAAAATCATGAATTATTCATAACTCCTATAAATTTTAAATCAAATTATAAATAAAAAATGATTAATAATTATTAATCTATTGTTAACTCAACTCAAATCCATTAATGCATCTATTTGTCACCTATAATTAAAAAGGAATTGAATGTGGACGAACAAGTGATATGATTCATAATTGCCTGTTATAGCATAAATGTCCGATTATTTGCATGTTTTCATGTTTTCTTCATGTTTCTTTCATATCAATATTGTGACAATCTCTTGGAAGAGTGTATGGATTATATCATAATTATTCCCATTCATTTGTTGTCTAATTACACCTAATTTTGAGGAGTCAAGCTGTAACTATTTTTATCAACCATTTTTACTAATTGCATGTTTAATCTCTTAGTTTTGTGTATTCTAGCCATTATAAGGTTCAATTATGTTATTCTCATCAATGTGTGACATGCTATAAGACATTTTGATAGGTAAACTAGGAGGCTTCTAACATTATTCTTCTAGCCGTTATTTGGCTTTTTATCATTGTTATTATTATTAGAAGCATTTCTATTATTTTGTGCAGTTTGTTTATTGTTTTGGTAGTTGTTCCTTGGATTTGTATTTTGATTTAGTTGTTGATTTTGCCTAATATTAAGTAAATTATTCTATTCATTTTGATTTTGGCCTATATCAATTTTTTTTTTTTACATCTTTTTCCATGATTTTCAACTATTTAGACTTGTTAATATTTTCAATAACCCCCATTGAATTAGGGGATTATCACAAGTAACCTTAGAAGTAAAAGTCATGTTTGTGTTCATTTTATATGGTGACAAAGTAATGTTGCTTCTTAATTGTATAAAACAATAGAGGTACATGAACTTGATGTTTTAATTGTGCCTCATTGAGCATGTTAATTTATATGTGGTTAGAAATTACAATGGATAATTTGACTCTTATTAAAGATAGGCTCTAAATAATTTATAGGTTTTATTTCAAACCTTTGTACTAAATAAATATAAAAGTAACATAAAATAAGTAAATGAAAGCATTAAATACAAGAAAACTTGTATAAAATTCTTTATAAGAGGCAACCAAATGTGATTGTTATTGTTACATGTAGATACTGTGATACAACAGGACATTAAAGGATGTAAATGGGCGCTATTGAAAATTAAAATATTTCATTTACGTTTAAGAACAATGTTTGAATTACAAGAAGTCTGTCAAAAAAATGATAACAAATGGCAACAAAATGCATTTAAAATGCTTGAATAGCAATTCTAACAAAATAAACCCATTCCTTATAGAGTTGAGGGTAGGTATTTATAGATTAACATGAGGTTGTTACCACTCGATCACATTTGTGAATGGTTGCCCCTATTTCATTTCGTGATATGCATGATTAGCAATTGGATACATGCTAGTAATTGCTTGTGGTACGTCCTCACTTTTTTACATTTTATACTCTATTCTTTATGATGTTGAATTAGGTGGTTGGTTAATCAATACATTGTGGATGTAATTTTTGTGAAAAGCTTTCTAGAAGTATTTTTATTAGATGATGTTCTTCTGACAAACAATGAAAAGTCGATATGCTGAATAAGAATTTTTTTTATGAACTTTCGACTTTTTCATTTTGTTTTCACTTCAAATCAATTAAGGTTAGAAAAACTCTTTCAATCATCCAAACAACATTAGCAGGAATTTTATAAAATGGATTAATAATCTAGTTTTAACACCACCCAAATTCATTATAACTCACTATTTATTACCTTTAATAAAAAAAAAAAAGGATGAATATGGACGAACAAATGGCTACAAGTGGTACCTGCCCGTTATGATATAAATGTCCGATTAGCTGCATGTTTACTCGTGTTTCTTTTATTAACTTGATTATTACTATTACTCAAATATTTTTGTTTCTTCCATGGCTGATAAACTGTCACTCAGTGAAAGGTTCGTGTACACCGGTTGCGGGATAAGCCATTGACTTGCATTAGAGCGTGAGCGTGTATTTCACTCGCTCTAACCGAGAGTGAAACTGAGAAGCTTTCACGTCTCCGGAAATGACAAAACAAACTGTACTGCTCTCAAATCCCTGACAATGAACCTACCGCTGATTATGTAATTAACTATGGTTAACTTAATTTAACTACGGTTTAACTTTCTCCTTTACTATGTTTAAACGGCTGCTCTGCTTTGTTCACTGCTTCTGCTTCCAAGTAAGGGTAACCAACGCACGATAATGTCGATGCATTACGACACGTAGCAGCAACATATTCAATTAATTAATTAATCCCAGTTTGGAGTTAATAAACTCTGAATTATTACTCTTAAATGCTAAATTGCAATAAAATAAAAATTGGGTGGACTCCTTTAAAGATCTTTGTTGTCTTGCTGACTTGTCAAGTTACAGACTTTCTTCAGATCCGAAGAAAATGCCAAGGAACATAAATGGATCAGGTTAAAATTTTCTAAAAAAAGGATTAAATTTAAGTTGAACTGTGGTTTTTAAAAAATGAAATAACAGAAATTTTTTAAAAAAGAAAATAATTTTCTGTTATTTTTGGGATAACTTTGGACTCTTGCATAATCCGTTTTAAGGCTCCTCTGCTTTAGCTTTTGCTTTGTAAGAGTGTGCGTGTCAGTCTGTGTCTGTGACTTTTTATCTGCGTCCCTGTCGGCCATAGACTTCGTCATCTTCTCAAGATTACTGAAATTCCTCCTTTCCTGGGTTTTTTGTTGGGTATTCTGCCGATTCGAGAGATTTTTGTGCTAAATTTCGGAGCTTGGAGGAGATATTATAGCAGGGATTGTTGCGTTTCAGTTGCTAGTTTTTCTCTATTCTATCCCTTTGTTTTATACTTCCTTTTCCCTATTTCTTTCGCAGAAGACAGGACAGCGACTCAGACTGGTGTAGTCTGGATCTTGAAATTTGTTTAATGTTTTTTCCTTTTTTTTTTTTGAACGAATGAATTATTTACAACCTGATTCTTGTCCCTCCAACTCCGCTTTCCAATCTCAATTTCCCAACTACCCTCTCTAAAAAGTTGGTGGCTTTGAAACTGGCTCAGAAAAGGGCAAGTGAAAAGGTTTTAATTTTTGGCAACGTAGCATTTTTGCTTCCATTAAAGCTGCCTCTGACATCGTCAATTTAAAGAGAATGATTAAACCTTTATCTTGGGCTTTTCTGGCTATGAAACTTTGGGTAGAAATAGTCAATTGAGAGCCAAAGCGGAAGCTTTGCAAGTCAGCGTCCGTCTGTCAGCCAAATTGGAACACTGAGATTCTGTTGCTCAGTGCAAGATCTTCACTAATTGATTTACAGTCCATTTTGGGGGGTTTACTCGAATATCTTCTGGACAAGTGGCAAGGATTCTCTTCTTTTCTTGGCTTGGCTGTGATCATCATATATGCTTTTTCAGGTAAGAAATTTGTAATAAAAAACACTTTTCTCGTCTTAATTCATGGAAACAACAATAAGAAAATTGAAAAAAAAAAAGAAAAATCCTGTACTGTTCTAAATTTCGGAAAATTTCCCGGTTGCAGCAATTTTGCAGTAAAATTCCTCTGGTAGCTAGCAGCAACACTCTTCACGAAACTGAGATGATTACGTTTATGGATTCAAAGGAGGAACTGAAAGAGGTGGAAAATTGTTTGGATCCTCAGCTGTGGCATGCCTGTGCTGGCGGAATGTTTCAAATGCCGTCGGTTAATTCCAAGGTCTTGTACTTCCCTCAGGGCCATGCCGAGCATGCATGTGAACCTGTGGACTTCAGGGCTTTCCCTAGAATTCCACCGTTCATTCTCTGCAGAGTTTCAGCCATCAAATTCATGGCCGATCAAAATGACGATGTATATGCAAAAATCAAGCTTTTTCCGGTGAATATCAACGAACCTGATTTTGCTGATGATGGTATCGGAGGCATAGATGGAACCGAAAATCAAGAGAAACCTGCTTCATTTGCAAAAACATTGACACAGTCCGACGCCAACAATGGAGGCGGGTTTTCTGTTCCTAGATATTGTGCGGAGACTATATTTCCTCGCTTAGACTACTCCGCAGACCCTCCCGTCCAAACCATTCTCGCTAAGGATGTTCTTGGCGAGACATGGAAATTCAGGCACATTTACCGGGGCACGCCAAGGCGGCATCTCTTGACAACTGGATGGAGTACTTTTGTGAATCACAAGAGGCTTGTAGCAGGGGATTCGATTGTGTTCCTGAGAGCTGAAAATGGGGAACTGTGCGTTGGAATCCGGCGAGCAAAGAGGGGAAATGGTGGTGGAACTGAATCTTCATCGGGATGGAATCCAGTAGGGGGAAATTGTGCTGTACCTTATGGAGGATTTTCAGATTTCTTCAGAGATAGTGACAACAAGATTATGAGAAATGGTAACAATAATAATGGATTGAGCCCAAAGGGGATGCAGGAGAAGAGGAAAGTGACGGCGAAAGCAGTTATAGAAGCTGCAAGCCTTGCTGCCACCGGCCAGCCCTTTGAGGTTGTTTTCTACCCTCGGGCGGGCACACCGGAGTTCTGTGTGAAGGCCTCGTTGGTGAAGGCGGCATGGCAAATTTCTTGGCGTCCTGGATTGAAATTCAAGATGCCATTTGAAACGGAAGATTCCACGCGGATAAGTTGGTTTATGGGAACTATATCTTCGGTTCAGCCTGCTGATCCCATCCGCTGGCCTGATTCGCCTTGGAGGAATCTCCAGGTAGCATCATTTTCTTAATTGTGCATCCCTTCGAATTTCAATCGAACACTCTATAACTATGGTACTAAAAAAATGTTCCGGTTATTACGGTAGGATTATATGTTTTCAGTTATTCTTGCTATTAAGGTAGGATTATAGAAACACCTACAATGGTTTGTTTATTTTGCTTGGCATCCATTATGCAGTTTGTGTACGTGATTAGAATGAAGCTAGCTATCTTACAGAGTGTTTTAATGTAAAAATATGTTTTTATAGGTAATTATAGGAAGACAATAAAAACATTCAAATGCAGGAAAATGAATTCGTAAGGAGAATTCAATTATCAGGAAATTTTATAATGTCAATCGGATTTTCACTTAACATTGCTATTTGAACTGCAAGTCTAACTTCACTCAAGGAAATCCAGAAAAGGAAAATGATCTGATGAGTTGATTTATGTTCAATAGTATTGTTGATATTTTCCACTTCCCAGAGTTTTGGAGCATTAAACCTGTTGATTCTTCTGTCAAATCCTTATCCAAACAATTTCAATTTCTTCTTGGCTTCGGCTCAGACTAATTTTCTTCATATTTGGTAGGTTGCATGGGATGAGCCTGATTTACTTCAAAATGTGAAACGGGTGAGCCCGTGGCTGGTTGAATTGGCACCAACTGTGGCTTCCTTCCATCTTTCCTCTTTCTCACCACAAAGGAAGAAGCTAAGATTGTCTCAGCACCCAGATTTCCCCCTTGATGGTCAAATTCCCATTCCTACATTTCCCAGCAACCTTCTAGGGCCTAGCCACCCCTTTGGTTATCTCCCCGAAAGTACTCCTGCAGGCATGCAGGGAGCCAGGCATGCTCATTACCATTTTGGTCTATCCTTACAGGATCTCCACCTCAAAAAACTGCAGTCAGGTCTATTTTCGGCTGGTTTCCCGCCTCTTGATCATTCTGTTACACCTATGAGGGTCTCCGATCATCCGCCTCTTGATCATTCTGTTACACCTACAATGGTTTCTAATCATGCAGTAGCACAAAAACCCAGCTTGAGTGAGAATGTCTCTTGCTTACTATCCATGAAAGTCTCTACTCATTCTTTAAAGAAACCAGATGATGAGAAGAAACCACAGCTAGTGCTATTCGGCCAAAAAATACTTACAGAGCAGCAGATATCTCTGAGCTGCTCTGGCGACAGTTCATCCGACGGATCTGCACTTAATCAACAAGGTCTACCAGAACGCTCCTCTTGCGAGGGGTCGCAGTGTTGCAAAGATAATTGGCATCAAACTGAGTTGAATTTTGAGACTGGTCACTGCAAAGTTTTCATTGAATCAGAAGATATAGGTCGCACTGTGGACCTTTCTTTGCTTAGATCTTACGATGAACTGTACAGAAAGCTGGCGGACATGTTTGGCGTAGAAAAATCCGAGATGCTAAGCCGTGTGATTTACCGCGATATAGTGGGGACAGTCAAACACATAGGAGATGAACCATTCAGGTAAGAATCACCATCCTTTCATTTGTATTGGCCACTTAGTAGTTTTGAGAATTCTTGCATGGCGAGAACCAGAATTGAAGTTGCAAAACTTCTCGAGATTGACATGTTAACAAGTTCGATGCTGTTGCAGTGACTTTACCAAAACAGCTAGGAGGTTGACAATTCTGATGGATTCGAGCAGCGACAATGTAGGAGTGTAGAGGAGGAAAATCAACCATTATTTCAATTTCAATTGTACATATGGTAGTTGATCATATCGTTCTATTCCCATTCTGACCCCTTAGCCTTCCTGAAGCAATGGAAGGGGGCAGTTTGATCTAATTTCTATTGGATGTAAAGCTTTCCTGATTGATGTTTCTCTTTTATCTTTGAAGGGAATATTTGAATTTTGAAAAATTTTCTTTTAAGTTATCATGATTGTAGCTCTTATTTTTTTCTAGTGTTATCAATGAATCTCACCTGTTATTTCGAAGTTATATCTAGTGGTATTCGGAGTTTGTCTTAAATTTGATACTACTTTTACGACCTACATTGAAAGTTGAAACAGTATGTTGTCCTTAAGATGTCTAGTTAATTGTTGTGTATATTTTAAAATAAAGAGAAAATTTATTGTATTATTAATATGGTAGTATTTTAATATACTATTAAATTTTATTATTAATATGTTATTATATAATATATTATAAAGAATTATTAATTTAATATATAATTAAACTTAATAATACATTGATATATTATTATATTAACTACAGTGAACTCTCCCATGCACAAATTATCTGGTTGGTTCAAAGAGTGTGAATTACTTGACTTGCATGCAACCAATGGAAAAAATGCAGGTACCTGCGGCAAAGATGAGAATCGGGATATCTTACAATTATGGATTATTCAAGTAACTTAAAATACAAGTTAGCAATTGAATGGTTGTTTGTCTGGATTTGAAACCGAATTTCAAAAATGATATTAGTTGCAAATGAACCAAAAGATGTGAACAAGTTTCCATTCCGCAGACAAATCATAATTCTCTAGAAGAGGGGGGCTGAATCTTCCAAACAAAATCTTCCTTGCTTGACCCGGAAAATTAAGACAGAAAATTTGTTGGTTAAGGGTCTTATCAGTGCATAAAAACATAAGTGGAGTTGACTTAATTAGATTATGGTTTAAAAAACATCAAATGTTCACAAGCATCCGGAGCCACCAAATAGCATGTTGCCACATAAGACAACCAAGAAGAAATGATGATCAGGGTTTTTATTCTGAGATTACAAACATCAATTTCCTTCTGTTTTTCCAAAACCAGAGCCAAAAATTCAACCATACAAACAAATGTCCTATCCTGATGCCGCAAAGTGTGGGAATAATTAATTACAATTAATGATTTTTCTAATTAATTATTGAGTTTTTGGGGATTGTAAACGACAGAGTTGTCAAACACAGAGTCAATAATGGGCAGATTTGGAGTGCGACTGGGACACAAATAAAATATTAATAGAAAAATACAGATTAACAAGCAAAGGAAGAACTGGAAAGCAGAGGAGAACACATTCTGCGTCTTCTTCTTTGACTAACAAGCAATATCGTGTGCCGCACGTGAGAAGGTGGGACCACATTCCCCATGGTAAAGGCCAAATCTAGGTTCATGTGTGGGTGACGTCATCTTCGGTAGATTTACGCTTGTGTTGCGGCGTGTTGACGACCGGGCTGTTTTCTGTGTTTCTTGGATTCAATCTTTTTTTTATTTTCGTAAATCTCCGAATTTATTCGATTCAATCCATTGGGTTTTCCGAGCTTTGACTGCATTAACCAAGACCGAACTTGTCGGGGACCCACCGCCCCTGTCACATTTTCCCGGGAAATTGTTGACTCAATGTTCTGTCCAGATTTCTGAATTACTTGGATCCTAGTTTCTTGAACAAATTACAGATTGCATGCGTCTCATTGTTGTGTGGATTTAGGATTATATCAATATCAATACGTAAATAGATGAAAGCTTGATCCTTGAAATAGTGTAGGGATAGGGTTGCCAACCGCTATCTGTTTGATTATCGTAGTCGTAGAGATTAGGTAATGCGCCGATTACTTTGAGGCTTTTGACTCGTGTAAATCAACCAGGAATTACCTACCCAAAAAGAACGACATCAATTCATAATTGGTTAGTCTAGACATGATTTTGTAAACTTCCCTTGTGTTTAACATTAATTTGAGTAGCTTTCTTTGATTTTATTATTGAAACTTCTATTAAGTAGATTTGAACAATCGTATGTCCTACAAAACATTTAAGTATATTTTAAGCGATGGTAGTGAAAGTAGGATTTTTAATCGGATTATAGAGAAATTGAAATGAATTGTATTTGAAAACTTGCGTTTCTTTTATGCCCGTATCCATATGCTTATCATCATATAACTTTTCTTCATCATTGAATGCAAGCTCACATGGTACAAGTAGGCTTTCGGTGCCATGAGCATACGTTGAATTCATGGCCATCAACAGACGACAGATTCCGAAACACAAGGATCCCAATAAATGAAGATCTGATCTCGAGTTTGATCATGTGATTTCAAACTGCCCTTTTTGGGTGACAGATGCAATTAAAGTCACGCACGGGGAAGGGAGACATGTTCGTTTTGGCTTGCATTTCTTATGTTTGTCTCCTGTCTTCGTATTATTAGCATCACACTTCAATTTTGATTTTGTAACACAAAAGGTTGTCTTCGGTCTTATTCGAGTGTGAGCTCTCATATGGAAGAGATGGGGACATGTTTTAGGTTTCATTCCTGAATGTTTGGCTGTGTTATCTAGTATCTTGCCCGCGCAAAGTAACCTCGAAACAAATAGGGGGTAGAAGTTGGTCGATAGCCAATCTAGCTATGAACTAAGCAATATCATATCAACTTTGCGCCCCCCCCCCTCCCCCCCCGGGGTGAGTTTGAACTTTTAAGTAACAAGCATTAGCGGCAAATTTTGATTATTTCTTTTTTGTCATGTTCTTATTGTTTTTAAAAAATAAAAATATAATTTTTATTTTACAATTGACTATTTTTTAATTGAGATCCATGATTTCAATAAAAAATAATATCTATATCTTTCGAAAATTTATTTTATCTTTTTTTAAAGAAAAAGGAGAAAAATTTCGTTTATTTAAGCTATTACTGTGAAATATAATTTATATTAATTTTATTCTTTAAATATTTTTTATTAATTTTAATTTATTCAAATTTATTTTTTAATATTTTTTTTATCAAATTCATTCTTTACCTATTTAAATTGATCCAATTTCATTCATTTATTAGTATGTGTATCAAATTAACAATAAAAATGATTTGTAAATACTATTACAAGTTCCTAAAAAGATTGGTAGTATGCGTTGATCTTGAAATAAAATAACTTATTTTATTCTTGAACTTTTTTATGCAAAAAAATTTGATGATAAAGGCGAAATTGAAGAAATTTGCATAAATGAGAAATGAAATCCATAAAGAATATTTAATAGAAACAAAATTAATGAATATTATACTCAAGTACCATTTATTTCATCAAAAATATTTTTCATAAAAGATATTATTTGTATGTATATTGATAAATAAACAATATAACATTTATATTTATGATTAAAAAATATCTAAATTTAGGATAATAAAAAATAAATTCTTTTAAAATAAAAAATTAATTTTCTAAATTTTTATTTAATATTAAATAAATAAAATATTTTTATTTTAATATTATATAATTATGTTTTATAAAAATTATTTTTTGTTAAATCAAAGGAAAGTATAAATCAAATCAGGTGTGCTTACCTTAAAATGAAAAAAATATTTTATTAAATTAATATTAAATAAAAATTTAAAAAAATTAATTTTTTATTTTATCAGGTGTGCTTACCTTAAAATAAAAAAAATAATATGATGTGGATATGATTCATAATAAATTAAATATATAAATGGCTTTTAACATGAGGTCCCTAAGCTAAGTAAAATGACATTAGGGAAGATGGGAGGGCAGGTGAACACAGAGGAAAAGTCAAGGGTGGACTGAATGGGAATGGAGGAAAGTTGCGTATAACGTAAGACACCTAGGAGAGAGAAGCACAAGTTTCAACTGATAGGACAGAGATTCGGATGGCGCGGCACTATTGCTGCCTCTCGTGCGGGTGACCCCACCCCCAACCTAATCACACGCACGTCGCTTGCAAATACTGCCCTTCTCTTCGTTCAATCTCGTGTTTCGTGTCCCTTCCGCTACTTTCACCTTTTCTTTCTCATTCCTTTCTAACGATTAGATATTTATAATTTTTTATTTTAATTTTCATTTTTTTATAATAATAAGAATAACAATTCATATATATACATATAATTTTAATTTAGAATTTCAAACATAAAAAAAAATAAAATTTTTAAAATAATATTAGATAATATTACATCATTAAAATATGAGTTAATTTTCACATCTTCACGTGAATAAATTAAGATTATGTTTTATTTTCTAATCTCAAATTCATTGATAAAAGGGAAATTGTTATGTACCTATAATTTTCAATCCATGAAATTGAATGTTAGAGGTGTGATTCCCTTTCAAAATGTGAGTTAAAATATATTATCTTGTTACACGGTTTGATTTTGTTTACCCAGATAATCTTGTAACCATTAATATCTACCAATTCAAAAAGAAAATTGAATTTACTGCTGTTGCCATATAAGAGTTGCTTGACAGAAAATTATTAATTTATTTTCACTAAAACTATCAAAAAGATTATATTTTTCAAAAATCGCAACAAAATTACGGGGTGGAGTCGAGTACAAACCTAGCAGTTCAATTTATCTATTGAACAATTTTTTTGGTTGTCCTTTTTGGGGCACATCATGTACAAATCTTGTTCAGCGTAGACAATTTCGCAATTGTGCCGTGCTCGAACCAACTATGTAAGAAGTAGGGTAACGTGCCTAAAAACTTAGCGCAATTAACCGTGAAGCCCGACTATTATATAACCGGACTCCCAGTCACAATATTTTGCACTTGCTCACAGTGAGGATTAAGTACACTTATTTCTCTTCGATTTTGAAAAATATCCAAAAACACCCTTCTAAGTTCTAACTAATAGAGGATGATGTTGTATGAACTTAAAAAAATTGTGCCCAAAATACTCTCTCTCTTTTTTTTTTTTTAATTTTTTTTGGCCTTGCACAAAAGCTTCCTACTAAAAATTTAAGAGACACTTGTTAGGAAGGGACTTCGCCCTCTAGTTTAACCATGGAGGTGAAATTATTGTAAGGTCGCCCGAGTGAAAAATAAGAGAGTATCGGGTTGAAATTGTACCGGTGAAAGAGGGCGCAACAACAACGACAATAAGCGTGCAGGCTGGGCAACTCAATTTGAAGAAGTGCAGAGAGTCTGGGTATGATGGAATGAGATGGGTGTGGGGTGGGTAAGGAAGAAGGCGAGGGTTCTGACCATTTTGATGTGAGCATGATGTTTGAGTTCCCGAAAAGAAGGAAAAATCAAAAAAGATAAAAAGAAATCGAGAAAGAGGACAGAAGCAAGGAATGACAATGGAGGGGGTCTACACCTCAAGGAGGAAGAGGGGGGGATGAAAAATAAAAAGAAAAAGAGACAAAAGAAAAATATGAAGTAAAAATTTGTGTAAAAATATGAATTTGTGTGAAAGAAAACATATAGAATGTAGGAAGCATTTTTTACCATGAAAATGGGTGAACCTTTTATATTAATTAATTAGAATTAAAATATAAAATTATATAATATTTTTAATTAATTATATGACTCTTAATTATATTTTAATCTTAATTATTATTGAAATATCTAATAAAAATAATTCTCTCCTTTTGCATAAAAATATTCATTTTACATAGTATCGCTTTGTGTATAGTATAGTCTCCAAATTATAATTTGCTTGGTTACTTTACATAATTTACATGTAATAATTCGAAATAAAATTTAACTTTTCAGTCATTAAAATTGAGGTCTAATTAAACACATTAAATATCTACTTTAATAAAAAAAATTATAGTTTAAATACCCCATCGTTAAATCCAAAGTCTAAAATCCACTAAGTATTAATAATAATCATAAAGCAGGGTTAATCATAAAGTAAATAAAATATGTTCCAACAAATGTAAATAAAATAATTGACCAGTAGTTAAAATAATGATATTTTTAACATATAATTTTAATCGATAAACATGAAGATGATAAATTTAATTGATGAAATAATTAATTACCTTTTAGAACAGTTTCGTTCCCGTTTAGACAATTAATAATTAATTATCATTAATATTTAAAGTATTGCTTTGTGTTTATATAATCAATTACCACTTAATTAAAGTGATTATCATTATTTCTGTAAATTAATAATTATTAGCTAGTATAAAATAAATACATACGTTAATAAAATAATATATTCATTTTTATTTCTATTGCGACATGTCTTGCAGTGATATAGTAGGATGCAAAAGGTTTCATATATTTTTAAAATAATAGAGTGTGAATAAAAGGAAAATAGAGTCGCTATCAAATATTTTTTTTAATAATATGATTAAAATAATGGAAGAAGTTTACATTTTTAGAATTTAGATAGAAATTATTTATGTGTAGGGAAAGTATTAATACTTTATAATATTTATTCAAAGAATGGTTGATTGTTTATTTCAATTTTATTTTTTTCAATGAATTATAATTATTTTTATTATAATATATGTATATTTTTCTAAAAATATGGTTAGTATGTCCCACTTTACATTTTATAATATCAAAAATGATACATGATACTTGTAAAAATAAGTATCATAGGGCTATCACTTTTTAAAACAATATATATGCCTATAATAATTTCTACAAACCAATGTTTATGAAAAAACTTTTTTAACAAAAATAGTAAAAAAAAAAAATTTAAACACCACTCTGATAATCCTATGCCAATACTCACGCCTTTTAATTAATTTTATTTTTAAGATTTTATAAAATGTTATTGTTTTTTAAATTTTAATTAATTTGATGTTAATTTGATTATCAAATTTATCCAACTTTATTATAAGATTAGAATAAAATAAAATACTACAATAATGTTAAATATCATTTTGGTTACATTTATAATTGGGTTACTTAACTTAAATATATAATAGATATAGATTTAACATTTAAAATATTTTTATTTTATTATTTTTGAAAGATATTTATTATTATTATTTATTTTTTTAAATGATTGTAGTATAACTTTCAAAATTTTAAGACAAAGAAAAATTATTTTAAGTAAATTTATTTATTTATTTAATAAGATATCAAATAAAAAAATTAATTTAAAATATCAAATTTATCCAATTTCATGGCCAAATTTGGATAAATAAATTATTGAAAAAAAAATCAAAATCTTATTTATAGCATTTGAAATTAATTTCCATGTTACTCCATAATTTTATAAAGTATCAAATTTGAATAAAAAAATTACTCAAGAAAAATTAAAATCATAATTATTGCACTTACAATTAATTTTAATATTATTCTATAATTTTTAAAGTATCAATTTTGTTTAACTTCATAATCAAATTTGAATAAAGAAATTACTTAAAAAATTAAAAATTATATTTATTGTGCTTATAATTAATTTTAATAATTTTTTAAAGTATTAAATTTGTTCAACTTTATAATCAAATCTAAATAAGAAAATTTCTCAAAAAGATTGAAAGATTTTCAAATACTATGTTGATTGCACCTACAATTAAATTACTCAAGTTTGATATATAATAGGCATAAATTTATCATTTAAAAGATTTTTATTTTATTATTTTTGAAATATCTTTATTATTATTTTTAATTTTTATAAATGATTGTAGTATAAATTTAAAATAACAAGATAAAGAAACATTATTTTAAGTAATTTTATTTATTTAATAAAATACCAAATCAAAAATTTTTAACTTAGATTAGCAAGTTTATCTAATTTCATGGCCAATTTTGAATAAGTAAATTATTCAAAAAAAATTGAAATCTTATTTATAGCATTTGAAATTAATTTTCATTTATTAAATTTATGGCCAAATTTGAATAAAATATTACTCAAAAAATAAAAAATCATATTTATTGTAATGATAATTAATTTCAATATTATTTTATAATTTTTAAAATATCAAATTTGTCCAACTTTATGATTAAATTTGAATAAAAAATTATTGAAAAAATTAAAATTATATCTATTACACTTGTAATTAGTTTTAATATTATTTTATATTTTTTAAAATATCCAAAATTTCAAACTTTATAATCAAATATGAATAATAAAATTGCTTAAAAAAATTAAAATCATATTTATTGCACTTATAACTAATTTTAATATTATTCCATCATCAAAAAAATGTATAATATTTTTTTAGATAATAAAAAAAGACACAATATAAATTATGAATGCACATATAATTTTAATAGAGTGAAATAAATTTAAAACACATTATATGTAAAAATAATAAATATAAAATAATTTTTATGAGCAATAATATTAAAATTTTTAATTTAACTAGCTTATTCTATTTAACTTTTAAAATATCTCTCATTTCACAAATATTAAAATAGATTAAACTCGTAAAATATTTTAGTTTATTTCATCATAGGAAATATATAAAATAATATTTTAATATTATATGTCAAATAAACAAAATATTAAATTTTTAAAAAATATAAAAAATAATAATAAATAATAAATAAAAAAGTAAGTTGGATATGGATAATGCTATCCCATCCATTATTTTTTTTCCCCAGAAACGAATAACCTCGTTCTCTCATATAATTTAGTGCCTTGCTTGCGCTTTTATTTATTTTTCCCCATTACTTCTTTTTTTTTTTTTTACATCCTTCTAACTATGTCTTCTTCTTCTTCTTTCTCGTTTTCAATTTCAATAGCACAACACACAAAACAAGGCTTATTTCTTCATTGTTTTCCTCATTTTTTTATTTCATTATTTAATTTTTCTTCACCTCTTCATTTTTTTTGCTATGACTTTACTCTACTTAAAAATGAAAATGTAATGTATACATTAAGAATGAAAATAAAATTCATCTTTTTACCTAAAGTCATATCTAAAGTTTCAAGGAAGCAAAAACTTTTATATTTCAAGTACGAAATTTTTGAAAAAAAATGCAAAAAAATGTAAATATGAGAATGAAGGATTTTTTTTAGCAGGTTTTTCTTCTACTACCTCTCTTTTTTTGCTTTTCTTTCCCTTTCTTGCTTCTCTTTTTTGTAATCTATCTCCTCTCTTTTTGAATTTTTTGAATGCCCTTCCTCCGTTTTTTTCCCTCTTTCAAAATTTTGCAACCCCCTGAATTTGGTTTTCACTATCCTTTTTATAGAAATAAATTTTTGACTGCTAAATCTTTTGAACATCTCTTTTAATTGGTTAGTAAAAACAAATCCAAGCATCCCCACATACCATGCATGCTAAGTTGGAAAAAATGACTTTAAATCTTTACTTTTAGGCTGGAGGACAAAAACATATTTCATGAAGGGCAATGTAGAAAAATGGAGAGCATCAACAATTTTTCATCTACTACCCTCTCCAAAAAAATTGACTTACTATGCAAATTTTTTTCAATTTAGTATTACTTTTTTTAAAATATTGTTTTATTCATTTCAATTAAATTTTTTATTTTAATTATATTATTAGCTGATAAAATTGAATGTAAAAATTTCTAATTAAAATGTTCTAAATAATTAAAACAAAATAACATAAAACTTACATTTGTAATTATCATAGTATATTGCCTCTGGTTTTTTTAATTTTAATTTAAAATTATATAAAAATGAATAAAATAATTATAATATAATGCCAATTGGTTTTTAAACTTTGTTTGTAATGTCTCTACCACTGTTAGTAGTTTATCAAGAGGACTGCATGTATATATCTTTCAACTCTATTTTCTTTGATAGACAGAAGATTAGTTCATTTATTCACGGGCAGAATAATCTTCAAAATTTAGAGAAACATAATAAAATATGGTCAATTTCGACTTCAATTACATTGACTAGCCGGCTGTCAGGAAGAGAGTATAAAAAATTACATAAACTTTAAGTAACTAACAGGCCGTCAACTTTGGGGGAAGAGAGTATAAAATGTTCAGACAATCTTAGGGGAAGTTCGTGGCATTTCCCCACAAAAACAAAAAAAAAAATGTAGTTAACCTTAATTTCGAGAGATGCGTATCCTAAAATTTTTTGGTCAAGCATACACATATTCTTCGCTTACAGCATATTCTTCACCATACACATATTCTTCTATTAACTTATCCTAAACTCTTAGCGGAAGTTCACTTACAGCATATGAAAGTTTTACAAGAAAGTGATTAAATACAATGAAATTTAGCACCACTTATCCTTCACCATTCTATTAATTTCGACATCGCTTTTTTTTTTCCCCCTCTTCCCAATGAAACATGAATCCTGGACAAAATCTATTCGATCTAAAAAACGCTTGACTCGATAATATTAGACAAGTAGCACTGAGATTGCCTCATCCTCGAGGTGCAATCTCGGAATCTAGAACCTTTTTTTTTTTTTTTTTTTGGGGGGGGGGGGCATTAGTCGTGTTTCATATTGACACAAAATGAGCGGAAGCATACATTAATTTTATGTGCGGCAACACCTTGACTCCTTTTTATATACATAATAATAGAATTCATAAAAATCTTTATGTCTACTTCTCTTATAAATCTAAATCTACTATGTCTTATAAATCTAAATCTACTATGTAGACGTGATTTATTGGTAATACGGTAGCCTCGACCACGCATGCATAGCCAATAGGCCCAATACCAAGTGTAACTACACAATTGAAACAACAGATCAAATATAATTATATCAGCTATCATCTAAGGATGGAAGTAAAGTCACATTGCTGAGATTATAAAAGTAACTCAGGAAGGAAAATCCAATATCTCAAATACATGACATTATTCCTAACCAATGGACTTGGGGTTACCACATTACATACAATTGTTTTACCATTATATGCGACATTAATTCAATTCTAAAAAAGCACAGCAGGCTATATCAGCGAATCACCTGAACAAAAGAAAAACAGTCAATCAGGTATAGATTACAAAAGGAGTACTAATGATTACCAATATGAAATTTTAACAAAGTGTTTGTACTTGAAAAGGTCAAAGTCTAACCGATATATATGAATTTAGGAAAAATTAATGTTGCAGTGGTACACCACTGTATCAAACCGTTGATATATTATCCTGTCGATATATTATCATTTAACATATGTAAAGATATTGTCAACTGATCAGATTTAGCTGAATATCAATGATGCCCATAGACTCTCCCATGAAGTTATAACACTTTTCTCAGGTTAGGATTCCATTGCACTTGAAAACTAATAGACGTATCATCCAAAATGCTTCCATGTGATATATATAACAACAACAATAATAATAAAGTCTTATCTCACTAAGTGAGGTTGGTTACATGAATCGCACGATGCCATTGAACTCTATTCGAAATCATATTTTCAAAAATAAATCGTCGTGTGTGACCCATATTTGGAGTTTCCACAAAATTTTACATTGGCTGCCAAAGGCCTAACATAACCCAGAGGAAGAGATATCAAATTGTTACGTTGATGCATATAAGACGATATCAAACTATGATGAAGTATATCTACCTACGATGACCCGATCACAGTGCACTGACCAGGCATCATTACTTCTCTTATCCTTTCAAAATCTTAATCAACAAGCAACTCACACATTGCAGAGCAAATCCATCTGGTCCAATGACTATGGCGATTTAATAAAAGCATAAAACTTCAGCTCCATATAGGTAAATAAAAAGAACAAAAAGGCAAGAGACAAATCAACTTACTCACATATGTCTAAACAAATGCAAAACCCATCTCATCTTTATCTTTGATATTCGAGGTGATGTTATAGATATTAAATTAATTTGGGAAGAAAATACAATAAAATTGGGACTCGGAAATCATGTACTCAGCGAAGGCTATTATACAATAGACTTTCCTTCTATCTCCTTCCTATTCATCTTCTCCCAACCAAACATGTCATTCCTAAAGTAACCTATCTAACGGCTCCAGACAACTGTGTTCCCACCCCCACAGACGGATAATCAAAAAACAAAGGAATAACACAGCTATAAAGTATTTACCAACAGATGGCCATATGGAATTAAGGAAGAAGAGAAATTGACCTTTAGTTGTAGTAGAGCTCAAGGCCCATGCCATCGTGGATCTCGTAATCTTTGAGAGTGATATGATCCTTGTAGATGGTGTACCACTTCTGAATTCGGATCTTGTCGGCTCTTGTTCCCGTCTGAGCCGCCACCAGCTTCTTCAAGTCTCCAATCGTGTCATCATCGTTGCACTTCACCCTCACCTTCTTCCCCAATCGATCATTCAAAACCACCTCAATCATCTTTCCTCCTGTGCCTGAAAACCCTAGAGAAATCGATCCCAACCCTCAACGCAAGCACTCGAATTGTGTAGTCCAATTCTAGGTTTACATAACTTTTCAAACGCCGATCCTTATTCTGATAGCGAGGCTTTTTCCTTTTTTTTTTTATCGAAGCCCAAGTAGGAAGTCCATAAAACAATTGTATCGAGGCTGGGTCTGCAGAAGCTGGTAATTATGAAGACCGAGGTATGCTAATCCCAATTGCAAACAATAATCTGAAGCCCATATAACTTCAGCGCCAGGTGCCTGCGGCCGGAGGGTGCTAGCAGAATATATATATATATATATATATATATATATATATATATATCTGTTATATTAAAATACAAGTAAATTTTTTTAACAATCATTAGTTTATGAAAATAACTTTAAAATTATATTTAATTATATTATATTATTGAAGACATAAAAATTATAATTAAAAATCTTATTATATATGAATCTTAATTTGAGTATATGAAAAATATTATCTTCTATATCTATATATATTATATGTACCTTGAATTATGGTTTTCTCATTTTCTTAAATTTTACATACTTATATTTTATAACTTTTATGCAAAGTAGTACTCTGAATTTTCCCTGTGATTATTTATAACGATTTACTTTTCTTACATTTTACTTCTTAGATGACTTTTAAATAATAGTTATTTTTATTTATATAAAAAATCATTAATTCATTCTAAATTTATAATTTCTACTTTAACTTTTATTCATTCAATTTTTTAAATTAATTTTACAAGGTACAAAAATAATTATTTAATTTAAAATATTAGATATATTAGTACATAAAAATTTAAAAAAACATATAATTATTCTTTTTTAATTTTTTTAATAATCTCCGCCCCGATAAAGATTGTATATTAAACATATTAACAAAGACTGCATATCAAACATACTAACTTTAGTTCATTTGATAACATTTTATGGTCCCCCCTTCTCTCTCTCTCTCTCTCTGTATATATATATATATATATATATATATTTATATATATATATAAGTAATGAGTTAGTAGTGTGGAATTTAGATAATGCGTTGAAAATCCCATGCCGAAAACCGTGTGGGGAAAAAAAAATAGAAACAGAAGCTAAGTCAAAAGTATGCAAATAAAGAAAAGGAAATAATGCTAAAAAAACCCTATTTTTATATGGATTTAAGACTTGGGATTGTGTTTAGTAGTCTTACAAATTGTATAAGCCCAGCCCGTTGGAATGATAGAAGCCCAACTGTCAGCGAGATCAATGGCTCATTACTCTGAAATTAATAAATTCAAGGGCAAAATACAATTAAATAATAAAAATAGTACATAAAATTTAAAATTTTGGACTTCATTCTCCTTCCCCTATCAGAAAATGTAAAATCGTTAACTTTAAGTTAAATCTGAATCTCTATTAACTTGATTGTTTTTGTCATATATAAGATTAGCTTTTTGAAGATCATGAAATTATTTTAATAGTCATTAAAGCTTGAATAATAATAATGTTAAAGTTTGATCCACTTGTATTTATTAAAGTTTATTTCTAAAGAGTCATTTGATTTGTATAGGAAATAACTTTTTACAAAAAATTAAATTTTTAAGAAAATAACTTCCTATACGATTTTTGAAAAGTACTTAAAGGAGTTATTTGATTTACATAAAAAATGATTTCTTCCAAAAAATTGAACTTCAAAGAAAATAACTTCCTACGTATGAATTTCTTGAAAAGTACACAAAATTATTTAGTTAACATATATGAAGTAACATTTCTTAAAATTATTTAGTTAACATATAGGAAGTAACATTTCTTAAGAAATAACTTCTTATATTTTATTTAATTCAATTTTAAATATTTTACGAAGTATTAATAAAATAACTATTATATTATCAATATTATTATAACACAAATTAATAAATTTTTACTGATATTAATTAAATTTAATAAGGATAATTTTATAATTGTATCCAAAAATAGCACAAGAAATAGAATTTATCTAAAAGGGAGGTGAGTAAGTTATTTTTCATATTTTGTGAAAAGTAGGACTTCTTAATAAGTCCTATTTATTCCATTTTGTTAGACAATGATCAACTAGACAACTTAATTCTTTCCTATTTCTTGAGAAATAAATCTTTCCAAACTATTAAGGCAAACTAAACAACCTCAAAATTATTTAGTTAACACATAGGAAGTAGCATTTTCTAAGATATAACTTCCTATATCTTGTTTAGTTTAACTTTAAATATTTTAAGAAGTGTTGATAGAATGATTATTATATCCTTAATATTATTATAATATAAATTAATAAATTTTAGTTGTTATTAACTAAATTTATAAGGATAATTTTGTTATTATATTCATAAATAACATAGGAGAACTTATCTAGGGGGAGGTGGGGTAAGTTGTTTTTCCTTTATTTTATTACATAATAGTTAACCAAATAACTCAATTTTTTTTATTTTTTAAAAAATAGAACTTTTCATACTATTAAGATAAATCAAACAACTTTTAAAAGATCTCCACAATTTATATTTGTAAAAGTCTAATGAACTCTATTTAATTTATAAATTTAAAAATTAAACTATTTAACCAACATAGTCGATAAATATTTTAGAAATTTTTATTTAAATTATTCCAATAAATTATTGTTTAAAAGGTTAGTATGTAAATGGAAATTTTAATACGGTGGATATATATGGATTTAAGATCTAGTATTTAATTTATTTTATATGTCCCTAAAAAATTGTGCAAATTAGTATAGTCAATAAAATATTTTCTTAAATTTTAAAAATGAATTCAAATTCTACTCTCTTAAGTTATCTTTGATTTTTTTTAAAATTTATCATCAAACTTGAGTTTTTTTTTCCTTTATTTAAGTTAAAAAAATGGCTTGATATAGTAGAAAAGTAAGGGTCAACAAATGTTATTGTTAGATTTAAATTTAATAGTTCCACTTTTTCTAAAAAAATTGAGAGAGTAAAATATAAAGCTTAGGAGGTAAAATATAAAATTTTAAAATTCATGTATTATTTTTATCACTTAATCAAAGTTCAAAAGAGTATACTATATTTTTCCTTAAATTCAAAGAGTGTGTTTGCCAAATTTTTTATTTAAATTTGATACATTGTTAATGTAAATTAGCTTTGCACTGTTATCTTCCCAAATGCTATCATATCAATAGAATTTATTCAAACATTATTATTGTTGCTAGAAATTTTTAATATTTTAATAACTTGTTAAATTTTGTTAGTGTAAAAAAATTTATATTAACAGTGTATCAAATTTAAGTTCCTAAACTTAAAATATCAATAATTAAAAATAACCATTTTTATTCTTAATTAAAAAATAACCATTTTTATTCTTAATTAAAAAATAACCATTTTTATTCAAACATTATTGTTGTTGCTAGAAATTTTTAATATTGTAATAACTTGCTAACTTTTGTTGGTGTAAAAAATTTTACACTAATGGTGTATCAAATTTAAGTTCCCAAACTTAAAACATTAATAATTAAAAATAACCATTTTTATTCTTAATTTTGGTAAAATCTAAAGATAAAAGTTTCATTTCATATAATAAATAAGTTAATTTATAATTTATTAATCCAATCAATAAACTATAAACTAGTCTCTAGAAGCATTTTGCATATTAGTTTGTTAGAAAAATAAGCTTTAATTTAGGTTTCATTTTGTCTAACAAATAAGTTAACTTACAACTTATTAACTTATAAATTAACCTTTAGAGATGTTTTGTACATTAACTGATTAAAAAATAAGTTCTAATTTAATAAACTAACTTTAATAACTTATATTTTATGAGTTACTATCTCTTTAATTTTTTTAAATTTATTTTTATTCTTTTTATTAATTTATAATTCATACCCTTCATAATATAAATCTATTTTTTTAATTGTAATATAATTATATCTTAATTTTAAATTATAAATATATAAAAATACTTATGTAAATAAATATATAATATTATAAAATATAATTAATTAAATATTAATTATTACATTATTATTTTAAATATTTTAATTATGTTAATATAATTTAATCTTTAAATAAATATGAATTATTTTAATATATATTTCTATTAATATGTCATTTTATATTATTTTATAATTTTAATTAGTTTAATAACTACTTTTATGAAACAATTATTGCATAATTAGCTAATTTATTGACTATTAGTTATTAATTAGTTTATCACTTATCAAGTAACTTATCAGTTATTTATATAAAATAGAACCTTAATAAATTAACTTTAGCAACTTATAAGTCACTACTTTTTCAAATTTTATTCAAATTTATCATTATTTTTTTATTAATTTATGATGCATGCCCTTTACAATATAATATTATAAAATATAATTAATTAAATTTTAACTTAATTATATCTTGATCTTAAATTATAAATATAAAAAATATGTAAATAAATATGTATTGTAAAAAATATAATTTATTAAATATTGTTTATTATATTTTTTACTTTGAACATTTTAATTGCATTAATATAATTTGATCTTTAGATATATATATATATATATATATATATATATATATATATATATATATATATATGAATTATTTTAATTTATATATTTATTTATATTAATATATGCTTTATATTTTTTGTAATTTCAATTGTTTTAATAGTTAATTTTTTAAAATAATTCTTATAAAAATAACTAGTTTATTAGTTATCAATTAAATTATCAGTAACTTACGTAAAATAAAATAAAAAATGCTAAATTTTACCCGTATAATTTTTAGTAAAAACTAGTTTTAAGGGAATTTTGTTCAAAATTAATTTTCATTCGGTATGTTTTTTTTTTACTAGATGGGGTAAAAATCCAAAGGAAAAAAGTATACAAAAATAACTTAGGATATTAAGTCCAATAACATCACTTAACATACACATCAACATGCTTTTGTCTAGTCGTATTGTTTTCTTATTTTTTTCTTCCATTTCTCCTCGTACTACTTCAATTAAAATTAAAATTAAAATTATATTTATCATAATCTATATAATAAAATCCTATTTGATATCAGTTTATTCTTAGCATTAGAAATCCAATTATAATATCAAACTAAATTTCATTTATGTAATTTTAAAAATTCATTTAATATCTAGTTAGTTTTAAACCTATTTTGTTGATTATCACATAAAGAAACAATCAAACTTTCTTTTTTTTTTTTTTTTTGAATATTCAAAACACTAGACTCACACAAATATATAAATATTCGAATCCAATTCAAAATGCGAAGAAAAACAAATCCTCCTTAGAATCATCACTTGTGATCTGAATTATAAACTTTCAGCAGAAACAATCAAACTTTTAATAATAGCCAATTCTACTTTTGAAACTTTTGAATTGTATTGGCCTATTTTGGATGAAGACATAATGTAATTTTGAAGTCTAATTTATTTAACTTTTTTATAAAGCCCATTTGATCCTACATCAAAAGCATACGATCATCTGTAACGAACAACAATTTAAAAATAAAAATGTTATATATGACGAAAATAGAATTTGATATTTAATTTTGAATCTTTTATATTTATTAGATCAATTTTTATAAACTTGTTCCACTATTTTGCATTTATTGATAGTCTTTGATTTTTGCATTTGAAGTTCAATTTCAAATTTCATTTTTATTATATATAGCATTGTTGGTTCAAAAAATGACAACTTTTAAATTATTCAATTCTCCTTATGTTTTGTCTAGTTGAAATAGGTCGTTTGGATAGTAAAAAATTTGTCAAAGTCATATGAATTTTAATACTTAAATTAATAATTGTGTAAGTAGAATAAAAATAAGAAATTGTGGGTATATCTGTGATGACATGCCTTCAGCCTTTTATAAACTTAATCAAGCTTGATTTGTGTTGAGGCCATGAAGAAATAATGTTCTTGACAGTGTTGCTTGCTATTGGTTAAGCCTTAGTCACGTCAGAGCTTTATAGATTCTTTATGATACTAGTGGTTGAGATTTAGGCATGATCTCACAGTGTTTTGGGGATGGATAAATTTTTGAGTCATTTTTTATGGGACCAATTGGATAAAGTGACGTTGATTCAGGAAACGAAATGAGCTATGCCTATGTTTGAATGTATTAGATTGAATGGATAATGAGCAGATCGGTTATTTGTTAATAGACTATTTGGATATTATTAAAAAAATAAATAAATTAAACAATAAACCTGAAAAGTAATCAATTGATAGATTAATTAGCCGAAAAATGATTAAATGGGATGAATTTGCCACTATTGAAATTACGTACGATTTACAATTGAACCGCTGAGGTTGGTATACTGAACAGTAATTGGTTTAAAACAACTTAGAGGACTTAAACTCTAAAATAAAAAAATCTATACATTATAATTGGGTTCATGATTTTACATTAATTTGAGTGCAGCAGCAGCTTCCTTAAGCTCTCCTGGCAGCAATGAAGCATTCATACACTGACTGGATTTCTGCACGAAACTCAGGGCTAATTAATTCTACATACTATGATAGTGCTAAAGCAGTTGGCCAAGCAATGAATTGTCATGCTCCATAAGATGTATCTTATAAAGTGAAGTAAGATGTCATAATTTTTAATAAAAAATTAAGAGGTAGATAATTATAAATTTAAAAAATATTGTTGTGTATTAAAATTAAATTTAAAAATTTTTTATGAAAAATTTTAATATTTCATTTTATCTAAACGCACTTGAAAAAATCGATTCACCAAGCAATATATGTGCCTTTAGAGTCTCTTCTGATTATCAAAATCAAGAAAAGCAATAAATGAAGAATAATCTGGGAAAAACTTCTCTTTCCTAGCTTTCTAAATGCTATGGATTCCATAAGCAGTAGCCTAAACGTTTAACTGAAAAAAAAAGTAGATTTTTAATGTTTGTAGGGGCCAAGGTAACATACCAAGCACTAGCCAAGTTACACAGGCACATAAACCACATTACATGCCTTTTCTTGAACATAAAGTTTGCATGAAACATGTATAATATTTGAATAAGATTCACCATCAATGAACTCACCATTTCTCCTAATAAAAAAAAAATAATGATTTTGAGAATTTGGATAAGATTTTATGACTGCCCTTAATCACTGGTTTAAATTCTATTCAATACAAGTAGTTTGAATGGATGAGCAACTATTTCTCAGTATTTAATTGACCGGTTGCTTCTCAAATGCTCCTGGGTTAATTTTATAATAACTTCTAAATGTTTATCAGTAGCTGCATATGTCACGCGGGTTTGAAAAAGCTTTTCCATCCAAACCAAGAAACAATAAAGGATGAAAACTATTATTTAGGTCTGTTTGGAAACTGTTTTTAAAAACTGTTTTCAATTTTTAAAAACAAAAGAATAAAAGAATATGTTTGTTTAAGTATTTTTCTTTTTGTTCTTAAAAATTATTTCTAACACATGTATTTTAAAAATAAAAAAATAAGAATAATTTTAAGTTATTTTTATTTTTATATTTTCAAAATACACTTCATTAATAGTATTATTGTAATTTAAGATTACTTTTAGAATAACTTAGCGAACACTTTTTTTTCTCATTATTTTTTAAAATTATTTTTGAAATCTATTTTACAAAATTATTTTAAAAATGAAAAACAAAAAACACAAATAAACATACCCTTAATCTTTAATTTTTGTTATTTACAAAACAGTTAAATTGTCAGTAGCTCTTATTTACTTAATTAATTAAACTTAAAAAATATTTCTAACACATGTATTTTAAAGATAAAAAAATAAGAATAATTTTAAGTTATTTTTATTTTTATATTTTCAAAATATACTTCATTAATAGTATTATTGTAATTTAAGATTATTTTTAAAATAACTTAGCAAACACTTTTTTTTCTCATTATTTTTTAAAACTATTTTTGAAATCTATTTTACAAAATTATTTTAAAAATGAAAAACAAGAAACACAAATAAACATACCCTTAATCTTTAATTTTTGTTATTTACAAAACAGTTAAATTGTCAGTAGCTCTTATTTACTTAATTAATTAAACTTAAGTTTGAGATTATCCTCTCCACCTTGAATGGGGTAGAAAGTGGAAGAATTAGTTGCAAATACAGCCAGCAGATACCAGGTTATCCTCTGTGGATAATGCCGAAATGAGGATTGGTTTGACTTTAAGTTGAATCATCAATTAATATTTTATGTTGCAGCCCACATCCAAAATTGAGAAACCGTATGAAGAAATCTAGCAGCTGAGCCCATTGTTTGAGGGTCAATAATTCCACGCTAGGATCATGAATACTTTAACTGAGATGCCCGCACGATATTTATTTCATTTAGTCCAAGTCTATTATGTGTGAAAAGTGGGATAAATCTGTCATGAGTGCAAATTTTATGTATAAAATTATGAATTTTATATAAATAATTATATGTAATTTTTTTCATATGACATAAGTATTTATAATTTTTTTTTTATAAAATATCATAATTTTCTATAAAATTTCATGATTTTATTCATAAATTTCACCGTTTAGATAACTTTAACCCCTTCCCAGGGTGCGGTAATCTTTCCTTTTCATTTAATGCCAATTTAGCTTCTTTCATTGGTCAGGCTTGCATTTGGAATTGACACCTTCGTATTATTTCTCTTTGCTCTTCTCAGAATATACAAAGTAAACACAATCACCTTAAAAAATATATACTCTGTGGATGGGACGGATAAAAAAAGAAGAAAATGTAGGCAAAGAAATATACAGAAGCGAGGAGGAATTGAAAGGTAACTAAAAATCAAATTCTTTATATTATTTAACATGATTAAGACTAGAAAGAGATAAATGTATGTGTTTATCATACTTTTAAATTGTATTGTCATAGTAAGTCCTTTTACACTCACAAATTCTTTTATAATAATTGGAGTAATTAAAAAACATACCACTTGATGATGATGATGATGATGATATATATTTTCATCATAGAAGTCACATTTTTGATAAAATAGACTATAAATTTATAGTCAATGAATAATTAAAGAACCTTTTACCACCGAAAAAAAGGAAACAATGTTGTTTAAAAGGAATATTGATGTATATATTAAAATAGTGATATTTTTAAAAATATAAGAAAACTTTAGATATTAAATTCTAAAATAACCTATATTATTAAAAATATGAAAAAAAATTGGACGTTTAGCAAAAATTGTTATTTTTTTGCAAAACTTTTAACACTAATTCCTAAAATAATTAATATTTAAAGTTATAAAAGTGGTTATTTTTTTGTGTTATAAATAAAGTAGATCATATTTTGTTTTCTTCCTTATCATACTCAATCTCTTTTCAATTTTCAATTTGTTTCCAAGCTCAAATCTTGATCTTAATTTAGTTTTGATTGAAAAACCTTAAAACTCACTCTATCTTTTATCACGTACTAATAAGTTATTGATACTTTTTTAATTAATATTAAATATGAATCAAATGCTTTGTTCTAAGTCATTAGTTCAAAATATAAGAACTCTTTTTTTTTACCTTTATTTGTCAGATCTTTACCTCTTTCCATTTTTTATACAATTTTTTTTAAATTTTTTTTATATTTTAAATACTTATTATATATTTAATAAAATATTGCATAAAGTCTAAAGTCAATTAAATAACCATAAGAGATAGAGAAAAAAGGGAAAAAATATATGAAAATGACTGTGTTCGCAATTTCGAGCGAGTAAATCACTTATGATAGTTTACAAATAGATAGATGTTAAAAAGTTATAGGAAATAAAAAAAATTCACTACAAATGGAGAATTGAATACAAAATTGTGACTTTTTAAAGTTTTTAATCTAAAATATATGTTTTTTTGACAAAATGCTAAATTTATTCAATTTTTACCATAAATATTTTGATAGGAAAGTAAAAAATGATGTTAAAAAAGTATTATATAAATACTTCACATCAATTTTTGATTAAAAAATTGATCTAAAATGTAAATAAAAATAAAAAAGACATCATTTTTTTAATAAAAAATTGACTGACATGATTTGTAAAAAATCAACTTAAACAGTATAAACATTAAAAAAATTTAAAGAAAATGTGTTGATTTTTTAATAAAAAATTGATGTGATATTTTTTTTTCATATAATCATAGTTAAAATTAATATATAACAATACTTGATTAAATATTAGTTAAAAATTGATATTTAATTTATTAAATACTTAATATTTATTTATAATTCTATAATAATGCTTGAAATTATTAACATTTTGATAGAGTTATAACGACTGGCTCATTTTTATAACAATACTAATGGTTTAAATTGAATATCGATCTAAAATGAATAACCAATACTACACGTTTCTTTTTTTTTTAAATAGAATTTTAATATATTTTTAATCTTGAGACATATAGACTAATAATAGTAGAAGACTCATTTAAGGTGAAAATGCATCAAAATTGAAACCTTTGTAGTACCTTTTTCTAATGGTGCGCACTACGATTTTCCTTTTTGACAAGAACTATAATTCTAAGTACCATATAATATAGAGACTGCTAGTAAAATTTTTAACGGAGTATTTATTTTGCATCATTTTTATCATTGAACTAATCACAATTCAATCAATTTTATACATGACTATCTACTATTTTAAAATTAGTGAAATTATAATTATTGATTTAATAATGTAAATTTGTACTATTAAAAAAATAATGCGGCATAAATGTCCCAATCTTTATATTTACTATATTCCATAATTTAAATTAAATGTATTATTACAACATGCTTTTATATAACAATAAAAATGGTTAAAATATTATACTCATACATAACAAAAAAAAGTTCAGATTAAATCGAATCTAAAATATATAAAATGAAAAGGCAGTTCCCTGTTAGAGACTTCGACTTTTGACTTGCCGCAATATGTTTAGTTATATCTAGCTTCACTTATTTTCTTCATTAAAGTTTCCTAAATTATTTCTTTCGAGAGGAAATTGAGTAACTGCTGAGCTTTATCCTTTTTCTGTAAATTTTAAAATAGGAATAATCATTAAATCGAATTAGTTAGTAATCCAATTATTGATTTATTATTTAAATTAATTTTAAATTAAAAATATAAATCATATATATACATTAATATTATATATATTTATAATAATAATAATTAAAATTTAAAAAATATAATATAAATTAATGATATAAATAAATAAGTAATAAAATATAAGTGATATATTAATAAATCATATTAGAAATATTTTTAAAAGATAATATAAATTTAATTAATTTGAAATTATAATAATATTATACCTCAATTATTGTAAAATTTTTATTTTTTATAAAAAATATATAAAATTTGTAAAAATCAGCTCATTGATTTAATTTGTTAATTTTGACCAATTTAAATTAATTTCGATTGGTTTGCATTGATTTTGACCGATTTATATATATACCAATCTAATACCCTTAATTGCATTAGCTTATTCATCAATTTAACTAGTTGGTCTAATTTAATTTTTAAAATTAATTTTTTTTTTAAAAACAAAAAGCTTTGTCTTGGAAAAAATTATTAATTTCATGTATATTAAAAATAGATTTTAAAATTAAATTTTAAATAAAAATTAAAAATTATTGTTAAATATAAGATAATAAAATAAATATATAAAATTAAATTTAATAAATATAAAATATTTAAAATATAATTTTAAAATCCATCTTTGTTAACTACGTTTTCCCGAAAAAAGGGTTAAACAAAGATTGGTTGTTTACTCAAGCTATTGGTGAAAACATGAATGTAACTTGAAGCCACGTTGATTGTAGCCAAAGAGTAGCTTTCTTTACCAACTGCATTGGCAGCCTTATCAACCATTCTCCCCCACGTCACCGCCTCTCTCTGCCTCATTTCCTTCCCATCAAATCAATCTATTTATCACCCTCCTTTTCTTTTCTCCTCATCTCGTCTCCTCAATTTAATGCCATCAATTTTTCTACCCCCGTTTAATATAATAATCAATTAATGACATGATACATAGCCAGAGCAATAATTGTATTTATATCAGCACAACAGTGATATAGTTATATTGATAAAACAAGACATTGTTTCAGTAAAAATAAAAAAAAATCTGGTCGATAAGGTTTAAATTTTACAAAAGAGCCTTGAATCTTTTTCTATTTGGTTGAGAGGAGAGAAATCTGTTCTGTTGTTACAAGTACCAGAAATATGGCCAAATAAAAAAGTACCCGAAATGAAATCTGAATATCAAATTTTTTATAATTATAGGACAAGAAGAACAGCAGGTACGTATATATGTCGAAGAAGCTTCAAAGATCATTCATAACGAAGAACCATTTTTAATTAAAGTTAAAGAGAGTTAGCTACATGCATGAGTGAGCTGCTCTTGCAAAAACTCGAGACACCCAAAATTATCAAGAGGTTCACCTCCTTAATTTAACAATAAGGGTCAAAAAAGAAGGAAAAAAAAAGTAGCATAAAGTAATAGTCAGACAGAAAAACAGAGGATAAGGATCTTCTGAAACAGGGCTAGCTGCCAAAGCCAAACAATCATGGGACTGACTATCTTCTAACTCCCAAAATTGCCAAAAAGAATTATGCAATTTCGCCCATATCTGATACCCATAATTTAATGTTTGCACTCTATACTAATTAATCTTCAAACCCAACCTTTTTCCAAATTGCATTTCTGACCCTGCGCAAGTCTCTGCCTTTCAAGGTCCTCCCTATCCCTTCATGCACAGACAGAGAAGCTCCTCTGGTTCTTGCCAGATACTCGTGCGGAGGAATCTTGATCTCTTCAATGTCATCATCGCCTTCATCCTCGTCGCTCTCCCTCCGGTGCTCCTTATAATCTTCCTTCAAAATCTTGGACCAGTCCGGGATATTCACCGGCAATGACGCCGCCGCCGACGCCGCCGGGTTCACTCTGCCGCCGGATTCTGTCTTTCTGGAGGATCGCTTCAGAGCCGATCGCGAAGTTGGTAAACCCTTCTTGGTTGACTCTGCAGCTGGGTTTGTTGCGTTGCCCGAGAAGTTCCATATGTCAGCCTCGTCGAATTCAAGAACAGCATCTGTGGAGTTTGAGTCAAAGTTAGTGTGGTCTGAGGTTGTTGGAAATATGTAACTTGATTTTCCTAGGAAGCTCTTCCTTGACGCCATTGATGAAAGAAAGGAAAAGCTTTGAGATGGGGTTAGTTTGTTCTCTCTCTCTCCCTCCCCTTATGGGTTTTCTGGGTTGCCTGTCTGTGTATCCATTTTCCAATTCTTGACTGATTGTTTTATTTATAAATAAAATGCTGTCATAGCAATGGATAAAGCTAAGCGGCCTGGAGACACTCCAAGTCTTATTCGACGCGTTAACATTAACTAGGACTAGGAGAGAATACTACCATGTGACCCTCATCATGGCTTTACCATAGATGTCCCACTCTTCTTGTATTGTTAATTGGGCTACCCAATGCTTACTCTTCTATTCCTTTTTTTATATAAAAAATAAATTGATATAGTCTAATTTTTTATAAGTTTAGAAAACTTTATTTTTTTAATATGAAAATGAGTATAAAGGAAGAAAGAGAGAAGGGTAATTCAGATAATTTTATACTTAATTAAATACCTGCCATCTACACAAACGAAGGTCGAAGAGTTAGAGCCTAACCACATATGTACTATTTGCACAGTTCTCAATCAATAATTTTTAATTAATTTGTAAATAAATTTATTTGTTTGAAATATATTAAAAATATATAAAATACAATTAAAATGTATATTTTAACAATATTATGGAAAATACAATGTTAGAAATAAGATAAATTTTTTATATAATATATATTTTAGGCTAAATAAAATAAATTTTAATGAAATTCTTATTAGATTTAATAAATTTCATAATATCAAAAATGTGATTAAAATAAAAATTTAAAGAAAATAAAATGAAATAATTTTTTTACTTAAAATCAAATATTATTTTTAAAAAATATTTGTAAATAAGATAAAATCTTATTTTTATGCATATCAAATAGGTATTTCCCAAAAAAACTATTAAATGGATTTTTAAAAAAATTTTCATAACATTCTGTATTTTTTTCAGAATATTATATTTTTTTATAAAAATTTGAGACTTACACAACTTCAAATATTTTTGTATTATAAATATGATTGTTCATATGATTTTTTTCATAAAAGAATGTAGAATTTTATTCCAAAATCGTGCAATTTTTTTTGAGAAGTTACAATTCCATAGGTTCGGGAATAAGTAAAGAGTTTTAAATTTCACAAAAAAATAACAATTTTTGTGAAGTTGCACAACTCTCTCTACGTACAAAGTAGAAAGAGTAGGGAAGTGAAACTAAAAATTAAATAATTTAAATTGTATAGGTGGGAATGCACAAAGTATGCGCAGGCTTCTCTATCAAAATTATTGTTGAATAAATTAATTCTCACTATATTCATCTCCAAAAATAATTTCAAATAATTTTTTTATTAAATCAGCACTTAATGATTACAGACCCATAGGAGTCAATAAAATGATCCTGCGTACCTGTTTTGGCATTTTCACACAATAACCCATGGTACCACTCTTTATAATTTTTTTTTTTACCTAACCAATAACAATAATGCTTTCGTGTGTAATGAAATTTTTATTTTTTTAAAAATATTGTAGTTTTTACAAAAAAAAGTGTTATTAAAAATAATTTTTTATTTTTAGATTTTTAAAATTAAAATTCTTGTTTGATAGATATTTTTATAATTTATTTTTAAAAATTATAACTCCAAATATGTAACTTAAAAATTAAAAACATAAATAATTTTTAGATATTTTCTTGATTTAATTTCGTACTTCATAATACTTTTTTAATTAAATAAAAAATTTTTATTTACTTCATCTTACATCATATATTATTTATTTTTAATCTGAAAATTATTTTTTAAAATAATTTCTGAAAATAAAATATCCAAACACACTTTTTAATTTTGTATAAATTTTATATATTGTAGGTACATAAAAATTATTATTCTATCGATTAAGTTTGTTTAAATTTTTCTGTTTCCGTTTTTATATACAAATATAACTTTTATTAAAAAAGTTATAAAAGTATGAAAATATTATACAAAAATTATAAAAATATGTCGTAACAGAATTGTTTTTAAGTATTTACTGAAGTATAACATTTTTAGAGTAAAGAAATTGAAGATAAATGTAAAATGTAAAATGAGAAAAGAAATAAAAGTTTAACATTTATTTTTTATATTTATTAGAACTAATCTATATTTTTCCTCGTTGTTCTTTAATCTTTATCCAAATTCCAAACAAATCATACCATTAAATATGCAAGACTCACTAAGAAAATGACTATTGATATTTTATTATAAATTATCATTTATTGTATATTAAGTATAATAATCTAATTTAAACTAACCAAATTTATTTATGAGTTAAATTTGATTTATTTTTAATATTAAATATTTTACACTATCAATAATGAAAAAAATATATCATTAGGAAGTAATAGTGGTTAAATTTTTTAATAATTATAAAAAAAATAATTTTTTATTGAAATAATAATATATAAATAATATTATAAAATTAATTTATATTAATAATAAATTAAATTTAAATTATTTATTTATTAACTCTATATAATTGTAGAAAAATTTTAATATGCTCAATTTTTACCTTGTCAGAAAAGATAGAGACGAAAATTAAATTGAACAGCATGAGTCCATTAAAAATGAAATGCCTTGCAGGTGTTTCATCTTTATATATATATATATATATATAATTGAAATCTTCATTTACCCAAGCGCAATATTAAAATTTTTTTCCACTTATATTACATCATGTGCTCGAACCCGTGGACACAGTGAATCATGTTTATGTTTCCACATACGAAACAGTTGAAGGATTTATGATAGAAGGGTGTACCTTCCGAAGATGGGGCTACCCGTCACCTGATCTGATTTGAGTGAAATTAAAAATTTCAAAATGATTAAGCACAGTGGAATGACACGTTGGAAATCGTATATGGATAGCAAATAACACGTAGGCATGAGTAGTGAGAAACCGTACATTCTTACCCGACAGTCAAGACGAGATGACGAATTTATCTAATCGGATGAGAACGATATTTTTAAAGACTCCGTCACACTACTGGTCCAAATTCCAGCAGATAATTGGATGATTGTTATAATTTGAGAAACTGCGAATTATCTCATCAATTTTGGGTGGTTGTATTTCACTTTGTTAATTTTTAAAATTTGGAAATTAAAAATTTAAATTATAAAAAATAAAATTAATATTTATTATTTATTTATTTAATTATTTCATTAAATTATATACTATATATTATTTTATTATAGCATTTTAACACAATTTTATAATTTATTTTAAAGTATTTAAATTAAAATTTTGACCATATAAAAAATTAAAATATAAAGACTTTTAATCTTATAAAAATCAAATTGGTATAAAATTTTTTTTAAAAAAAAAATTATAAAAGTTCAATATTCCAAGAATCAAAAAAGATTTTTAATCTTTAGTTTAACTTTTGTTAAAATAAATGCCACATGTGGATCAATGAGATTTGGCTTTATTTAGCGGGTGAAAAATAAAAATAGATTGAATTTAAAATTATTAAAAATTTAATTCTTATAAAATTAATTTAATATTAAATTTTAATTCTTTCATATATAAAATAAAATTATTAAATTATTATATAAAAATAAATTTTAATGTATAACTAATCATTTAAATATTAAGTTAATGCAAACACATTCTCACGTTGAGTTTTAATCATAAAGGTAAAATTGCTAGTTATGATGTGACGAGGGTTGAGCGATGAAAATGAATGACACGCTGGCTCGCGCCAAGTCTCTCGCTGAGTCAACCGCTATTGCAGCACAGGGTCAATCAGTGGGCTCCACTGCGCACCACCGTTAACTGATGATCTGAATATTTATATCTTGACACGTCATGGAAGCTTTTGTCCCGACGGGTGAATTGGGATGCACTGTAATAATCTCTCCCCCTGTAAATGGCCGTTGAACCAAACAGAACCGGAAGGGCGCGGCCCCCAACTTTGCATAAATGCAAAATACTGGTTTGTTTCAATTCTAAAAGTAGGATGCCAGCTTTCCGAGGGCATGAACCATCAATGGATTTTACATTTTGTCGTATTTTCAATTTAATTTTAAGTGTTTGTGTTGAATTAATTACCCTACTACTACTAAAAAATGCAAGTTTATATTCTCAGATGGATTCGTGAAACATAAAATATTGTTATGAATTTTATATTTTTTGAATGTAATAAGATAATATGAATATTAAAAAAAGGAGTACATAATAGTATTTTATATAGAACTGAGGGTATAATTATAATAGTATCTCACAAAGAATTAAATTATGATCCAACTGCTAAAGAAAATGGATCTTAATATTTCTAGGAAATGTATTGGGTGAACTTCGGATAAAGATAAATATATAACTTTTTTAATTTGAAATTATAGATCCTAGTAAAAAACATAGATCTCAAAATAAAAATTATATTATTATTTCTTGAAAAATGATAGAGAAAATAGGAGAGAATTTGGATCCACTGCTAAGGATACGAAAGAGACAAAATAAATAAAATTTGAAAATTTTTATAATGTAAAACTCATTTAATGATATAAATTAAATTAATTTTTTTTTAAAAAGAATGAGCTCCATTTTTTTTTATAGAAATTTGAGTTCTTTCCTTCCAATTTTGCATTATTTTTTAGAGATATAAGCATATATTTTTATCTTATATAATAAAGTTCGTAATTTTCAATAAAAAATATAAAGATAATTAACGCTTGTCTATAATTTTTAAAGTTAAGTTAACAGAATTCTTTGTGTAAAATCGGAGAAAGATTAAATGAAAATTATGGGTTCAAGAAATCAAATCCCTATATATTCTTGTAGTAAAAAGTATATTAAAATCATTGTAAAATAATATCAAAATAATTGCACAAACATGTCTTTAAATTAAATGAGAATTTTAATAATTGCGAATCCGATATAATTAACAAATTAAGGTATAAGGGAATTTATTCTCTTTAGGCCTTGAATCTGAACACTAAGATTTGAATATGTATTAAATGGATTATTATTTCTATTTTTAAGATTATATATCATTTTTATATAACCAATATATATGCTACCATCAAAGTAGTTTGTATAATGACTATAATATATGAAGACGTAGAAACTTGTGTCTATTTTAGAAAGTAACTATAGTTCAAATGAAACATTCTATAATAATAAAATAAAAAGAATAATGATTTTTGCTCCCTTTTTTTATAGTGTGTGTATATATATATATGTATATATGATGCGTTGAGAATATGGAAGAATTTTTTTTTTTTTTCACTCGAAAGTGTGGAATATTCATGATGATAGTTTTCGTATAATAAAGTTGGTCTTCAAGCAAAAGGTTTGTTAACTTCATCTCATTTTCCCGCTATACGCGTAAAAGCATCTAAGCTGGGAAAGAATTGTGACCTTGCACTTATAAAGTGGTATAAATTTATACCAGTAGATAATAGCTCAAATTTATCTAAATTTTATTTTTAAAATATTCCATCCATTTTTTTATTTTTTATTAGCTTACATCTTATCCTTATTTTAAATAGTTACAAATTTACAGTAATTTCAACATGACGCTACACTCCCTCAAGTTGCCAAGAATATGCCATCACCCTAAGGTCATCAACCAGGGACTAACAGGAGTACACCGCGTCCCTTTAAATATATTAACATTTTCTATATTTATACATAATAATTTTGTACTAACTCCTTAAAAATTAAAAATTGTATATTTCATAAAATTTTAATATTTGACTGCTGAAAGCTCTATTTAGAACAAGTGATTGATAAATTAATCAATAATTATTTTATTAGTTGCAAACTGTTATCTCAAAGTTATTAAGATAACTAATTTTATTAAAAGAATTTAATAAATTTAATTGTTGAATTAGTTTATATATACAAAAAGGTGAAAAAAAAAGTTAACATCAATAAATATACAAAATAATTTAACTCATATTCATTTTAAGGAAAAATTATATTGATGCAATTAATAAATTTCAAATAACTATATGATTATTTAAAATTTAATTATATTTTATGATATCACATTCTTAAATATTTACTTATTTTTTATTTATGTTGAATTAATAGATAGCTCAAATATGCAATAAAGTGTAAATAGATTATTTTATTGGTTTTAATTTTATGTAAAAGGGAACAATGATTGAAAGTAGTATATTAATCGAAAAGGAAGAATAGTTGAATCTACCAAATTAGGAAGTAGGACAAATCTAAGCTGTTGGTTAATAAAAAAAAGACGATAAATTAATGAAATTGAGAAATTACAAGTTATAAATTATAAATTATTTTATAAAATTTATTAAAATAAACTCTTTTTTGTAAATTAGTATGTCAAACATTAATTATTTTATTTGATGAGCAAATTTTTTTTGTGAATTTTTTTTTTCGTTCAAAGGTGGTTAAATTATTATCTCTTCAATTAATTCAACTTGGTAATAACTTTTAAGCAAGTTTCTACGAACAATTCTTCCATGTTAGCTGTGCTGTTTGATAGAATTGAGAACTTCTCATTTTAATTATTTTGGTAACAAAAAAAAAAATTGAAGAAGGGTTACTTATCATCTCACTTCAATTAATAATTTCTTAATTCCATGATCCCCGTCAACCATGTTGATCCCAAAAACACCTCGCAAAAAGACAGGCTACGTGTCTCTTCATGAATAATGAACCGTATCAGCATTATCTTTGCAAAGAATGAGAGCCCCGAAACCGTTTATTATGGTGCAAATATTAAAAGGGATGGTCCCAAGTTGAGATGAAAGTAAACTTGGTGTTGCGCGTTGGAAAGAAAAAGGAAGCAAGTTCCTTTCACGCAAGAAGAACCACATGTTATCTTGAAGTTAATCGACCAATGACAATGCTTGGAAGGATGAAACCAGCCCTAATAATTCACCCTTCACACATATATTATTGGTCGCCTTGAAAAGTAACAAACCTATCTTTGCTATTTCTGATTGGTTTACTTTGGATCTCTCTCTCTCTCTCTCTCTCCCCCTCCCCACGTCAAAGCCTATCTTGCAATAATATGACTTGTGATAGAACATGCATTTGTACGTATTTAAGGCTTTCTCCTTATTTTTCTTTTCTACCAAAAAAAAAAAGGCTCTCCTTGTTTTTTATGCACTTATGATATAGAGATACTTACACTGTGGATGGAGTTGGATATAGATTGATCTATATCATTTATGAGAAAAATAAATTTAATTTTAAATGATATATATTCGATTCTAATCTATAAATTTGTAAATTGTAATCATAAATTTACAAATGGATTCATATTATCAGTAAAAATAAAAATAAAAATTCAATTTTGATTAATATGATCTTTTTGGAAGTTTATAAATTGAATTGGATCGATTTGTGGAGTATGAACAATTTGGCATGTCTACTAATAATATATGGATTATTATTATCGTACTTTATTTTTTTTATAAATATAAGAAAATAATATAAACATGAAATATATAAGTTGGAGACAATATTTTATGTGTTACTAATACATATAATTATGCCACTAATAAATAAAAATTAAAATACAGTAATTAATTTTTTATTTATAAAATTATAATATTATATCCTTTAAATTTCATAGCTGTAATTATTAATTCTTTATTTTTACTGTTGTTATAATTATTCATCTTTTATTCACTTACAACACTAAAATAAATAAAAAATATTAAAGTGAATTGTTAATTTTGTTTTAATAATGTCAAATACATAATTATTTTTATTTACATTCTTTATTTTTATCATTTATTTTAATATTGCAAGTTAAGAAAAGAATAAATAATTATAATTAAAAATAAAAGTTATAAACTAACAATGTTAAATATGATTTTTGAGGGAATAATAATTACCACTTTTATAAATATGAAAAACGCGTGCCATAAATAAAATATGTTTTCATTAAGAAATTATAGTTTGCATGCGCAAAGCTCTTTGCCAAATAGGTTAGGTTGGAACTTAGGATACGGACAACAAGAAGATTACCGTATTAAAATGTACTTATTTTGTGTAATAAAAATGGTTCTCTTTGGAATTGGACGAAAGTTGAGATATCGAGCCAAGTTTAGATAAGGATGAACATATATTGTTTCACAAATTATCAACAATTGGGCCATGCATGCTATAAATTAATTCAACTTGACTCGCTTCTGCTTGTATAATTTAGCAAAACTAACGGACTTCAATTTCCCGACAGAGTAAGTTAGATTTGTCCCTTTTGTATTTAGTCTGGTTTGAAAACGGACGCATGCAATTTACATATATGCAGTACAAAGCTGGTTAGATTGAAATTCAATTAATACTAGTACAATAATTGATGGATCATTTTTTAATCTTATCGAATTTCAATGCTGCTTCTTTAACAAATCCAACGAATTCAATGGCATGTGTGATTTTTAAAATTACAAATATAATTTTTTTTATTTATCAATATGGCCGAACTCATTAGTAGTAAATTGAATTTAAAGACATTTTAAATCCTGAATTCAATCTTTGAAAGAATTGTTATTGAAAAGGATTTAATATTTACTATTTTCATTCTGAATAGATTTCATATCAAAAGGTACGAAAATATGCCTAAATGCAAACAAAAATAATAATAAAAAATAACATGAAAAATATCAATATTATACCAGCATTAATTAAAATTTTCTTTCACAGAAAGATTTTTCTTTCATGAGTTAAAATTTAGTTTGATATTGGTATAAAACTTTTCAATATTTAGCAAACGAAAATACGTTACATAATAAAAAATGCAAAGTAATTGAGAGTTATTGTATTAAAAAATATTATATGTATTCAATGTGATATTCGAAATTAAATTTTAAATTTTTTATACAAATGAATTGAAATTTTATAAATTTATTTTATTATTTTATATCAAAATTAACAATTATTAATTTATATTAGAAAGCCAATTTCCAATGCAATGGCATTTGTTTATTATATAAAATAAAATAGTTTTATTACCTTCTCAGCAACGCCACAATTCATAAAGGAATGGCATTGTAAAGCCTTATTCACACCGTCAATGGTAACCTCTGTCAAGCCTGAATTAATCGAATTAATTAACTACAAGAGAGACAAAGGAATGAAGGTATTCGCCAATAGTGTGACATTAATTCGTAAATAATTTAATTCGAGTCTGATCTGGATTAATAAATGAATTAAAATTAAGCATTATATTATTTACCTTAAACTATTCATAAGCCTGGTAATAAAAAATTATTTTTTATTTTTTATTTTATAAATAATATAATATTTTAAAATTTTAATCACATTAATAATTATTAAGAGATTAGATGAAAAAATATGATATTTTAATTAAAATAATTAACTTTCAAGTATTTGTTATTTTCTATCAAATGTCACTATCAATTTCATGTGCTGATTGTATAAACAATTTTTTGTATATAAAATGGAATGAAAATTTTTTATTTGATTTATTTGCGAAAGATAAATTTACATATATTTTTCAATTTGGATGAAATAATGAATTATTTGAATAATATTATATTAATTCATTTAAATTCATATTATTTAAAAGTTCAGGCTCAATTCTAAATATTTAATCCTAAATCCTAAATTCAAAACAAATATCACGCTATTCAAATAAATTTGGAGAAAATATATATAACTTTCTTGAAGCACAAGGTTCTATCAAATATTCCTTTTAAATTTTTTAACCTTACAAATAATTCTCTTGAAGTTTTAAAAAAAATAAAAAAGTGAGAAAAATAGATAAAATAATTTAGGAGTGATTTTATTATCACTTAGCGGTGTTTTTAAACCATTGTCATTTTCTTAGTAGCGAATGTTGGTAGTTTAAAATCATTAGTAAGTGAAAAAATTACTATGATTTTTAATTGTCAATAAATGAAATATGATAACGATAATTTTAAATATTTTTATTTTTTTCAAACTTTGGGAGAGTTATTTGTAAGATTTAAAAGTTTAGAGAGTTATTTAATAGAAGGGCATAGGGGGGTTTGTATATTTTTTCCAATAAATTTAATAAACTTATTCAAACTGGTATATAAATCTGGCACAAAGTCAAATTCCAACTTCGAATTCTTTTATTTTAATCATGTTTAAATTTAAACATACAAATATTAGCCTCACTTTGTTTTGTTGCACTCCTATTAATGATCATAAAATTTCCCCTTAAAATACCTGTAGAACTTTGGTTATGCATTCGATAATTTTTTTTCATAAAATATAATTATAAAATATTAAAATAAAAATATTTTACTTATTTAATATTAAATATATAAAATTTAAAGAAAAAAATTTTTCAATTAAAAAAATTTCTATTATTATGTATCTAAATATCATTTTTTAATTATTAATATATGTAACATATAATTCTTTTATTTATATAAAAAAAAACTTTCCCACGAAAAGGACTAATGGAGAGAAAAGGAAAGGGATACGAGTGGGGGTTGTGGGATCCATAGAACCGATCCAACCAAAGCTAGACTATCCTGACTTGGGCTGTTTTGGGCCTGCTCGGGCTCTCATTCATGTAGGTCCAGTGAACCATGTCGGCTTAGACTATTTTTTGCAATGCCTTTGGGCCACCAGCTAAGCCCAATAACACGCTGGCCATCCCCGCGGGCAAAACCTCATCTTATAATCGAAAACTCCATTTCCGGCGCCTCCCCTTCTGTCATTCGCTAAACCCTACTTGACTTAGAATCTTCAGTAGCGTGATTTGCCGCAAAAATGCCACCAAAGTTCGATCCTTCTCAGGTCGTCGATGTTTATGTCAGAGTCACTGGCGGAGAGGTTGGTGCGGCGAGTTCACTCGCTCCCAAAATCGGTCCTCTCGGACTGTCCCCGAAGAAGATCGGTGAAGACATAGCCAAAGAGACTGCGAAAGAGTGGAAGGGTCTTCGCGTCACCGTCAAGCTCACTGTCCAGAACCGGCAAGCCAAGGTCTCCGTTGTCCCTTCTGCTGCTGCCTTGGTAATCAAGGCTTTGAAGGAACCTGAAAGGGATCGGAAGAAAACGAAGAATATTAAGCACAGCGGGAACATCTCGCTGGACGATGTTATTGAGATAGCCAAAGTTATGAGGCCCAGATCTATGGCCAAGGAATTGGCTGGAACTGTGAAGGAGATTCTGGGTACCTGCGTTTCTGTTGGTTGCACAGTCGATGGGAAGGATCCAAAGGATCTCCAGCAGGAGATAGCTGATGGGGATGTTGAGATTCCTGAGGATTGATCAAATTTGAGTAATTTTAATTGAGGTGTATCATTTTTGGCAGTTTTGTTTCTGGAGAAAGTTTGTTGTTTTAAATATAGTTATGAATTCTCTTCCTTTTTTTGGATAATTCTGATTCTTAAAAAGGGAAAAAAAATTGGATGTTCATGTGTGAACTCTGATGTCGGGGATTGAATTACTTATGCAGTTTTGGACGCCAATCCATAAGTTGAATGAACTTTTGTTTAGAAGTTATATAACAAATAGGGGGGGTGGTCATTAATCACTGGGCTTCGTAGTTTTTCATTTCCGCTTCTTTTTGTTTAGGGGCCAATATCAAACTAATTGGAATGGTTAATTTTGTGGACTAAAATAATAGGTTGTGAAATTCAATTCCTCAGGAATTTATTTTAATGGCTGTAATGATAAGTAATTTAGGGATGAAAGCTATTAGATTTTCCAATTTGGAAGATTTAGTTGATATGAGGAACAGGAAGTAGTTAGTTTCTGCTCCAAAGGAATGAGATTCTGTACACAATTCCGGGTTTTATTAGATATCATCTCGGCATTACTGCATCATGTTGAGTATTTTGGTTTTGTACATTGTTGAAAATAAACCTTTAAAATGCAGTTTAGATTTATAGGCAGTTTGTTGATTTATGTGCATGCTCTTCTGGTTTTTCATGCACTGCATTTAGCTTGTCTTGGATAAGAATCTGGGTTGACAGTCAATTTAGAACTTCATTCCATCAAGCAGTGACTAATAACTAAACGCTTGGAGCCTTGATATGCTTCTGTCAAAGCTGGGAAACCAGCCATTGCTGCTATTGGCCGGGATCACAGTGTTAATGTGATGGCTGGCCATGCTGATTTGTGTAGTTCTTCTGTGGAATATGCAAAAGCGATAGCTCTTAAAAAAAGGCCTTTCTACTGGGTTGTCCACCACTTTTGGTCCGCTAATTATTGAAGCTGACAATGTAGGGTTACATGGCTTGTGAGAAGGTTGGAGTTCAAACTCCTTGCCGTATAAAGAATATTGTAAGAGATATTCAGAGAGCGGCTGATTAGGTCTTTAGGTCCTTTAGATTGGAGATTGGATTGTGTATCCCGACCCTCTCACCGTTTATTTTCTTGGGTAAGATTTTCCTTTTGTTCCTCAGTTTCTTGGTGGCTGGACTGCTGCTGTGCTGGGGCGGTCTGTCTGGTTTGATGTGGTCTTCTTACGTGTTTGTGTTTTGTTGTTTGATTTGAGGAAAAAAGAAAAGGGAGAAGGGAAAGTAGATGTGGAACCTAGAAGTATGTTTTGGCCCAATGCTTTACAACTTGTCAACTAGAAGCCAACATGATGAGTAATTCTATGGAGGTTACTCTTGCACACTCTTTTATTCTTCTGATTGCTCTTTCATACTTCTGATTGAGCTGAAGCTGTTTACTCAAAAAATGATAAGCAGCCTAAAATTTGTTGTTGCTTTCCTTGCCATTGTGATTTTGAGTCTGAAATCCGGGCATAGGATTCCGAGTATCAATTGCCCATTTTAGTTGATTTTCTTTTCTTTGATACTGAAGATTGTTGATTAATGAGTGAGTTAGCAGTGAAATGACCAAACAAAAATGGCAAGCCATGAGAGTTAGGCAGATCTCAATGAGTCGGTGAGCAGAGCACTTAATTACGCTGAATGAAAGTGACTTGATTCATTCATTGCAAGACCCTTTAACCTTTTGCTCTTGTCATCATATATTCTGAGAAACCAGACCCCCCCTTTCGGTCTTTCTTGATTGATTGTCCTTCATCTTTGCGTCATATCGGCGGTGTTTGCTATCTCCCAATTAGAGCAAGGTTATGTTTGGAAGTTAGAAGGGTGAAAAAAGAGAATGAAAGAGAATGAAAGACAAAGAGGTGGATGAGAATGAATTATTAAGATATGATTTTTTTTTAATATTTAAAAAGCCCTTTCAATTAATGAAATACAAAATAACTAGTGATGGAAAGTGTTTTAAGATTTTTGGAAGATTAGTTATAAGATCTTTCCCCTTTTTTCCTTTCCTAATCAAAATTCCGGAGTAAAGAAAAAGTTAAGAGATAACTTCCCTCTTTCTCTTTCGTCTTTCTATTCGCTTTAAGCATTTCATGAGGGTAATTGAGTGTCCATGGCCACACAAATCGACCTAGCTTGCTTTGCCCATAAACACAATGACGAGAGACACCTGTCATATTTCCAATGACGTTAAAATTCTTGAAAAAATGTATAATTTCATGTGAAACAAATATGCCTAAAGGTAAGAAAATTTGGAGAAACATTGGGCTGCATTATGCGGGATAATGTTTTGGTGGATCAGAGTTAGAGACTTGATCAGTGGTGTGGACCATTCCTATTTAAGAGATCAATGGATCCAAATTGGCCCAAACTGGATGTAACATTGCTTGTTGACCATCGATTCTTCCTATGTCTGTAGGAGTAGAAACTATCGGCAACCCCTTGTTGTTGACCTTGTCTTACTCTCTCTTTAAAGCAGGCAATCATGCTACTTTCAATGAACGCCGGCCATTAATCTCCGACTTCACACGTTTCCCTGTTGTTGTGTGGTTGGAATATGCGTTCGCCCCCACTATTTCTGCTACTCTGCGTTTTCTGTGAAAGCTCTATGGAAGCTTCTTAAGAATTTCTCAAGGAACCATTCAATCACTCATTTTTTAGCAATTTGATTGTCCGCGTACACGTGTACTCTGCCAGCACCGTCACCTTCATTTCACTTCTTATTTATGTCCTCTTCGTCCCAAAATATCTCCCAATTCACCACCTATATAATCTCCTTCTCCTCCTCGTTTTTCTCATCACTGCGAAAGATTTCTCAGGGAACCTCTCTATCCCTCTTCGTTTTCTGGGAATAAAAGGAGGTAGAGAGAGACAGCATTTCTTAATATTCTCAAATTCCATTTTTAAAATGGCAAAGACAATAAGAAGCAGCAACCTTAAATCGTGGGTGGAAATTGCTCCCGCCCCAGTTATATTCCCGACGAAGCCTTCCAACAATATCCATGTTCTGGAGACTATTGCTGAAGGTGCGGCTGAGGGATACGAATGATGTTCAGCTATGATCATGATTCGTGATTTCTTCATATCTTATCTATCAAGTCATGGTTCCAACATCTTCTCAACATCAATTTGCATGATTGCTAAAATCGATGTCGGAAGAGTTCGTGTGGTAGAAGTGAAGCTGTTTTTGAAGGTTTCTTAGGGAAAAGGAGCCAATTCTAAAAAATGGTCGCAAATTCACATCATCTTTGTACATAGTTTTCTTTCTTTCTTTTAATATTATATATATTCATTTAGCTTGGTTTGATGCATACTCAGCTTCCCTTATTCATATGTTGATGCCAAGGAGGAAGTCCTTTTTATTTTTTACGGTTATTCTTCTAATTCCCTCTACAATTCAAAGGGAGATCCTCGGCTCACTTAATTTAAAATTTAATCTAATATTAATCTAGTTTTAATAATTTGATAACTTCCATTGCGGACTCGTCACACCTCCTAAAAGTAAAAATGTAGATTCCATTTATTACGTGTTGAATTTTTTAAAAAATTCAATGTGTCATATGAAAATAAAAAATTTGCTTTCAATCAACACAATAAAAAATACTATGATATTTTGTTAATATAATAATATCCTGATATATTATTAGATTTTATTGTATATTAAATTAACTTTTCTCAGAACATATTACAAAATAACATATTAAATTTAAAATTTGGCGATGCACTATATTAATAATCAACCATAGAATTTTTCCTAATTTTGATGGCTCCACAAACATGAAATAAGATGGAATAAGCATAAATCCTTGTGAGTCCTCATTAGTTTTAACATGGTGATAGTACAGTACGAATTACTTCATCTAACGTATTGACGATCGGAGGAATTTTTGTATTTGTAGTGCTAAAGAATACTAGATTCATCGAATGGGAAAAGTTTTTAGTGCTATTTAGAAAATTTAATTTGTGAGGATAATATATATAAATAAAAAATTAAATTATTATAAAAATTAAAATATTTAAATAAAAATAAAATATTATTTTAATTGTCATGTCAATTTTTAATTTATATGTACTAATGTGTGCAATAAATCAAACCTTATATTTTTACCTTTATTTAAAATAAAATTTCTCTCTTTCAACTGATAAAATAAATTTACAGGGAAAATTTATATAAGTTATGGGGATAATAATTATAATTAATATATATGAATGTGTAATTTTATTTCTCGTTTGTCAGGACAATTGTCTTACGAAGCACAACGTACACCCGCCACTGGCTTCAATAATGAATATTCCATGTTATTCCTATATAATTATTGTTAGGTGTTTTATTTTGTTCACTCAATGATTTTATTTTCATAGAAACTAATAATTTTCTATTTGATCAAATTACTAAGTTGAAAAAAATAATACATTTGATAATTTTTATATTATATTAACACCAAAAATTTTACCCTACCAGTACCAAACGATATTTGAGTGTGTGCACGCGCTGGGAAAGCTGGAGTGACATCAAGGGGTCCTCCGCAAAGCGAGGAGGTTATAGCGGTCCGCGTTCGATGTTGGCGACCGACCATAGAGGCGAATAGAGGAGTAGCGCCCAATTGATAAAAGGGATGACGGGACTTGGTCAATATCATCATAATCGGAGTAAAAACTCGGATGTATGAAAACGTTGTGTCCAAGATTAGAACAAATTGAATACTATTTTTATTTAAAAAAAAAGATGATATTGTAGGTCACCTGATTGTGTATATATTACGTTTAGGGGTTTTGGTAGATCCAAGTTCCCTTGTATTTTATTTTTATTCAAATTTGTGTGGTTCAATCTACTTTCTTTTATTATTTCTTTTACTTAATCAGAGATTTTGTAGGTTTTTTTTTTACATGATCTTGAATTTTCAAAAAGAAATTCATAATTTTAAAAAAAATTTATTTGCTAACATAGAAGTTGATATCAATATCAGCATTTTTTTTTAAATGAAAAAAAGTTCACAATTTATGCAAAAATATGTCATGAAAGGATGACCCCTTCTTTACAAATAAAAATTTATCATTATCACCAACTAAATTTACGAATTCTACCAAACTATTGTGCCCCAACCATGTCCAGATGATTGATGCTGAAGTTGAATTCATTCTCTATCTATAATACGTCTCGCAGCATTTATTGTACGAATTTTCCTCCCAATGTTTCTCACCTCGGTTATAAAATAATTCATAAACAAGCTGTTCTCTACAATAAAATAATCCTGAATAAATAACTACTTTTATAACAAGGAATAAGAGTAAAAAATTATTGCTGAGTAGAGCTAAAAATTATTAATAATTGGTCGAATTTATATGAATATGTTGAATTCCAAGACAATTCAAATTTTATAAAAGATATTAAATTTAATTTTAAATATATTTTTATTAAAAAAATATATTGTATACTGTCCCGTATCAAATGAAAATTAATTTCTTATTTGACTAAAAAAATGCAAGAATAACTTGAGTGTAAATAAAAAAAAAAAATCATTGATAACTAATTGATGGTGCAATGCCCCCAATTATTGGTGTTACAAAATAATTGTGGTAGATTCTCCCAACGACCACAATGAGCACGTTTGGCGTCGGTGGGCTACAATTATGTGGTTGTCTTTTGGTGGCCTAAGCTTCCGCGAAGTGTCCTCTGTCTTTGTCGCACGCCCAAAATGTTTTCCACACGTCTCTCCTATTAAATAATTCATGCACTTCCTTATACCCACTATAATAAGGGACAGCCCACTTGCTTTCTTCTCAGAGCCACACCACAACAATAGCAGTCACAGCAAAACAAGTTCTTCTTTCAATTCCACGGCATCTGGGTTTTCTCAAGTTGTTCTTCTGGGAAAGCAACTCAGTGTGATCTGTTTGGAATCTCGTACTTTGTTGGAGCCATGGCAAAGGAAATCAAGCACCTGGAATCTTGGATTGAGGTTGTGCCAACTTCCGTAATTCCTCGCGGAAAGATTTCACATTCTCCTTCTTTAGAAACTATCACTGAAGAAGAGCCTGAAGAATCTGAGGATGAACCATGTGTCCCAGTTAGCTGAAAACTCATCCGATTTTCCTCTTCTTTTTTCGGGTGTTTAGAGTGCAGAAGGATGCCGCAAAAAGGTTTTCCAGTTTGTGGCATCTAAGTTTTTGTAATTTGTACTTGGCGGTAGTCTAATCTGATTCTGATTGATTAGAACAGAACGTCGAATTATTCTATGAAGTTTACTCTTTTGTTTTTCAATTTTCAAGGAGTTGAGATACTTAAAAATCTTTCATCAGCTAAGAAATCAGAATGAATATCCTAAAATTAAGAACAAGTGTAGCTGGTTTATTAATCCTAATTGAGCCTAATTACACTCGGAATGGCAAATGAAGCCTCGTAAGTCCTCGTGAGTAACTGCTTTACTGCGCATTCAGAGAGTTTGTGTTCATTCACCCACTTGCACTCCGCGCTTTAATGAAAATTTCTATCAACAACAATGCCATCAATGAAGTGAATGGACAGAGAAGTTTAGACTTTCATGTTAACAGCGAGGAAAGGATTTAAATCTAACACTTTCAGCATTCTACACCTGCGTGTCCCCCGTCCCTGAAATACCTTGGATACTTAGGTATTAGGGTAAATTATATTTATTTTTCTAAAAATTTAATTTAACTATGCTTACATTCCTTTTATTTTTAAAAATATGCACTAATTTCTTTTTTTAATTTTATATACATTCATCTCTTTTTCTATTTTATTTCAAAGATATATTGACCTTCTCTACTTTTAGAAAATAAGAAAGTTGAATATATACTTTTAAAAATGAAAAGAATGTAAATATAATTAAGTTGTACGGTCAACTTAATCTAATTAATCCTAAATTTTAATTCGCTAGGAACTAGTTTAGCTGTTAAGCGATGAGAGCTTTCGTTGGAGTGATAAATTTTAGGCGGGCGCTTGTATGAAAAAGGAAGTGCAAGTTTTGGGCAAATTGGGTGTTTTCATTGGAGAGATCTGCTTAACTAATGAAATCAGCATCGTTACAATCACAAAGGCCACCCATACAACTCAATTGGGTATTTCAAAGCCCAATCCAATAGCGTAGCGAGATTCCTCTGCTTTGGATCAACCTTCGAGAGAACAATGGATATGACTCAAGCCCGTTCGAGAAAATTCATAATTCGACTATGTCCCCAATGTTGGCAACGTAACATACACACACGTCCTCATGGGCCTTATTCAGTGAATCAATTAGAAAGTTGTCACAAAATGCTAGTTTTTGTAATGAATTTTGCCAAATAGGCTGTACAAATTTGATGGCACAGTAGCAAAATAGAAGAAAGAAACTTTCTTTTGGTACAGTGAGAATCAGAGAATAATGCGAGACTCTGTGATGTATATTTGGAAAAATAATAATGATATATATACACATGGAAAATAAAATTTGACATTTAATTTGAAAAACAAACTAAGAATTATCATCAAATATAAAATAATAAAATAATTTTATAAAATTTAATTTAATTAATATGAAAACTTCAAAATTCTAATTTTGGATCCCACTATAACATTTTTGTTCATAGAAAATTCAATTCATGTGTCCCTATTATAACTTACGAGGCCGTCATTAATTAAAATGTCTATCTCTTCTAACATCTGGAATCTTATAAGGGACGAACACCCTGCTTATCTCGTTCGATTATTTTCACGGATCGAACATTAATTATTTGAGGGTGTCGCCATCCTGCTCGACTTTTCCAAATATTAAATTCTGGAAAGAACAATACTTTCACAAATCAATACCAAGCATTAACAGGGCTATTCAAGAACCTGAAAGAGAAACAATCGTGCATGATTTCTTCATGCATGCAACTTTCATTTCCAACCTCAGAGTTATAATTTGCATTCATCCCTTCCCCTTCCCAAACAATCTTCATACTTGAATCACATCGGTATCAAACCAAGCCAAAAGATTTCATACAAACCCAAAATGTTTCAGCTCTGCAAATTACTTATTACTATCTTTGCCTTTCTCTCAACTCTTTCTTCACCGATTCAGGCTTCTCCTTCAGACGCAAATGATCAATCTTCACTTGCATCAGCCCCTCAAACACAAAACGACGACGCTCTCTCACCGCACTACGAATATGATTTAGCACCATATCCCTCTGATTATGATGAAGACGACGACTACCCCTACGCAGATGCTCCTTCCCTTGGCTCCTGAACCAGTCGAATACGAATTTTATTATTCTCCCTTTGGAGCTCCGAGTCCTGCTCCTGAAGCAGACGACGACTACGACGATGAGTTTGATTATTCTCCATTCGGAGCTCCGAGTCCTGCCCCTGAAGCAGACGACGACTACGACGACGTGTTTGATTATTCTCCATTCGGAGCTCCGAGTCCTGCTCCTGAAGTAGACTTCGACTACGAGGATGAGTTTGATTATTCTCCTTTCGGAGCTCCGAGTCCTGCTCCTGAAGTAGACGACAATTTCGACTACGAGTTTGATTATTCTCCATTTGAAGCTCCTAGTCCTGCTCCTTCAAAGTTTCCGCAGAATGCTGATGCTCTGGCTCCTGAGGTGTTTTCTTCTGTCGATCCTCCGCCTAAAGACGTGGGTGCACCTCCACCGTCCCCGGAGTTGCCATTTAATTACAGTGCAGAAGACCACGTGGGTGATGAAGATTATGATTATGAGGCGGAGGAGGAGGCTAAGAAGAAGAGTAAAAATGGCGCAGTGATAGGATTTGCGGTGGGAGCGGTGTGTTTAGGAGGATTGGGAGGTTTAGTATACAGGAAGAGGAAGAATGAGATGCGTAATAAGCACCCGATGTACGTGCAGCTGTCTAAGCACGAGGTCTAAAAGGCACCAATCCAAGTTATATATATGGATTCGACAATAATCACAGTTTAATGTTTAGATTTATATTAATAGTTGATTAGTATTGATTTTGTTAATGCAGGAATCCACTTATTTGGAATGGGTAAATGTATTAATTTTAAGCTGAAAATTTTTTAAGGCAAAATGTAAAAAAAATATAGATATTAGTGAAAACAAATAAATCGTTTAAGGGAAAAGAAATTTGTGCCCAACATTAAACTGTCATGTTGGATTATCATTTTTGGATATTATCTCATACTTTTCCTAAATATATGTCACACCCTTAAAACATTAAGATTTATTTTTTAAATTCATTTACTTTAGTATTTATGGGTATGCGTATTTTTAATAATTGTTGTAAATGTGATGAAGGTAGGATTTTAATTAAGAAAATTAGAGCTTTGTGATGAATATAGGAATAAGTAAGTTTATTAAGTGATTGCTTAAAATTAGATTTCAATTAAGGTATATAAAAGAGATTTAGAACCACTTTTTTTCCAAAATGCCCTTGACTGTCTTTATAATTATCAAAATACCCTTGTTGCCATTAAAACACTAACTCATTCTTATTTCTTCTAATTTTGCCCAACAAAACAACCAACTTCCATCCTCCCTTTCCACAATTTTTCATCTTAAATTATTTAAAATTCCAACCAAGAAGGGCTACGGAAACTCTCATCTATTACTCTTTAACGAAGGTAACTCTTTCTAATTCATTGAACTGCTTCGAGCTTTGATGAAATTTAGGTTAAAAAGGGTTTGGAAGACTTCTCTAATTTTAGGTTCAATGAATGTTGTCTAGGGCAATCCTCACCTAACTAGAATCTCACTTCTTCTCTTTTATATAACTAGTAAGTAAATAATTTATTTAACTTTGAATATTTTTGCATGATTTGCTGGTAGTTGATCCATTTGAGTGTTCATGTAAGTATATGATGATTAGGAGTTGAAAAACTATGTTGTGATATGATTTGTTGTTGATGACATTTGTAAAATGAGTATAAATGATGGATCTATGTTGGATTATAGTTTATTTAAAATATATGTTAGTTTGGGAGAAAAATAACCATTTGTAAAATGTTTTATAGTTTCTCTATAAAATTTAGGTATTATACTCAAATATATAAATGAGTATGACTTCAAAAATTAGTCTTTGAATATTTATACTTGAGTATTATAATAAGGATGCACTTTAGATAGCCATAAGCGAGTATATTCTTAAGTACGGACATAAAAATCATTCTCTAGTTATCTATACTTGAGTATTTGGATAGTGTTGTTACTTTAAATTTGAAAGGTCACATCTCATTCTTTTTATACTTATTTTAAGTAGATCACTTATTGTTGAAAAAATAATTGAGTTTTTTTTTTCAAATGGAACTAATTTCAAATTGATATCTTATATATATTTTAAAATATCACTAAAATAATGAATAACAATTAGCAATCCAAGATTGTGAAACACTAGATTTTGGGGTCTAGTTTACAAAAGGTATAACCTTTGCAAATTTTAACTATTTTGTGTAAAAAACTAGCTTATAGAAAGCTTATTGAGTTTCTTTTTATATAAAATAAGTTTCATGAACAATAAATTAGTAATTTTTGAGTTATCATGAGATATGTTATCCAGTGTTATTCCTAGAATAATTGAAGCGAGTACATACTCAAGTATAGCAACTAGAGTTAGCCTTTAATTATCTACACTTAAGTATATATTTGAGTATTGGATTCCCAATGAATCTCATGTTGCCTATACTTGAATATATACCTAAATATAATGGTCAAAATTTAATTTTGGAATTGTATTCTTGAGTATTGCCCTATACTATTTATCTATTTATTTCTTGTGATGTAGAAAGGTAATATAAGCTTATATAGTAATGTTTGTATTATAGTTTGCTTACAAATAATGTGATTTATATATTTGATGATAATACTCCATCGGGGATTGTATTTTTTTTCTCGAATTGAGTTATAAAAAGATACTGTGAATGGAGTGATTTTATATTTGAGATATGATATTACACCGAATTCAAGTGCTCGTTTCTAAAAGGTATAAAGGAGACTTTGAAAGGACAAGGGTAACACTTGTGAGAGATATAAAGATAACTTAAGAAGCATATGGTGGTTTAATTATTTTTTAATATTTAAAATATGATGATTAAATATGGCCTTGTGTTATCTTAAGTAATATTGTGATTGTAAATATGAATTTAAAGATGAAAATATATAATTATACTTTATTTAATTGTTTATTTGGTAAATAAGTAAATTATTTATTTATTAAGTCTTTAACCTATTTTTTAGTTATTTCTTTCTTTTTAGATACTTTTATAGAAGTTTTCCTTCCTTTATTAGCTTTACAGGAGTAATTCCTCAACAACTTATTTGACAAAACAACCATTATTGTAAATAGTATGATTAGTTACTTATAGGCCTTGTATATAAATAGATCAAACTTACATATAAACTATACTGTGTAAATACTTTTTATATATTTATAAAATAACTATTTCTTCAATCTTATGCGATGATATCAATTATAGGATTTATATCAAACTGGTGGAAATTGGCAACAAATTCCATGCCAATCACAACTTAGCAAGTTGTGACAATATATTATATGCCTAAGTTAGTTAGGAGTAAAGTGTGTTTATTCCTTATGATAAAAAAGAGAAAAAAAGATATGTAGAATTATAATAGTGAATTGAAATAATTTTATCTTTAAAAAAGGAAGATATTTTTCATCAACATTCCCTTTAAATTTTCTCATAGGAGAGGTGAGTATTTTAAATTTTCATCTCATAGGAATATTAATACTAAAATAAAAGGATAATTTTACCTTCATTTTTATGCCTTAACTTATTCTAAAAATTTTTTATTTTTATTTTTCACTTTTAACTTATATTTCTTATTGTTATTTTTTTAAGATAACAAGTATAATTACACTAAATAAGTAAAAAAAAGTAATTTCTAAATTTCAACCCTAATTTAATTTAAAAATTTTTCATTTTCATTTTCACTTTTAACTTATGCTTTTTATTTTTAATTTTTCATGATAATAAAGATAATTATACTAAATAAGTAATTTCTAAATTCTAATCCTATTAATTTATACACAATCTCATGACTTATTAAAAAAAGGTTCATAAAGTAAATTTAATATATTAAATTTTGATTTGTATGATTACATTGATTAATATTGCATATTCACATGTAATATATGTTTTTTTAAATTATCTCATTTACATAAAAATTATAATTTTTTATAATTTTTAATGCCTTACAAAGTAAAAAAAAATTAAAAGTTTAAATGTGTGAATCTTGCAAAACTAATATCTTAATATCATAAATGACTTACTTTTAATTTGCTTGTATAATTAATTATATGAAAAATTCAAATTCAAATTCTTAAAATTTTTAATATTTTATATATTAAATTATTTATTATATTTTAATTGAATATAATTTAAATTATTAATTTATTGATTTTTAAAAATTCTTTATTTACATATTTTTAATTAAATCTATAATTTATTACAATTTAGAACAAAAAAATTAAAAAGGATATTTTTAAAAAAATAATAAGATTCCTAAGAATATAAAGTGTAAATCAAATATGGGAATAGAGTATATTCAAGAATCTGAAAAAATATTTTTAAAAATATATATATTAAATCAAATATAATAATGTTACATTTTAAGGGATTACATGCCTGAAATTATATTTTTTAGAATGTGCACTTTTTCAAGAATATAAAATTCTATGAATCAAACACCCCTCATATATAATATTACATATATAAATTATTTTTTATTATTTTTATATTTTATAATTATATTTTTATGAAAGATATTTTCCATAAAAATAAATGAAATCCAATTAGTTTCAACTTTTAAGCAATGTTTATTATGATGTCTTTAGAGTTTTAAAATTTGGTAAGATATCATAAGTTTTGAAAATTTTAAATTAAAATTATTCAATCAAAATTATTAATTTTTAATAATTATGATTTAATAATTTTAGAAATTATCACATTATTTTAAATTAAATAGAACCATTGAATTCATCCTTTCAAGTTACATATCAGTTTATGATTAATGAGACATTGCCATTTTAACCTTTAAGATCATAAATTTCTCGTTTTTACTGGTATTGACCCGGATTTTGATTCTCAAGTGGAATTTGGATACTAAACAATCCTTTGATACACAAAAATAGCTCATTCTCCCTTTCGGGTTTTCAACCATCCTAGTTTTTGCACATGCCTCGTCCAACGTGGTGGATCATTTGACCTTTGAACATAAGTATATTGGATAATTGATGATTAATATCAACGCAGTAAAGTCAACGGTGATGGTGTTAATGTTATCTTAAGTTTTTCTTTCCTCTTTAATGACATGGGCTCGAAATAAAAAAATTATGTATATGTGGCGATTTGTTATTTAGGGAAAAAAATCCTATTAATTATGTTTCTATGTTTAATATATATATATATATATATATATTTGCTTCATCATGATGCTCATTAATTATATCTCAGCATAAGAATACTCTTTTTTTTCCCTATTTTAAGCCTCACCAATATATACAGTGAAATAAATCCAAATTTATTTTTATAAACTGACTTACATTCATACCTGATAGGTCTAATTAAGGATAAATATAATTTATTTATTTAAATAAATTTATTTTGTAAGATGTTTAAATAAAGGACAATTCTAACATAACTATAGTAAAAGTTTGGGTATCGATACCTAAGACATTTATTTTTATATTTATCATTAGATTAAAATATCATTTAAATTTATGGTCAAGTAAGACAAATGGGAGAAGAGGTTAACTTGTAAAAAATAATGATATATCATTTTTTTATTCTATCCATATATTTTAACTTATTTATATATTTAGCAATAATTTAAAATAAACTTTTATAGTAGGCTATTAATATTAGGCTAATATTATTAAATTATTAGTGATTTATATAATAATTTATTAGGCCATAAAACATATTCAATAATCAATACTTGTAATTTTCATATAAATTATTTATATTAGATTAAAATTATAAATGATAGATCATGTATATAATATATTAAAAAAATTTATAATAAATTTTTTTATCCATAAATGTATTTATGATTTTAAATGTTAAATTTTTTTTTATAAAACACAATTAAAAAAAAGGGTGACAAAGGATATTTTTATTGTGAGACCAATGACAAACCAATTAAATGTAATTTTTTTTAGTCTTTTTAATTCAAAATTGAACAGATAAATTTTCAAAGTTAGCAAAAAAGAAAAGAATATCTTGTTTTAATTGTTTTTAAATCTTATTTAGAATAAATTTACTTTTTAATTGTTTAAAAATATGCAATATTTCTCAATGAATTAATTTTATTAATTTTTTTAATAAAAATATTTATATCTCATTTAAATTGACATCCTTCATGATTTATATAAATTATATTTTTATTTTCTTATAACAAAAATATAATTTTAACTTTAATCTTTACTGAAATTTTAATTTTTCTCTTAAATTTTATTTGAAATAAATTCATTATTTAACTTTAAAAAGATTATAAAAATGTTGATGAAAATGACCTTAAATTGAAAGAGAAATATTATGTACCTAAAATTTAATTAAATGACATTGAAGAAGAAGAAGAAATGTTAAGTAATAAAAACTAATCATCATTAGAACACATAACAATTTAACATTTTATATAAATTGGCATAAGGAAAAAGTTACGTATAAGAAGAAATATTACACAAGATATATTAAAGGCAATAATAAAACTAAAGTTTGGATGATGATGGCGTAGAAGGAGGAGGAAGAGTAGGATGAAAACACATATAGAAATGATTTAATCAAACTCATATAAGCTTACTATAAAATAAAAAAATATCTTATTATATAAATGAGTTAATTTTGTTAATAATATATTGAATGTATTTTAAATGTTAAAAATTTTAATAATAAAAATATAAATATTATATTTATCCATGTATTGTATTTAAAAGAAACATTTGATTTATATAAATAAATTTTTAATTTATCTTAAAAATATAATTTTTTTTGAAAAATTTCATATATATGCAAAATAAAGTTTGACCGAAATCTTTAAATCTATATAGGAAAATTTTTTTGGCTTAACTTATTTTTATAAACTCACAAGTTTATAAAAAAAAATTTGGGGTAGAAATAAAATTAGAATAAATTTAAGCCTTAAATTATAAGGTTTATAAATAGATGAATTACCTAAAAATCTCTATTTATATATAAATGAGTGTCATTTATTTATAAGTTTGTTAATAAGTTAACATTTTATTAAGAGAAATAAATAATAAATTTAAGAAAAAACTTAATTTATGTATTTTTCTTTACTCTTTTTGGGCCATAAAATATATTCAATAATTAATACATGTGATTTGCATATAAATTATTTATATTGAGCTAAAATTATAAATGATAGATCATATATATAATATATTAAAAATTCTATAATAAATTTTTTTATCTATGAATGTATTTTTAATTTTAATGTTAATTTTTTTTTGTAAATTACCTATTTTCAATGAAAATGAAAATAGAAAATAATTAAAGTAAATGTATGAATTTTTTTATTTTAATAAAAAATATGAACTTCTAAATTTTATATACGAAGGTGTATGGTATTAAAAAAATAGTATTATTAATTTTAATATTTTTTATTTTTCAAGTTTGTTCGTTGTTGAATGAATTTGAAATTATAATGAAATGTTTTAGTTTTCATTTTCCTTTTTAAATTTATTTTAAAATTTTAATTTTAATTTTGAAAATTTTCATATATATGTAAAATAAAGTTTGGCCTAAATCTTTAAATTTATATAAGAAAGGATATTTGGACTCAATTTATTTTTATAAACTCATAAATTTATAAAAAAAATTTAGGGCAGAAATAAAATTAGAATAAATTTAAGTTTAAAATTGTAAAATTGTAAAGTTTATAAATAGGTAAATTACTTGAAAACTTCTTTCATACATAAATAGGTGTTATTTATTCATTAGTTTGTTAGTAAGCGTATCAATATTCAAATTTTTAGTCTGGGTATGGAAGAACTATCCTTAAATAAATAAACAAGTAAACTTAAATTATGACAAAAGTAATGTAAATTAAAGATCTTTGATAGATTGTCAGATTCATTTATGCCCCTATTTGCAACATCAAAATATCCTATCTAATTAATTGGCTTCAATTTGAAATGTTAAAATATGAAGAAAAAAAAATGAGAAAGCAAGAACAATAAATATTAACCACACTTCCTAAAAATTATCATAAAAATAATCTTTTATTATAGAATATTTGGAGAGGATTCTGTCCCTTCGTTAACAACAAATTGATATGTTTTTTAATGAAACTTATAACTTTTAAAATAAAGTAATAATTTAATATTATTAAGCTAACCATATTTTGGTGATATGAAAGTTAAAAACTTAAATTTATATTCTAATTTCTCATTAATTTCACTTATAATTTCATTCTTCATAAATATCTTATATCAATTTCACCGTTCCTAAATAATAAATTGACGAATCGTATTCCTTAGTTACCATTTTTGTTAATGGATTAACATTTGTATAGATAAAAAAAACTAAAATAATATATAGATTATATATAAAAGATGAAATTAATATTTAAAATTTGTGAGAAATTAAATTAATGTGCTAATAATTTTTTTCTTTTTGTTTATAATACCTAGCTTAGTTGTTCACAAATGTAAATTATATAATTTAACAAAAATTCCACAAGTACCACAATCTAGAATTAAATTTTGAATTTTTTATATTTATTCAATTAAATTTTATAAATTTATTTTACCATCATATATTTAATTGTAACTTTTGATTTATATTCGAAACTCAAATTTTAATTTTTTTAACATATAACATTTTTGATAATTTGATTTGATTTCTCACAAATTTTTAATATTAATATCATTCCTCACATTCTAATTATCTTTTATTCTAATCCTTTAATCAAATTGTTACCCCGTTAACAGAAATATTAGGAGAGACGAAATCAACCAAATGATTATTTTCGAGGGATCGAATTGATATGAGGTATATGTGGGGACGAAATTAATTAGGAATTTAAAACGCGTTTTAGTCAAATATATTATTATTATTATTATTATTATTATTATTATTATTATTATTATTATTATTATTATAACAGGCGAAGCAAATTCAATTATCGCTAGAGAAAAATTGCTGGCTCGAGTTTACTGGGTTAAAGCGGAGATCAAATTGATCGACCACTCGTTCTGCTTCTTCTAAATCTAAATAGCGAGAGTCAAGAAAGTTCTCGTCATCCTATTTTCTCTCAGGGTGAGTTCTCTCCTATCAATAGTGATTTCTATTTCATTTTTTTATCTGTCGCAAGTCTTGCGCTTATCAGATCTGCGGATTCTATGCTCTTCGTCACAAATATGCGTTTCTCTTGACTTCCTTGTCTCTCTCAATTTGTTGTAATTATTCTATCTGTTTTTAATTATTAATTTATAGCGTAGTTTTTTCCTTCTTCAATTTGTTTCCAGCTTGTTTTCTTGGGTAACTGTCGAGCTGCATGGAAGGATACCTGAATCTTTCGGTCTCAATTTCTATAAATTGGTTTTCGCGCGTTATAATCTCATATTCAAACTTATTGAGGCTTGGCAGACTGATCTTCGGAGTCAAATTGGATGGAAACTACTGTCAATAATTTTGATTTTACAACGTAGAAGTTCGTTTCTCTAGGCTTTGGATTCTAAGCTGTTTAAGTTTTCTGATTAGAACTTGATTTGGATTTCGAGTGTTAACATGTCCTTCAGCTGAAGATCGGATAGCGGCAATAAGCCTGTAAACATATGGGAACTTAAATGATAGGCTTAGTCTTGACGAGACTGTATAAAAATTATCACATTGTTTATAGTTTTTAGTCTGTTAGATTGTAAGGTTTATCTCCTTTAACAAGTTGTTTACTTCTAGCTCTGTTTGTGGAATGGTGATACCTGTGTTCTAAGTTCTGAGCTGCTGGGACTTTATTAAATCTGGAGTTGAGACTGTTGCCATGTGTTACAACTTACTGGATTTTGCTATTCAATTGTAGAATAATGTAATAAAAAGTCTCAGTAAATTTCTTTTGGAGATTCGCTACCTCTCTTACTCTATTTTTGCAGATCAGTTCTTGTGTTAATGTGAAGGTATATTCCTCTGAGCCAGTAACTGATGGAAGGATATAATCAAGATCTATTCTTTGTTCATGTTAACTTTCATATGATTAAATGTTGGAACACTTCTCTGGTTTTTTTACATTTATAAAGAAAAAACCAATGAAATGTCATTTTAAAACAAAATTTCCCCTTTCTAATTCTCTAATATTTCTGTTACTGATGTTGTTTAGTTCCCAATACAGCCAGCAAGTTTCTATCCACTGTTAGGGAGGATAATAGACACACTAGTTTATGGAATAGCAGTAAATGATAAACACTGCATCTACTCTATCTAGTTGCAAGCTTGCACAGTCTTATTACTGTACAGGTCACCCTATATAATTAGAACAATCCATGTGATGATCCTTTTCTTAACTTTTTGAGTGAGAAGAGTATTGAATTGTTTATTAAATTTTGTTAACTTTTATATGTGTCAACCAAAAGAAAAAAGGTTCTCTTACTGCAGGATTTCTTGTTTTCAATTGCTGAACAAAGTAGTTTTCTGCATAAGAATCCGTTTATCTTGCTGATAGGAGGACTAGCTTTGTAGGTTATTTTATAGCAGCTTCATCTCAGTATGTTAAGAGTTACATCATCATATATCAAGAGTTTCAAGTTGTTTGCATGACAGAAATGGCATCCGGAAGGGGTCAAGGTGGAATTCAACAGCTGTTAGCTGCAGAACAAGAGGCACAACGGATTGTTAATGCTGCTAGAAATGGTACTTTTGCTCTTGCTTATTTTTGACACCTACACTTGCGATAGCCACAACGGTATTTGTTGTTCAACTCGTGTGTATTGTTCTATACATCGAAGCGTATGACTTACAAGACTTTTGACTCTATTGGTTTTCTTATTGGCACATGAATGGGCAAGTTCTTGGTTTACTTAACGGGCATTGATTCATTTATGTACTCAAATTTGTCACGGAACAAATGTGCATACTAACTCCTGTTTGTTCACTAATAATTTGCTGTGTACTTTGATGGTTAGAGAAAATGGCTAGGCTGAGACAAGCTAAAGAAGAGGCTGAAAAGGAAATTGCTGAATATCGTTCTCAGATGGAATACAAGTTCCAAAAGAAAGTGGCAGAGGTGAGTTTATGATCATGACTTTGTCATTGATGATTACTGCTGTTACTGAGTACATGTGATTTATGCATTAACCTGCATTCATCCTGTCATTTGAATACAGAGTAGTGGAGATTCTGGTGCTAATGTCAAGCGGCTTGAGCAGGAGACTGAAGCAAAAATCAGCCACCTGAAAATAGAAGCTGCAAGAATATCTAATGATGTTGTCACCATGCTTCTCAAGCATGTAACAACAGTGAAAAATTAAGGCGCTGTGAACTCCTGGATTACATTAACTACTGTAATTTATTGTTGAATTCATATTGCTTGATGTGGATGAGAATCTTGTTTTGGAGAACTTGGTATCTCGGTGGAATTTATTAAGAAAAAAAAGAAACTTGAGATGCCGCAAAATAAACAGTGATTATAGACATGCGTTTTCCGGGCCATATGTGCATGAATGTATGAGGACTCGTTCTGCCTGTATCAAAGAAATTCTTCTTATGCTGATTCAGGGGTTCATTATAAATTAGATTATACAACTGTTTGACACATGTATTCAAAAGTAAAATAGCTTTCAAATAATCTTTGAATTAACTTTTAAATAATTTAACTAAAAATTCAAAATATTCAGTTTTAAAATATTATTTCATATTATTTATCATAATATATTGAACACAATTATTCCTTCATTTGCCTTGTATAAAGTTTGCACATGAATAAAGTTTGATACACTCTTAGTTTGTAAGTATATCATGCGCTCTCTCTAGCGAATTATGAGATTTATGTAGTTATAAAATTTTCAATATGTGACAGGAAATAATTTTAACGTATTTTTTAAAAGAGTGAATATGACAGAACTCTCTGTATATGATTTTGCGTAATAGAAAGGTGTCTTAGTTTAGAACAACGGTCCACGGCCATGGGATATTTTGTATCCAGTGCAATGCAACGCAACGCTACGCTATCCTTAGGGTGATTATCGATTGGTTAATGGCAGTTAAGAGATTAATGACATGTAAGATTATTTTTTAATTTGACTGTTCTTAGTCGAAATATTTTTTTTTTCAACCGATCGAATTCAATTGCATAACCTTAACCGAATTTAATTGATAAGTTTGGTTTCGGTCTGTTTAAAATCTGAAAAAAAATTAAAAATATTTAAATAAATTAATTTAAATGTTAAAATTAATTTATAAATACATATTAATACTATAATTCTATTAATATAACTACAATAAGAAGTAATTAAGTATTAAATTACAAAAATGATAAATAAAATTTTAAATATAAATTTTTAAATAAAAAAATTAGTATAAATTTTGGTTAAATTTAGTTAATTGTAGATGTAAAATTAATTGCAGTTAAAAATTTATACTTGTAATTAACCGATCATTCCAAATTTACGATTTTTTCCTATTTTTAACTGATAGTAATATATTAATTGCTCTTAACCTATTCACTTCGAGTTTGTTTGATCGATCGCTTAAAAGTGGGTTGAGAATTTTTTATCACCCTAGCTACTCTCGAGCGTAATTTCCTTGCAACTTCAATCTCCTATATCTTTCGTACAAATATATAATAGGCACCACCTGATTTATTGACCATTCCATCAGCGCCATGAAGGGAAGATTATGGAAACAACAAGGAAATATAAGTAGGAATTTTATATTTATCCTGAATTAAGAAGATTTATACTCTAGTTTTTTTATCTATCATTTTAGAGGAAAATTTTTATTTTCTTTTATTTGTCACTTTAAAAATTTAATGAATTATTAATTACTTTTTTTTCAATTCTATCCTCATAGTGAATAGGAGAGAGTATAATTGGAAGAAGAAAATATAGTAATAAAGAAGAGAAGTAGGGGATAATTTTGAAAAATTAAATTAAATTTTGATAAAATTGAAACTATTTAATGATTTTCTTAATTTATGTGCCAAAGTCTTAAATGATTGATAAAAAAAAAAAGGAGTATATCTCATAAAGAGAGTTGAACACTAGTTCACATGTGGGTCAGAATTTCTTAAATCTAGATTATGTTAATATGAGTGGATTGGTACTTGGTTGTTATATTATTTGAAGAACCAAAATGTGATTTTCATATATTCTCTTGTAGAAGTGTACAGATAAAATTGAAGAAAGCAAAAATTGGAAGGGGGATGCCGCTTTGGACCTGGCCACTATAAATAACCAAGTGAACCGCATGTTGCTGCTACTAATTTAAAATTACTCGAAATTTGAGTGGAAGGAGGATGGTGATTTGTATGCATCTCTTCACTTCCAGAGAGTTTAGAGGACCCACTTACTTATCCCAACACAACATGCCGTGACATCCTTGTAAAGGGACCTCACGGCGGTCATGTTGGGTATTGCTGCATGCCTACGTTACCACTTGCATTAGCTACAAAAAGGAAAATGCCAAGTTTTACATGTGGAATTCATAATTTTCATTAAGGGGGCGTATGGTTCAACCAGCGAAATTAAAAAATAAATAAATAATAAGACAATTGTAACTTTTTGTCATTTGGTTCGCTCAATGCAACTAACTTATATGTTTCTCTTTTCTATTATTGTTTGGTTCATCTATATAAATGAATAAAAAATTAATTATTAATTATAATAAAAATATAAAATTATAATAAAATTTAAGAAATAGTAATAAACTAGATGTTAAGTTAGGACAATGAATGATAATTGATGTTAGTATTAGATGGTGGTGGTGGTGGTGTATAATGAATTATATATAAAAATTAATGATAGTGGTGAAGATTGTTCCAAACGGTAGTAGTGGTGGTGATGACGAATGTAGATGTTAAATGTAAATATCACGAATATTTAAGATGGATATTATCTTATAATTTATAGGATTTCAAATGGGATGTTAATTAAAGGTAACTAATTGTGACAAATTTTATTAAATGTGAACTAAATTCTTAATAAAAGAATCAATATTTTAATTTTGCTACTCTCAAAATCTTCCAACCAAATATTTAAAAATATGTGAAGTATATATCTGAATATTAACCAAATAAGAAATTATGATATATTTGAGAAAGTGGTTATAATTCTTAATATTTTGAAAATTAAAAAAATTATATATATATATATATATATATATATATATATATATATATATATATATATATATATATATATTATTGGAGTACATAAACATTGAATCAAGATCCTCCTTTTTTTTAATCATTTTCTTATAATTTCAAATTTCTCATATGTAGTAAAACCCAAAATCATATTTTTATTTATAACAAGACTCAAAAGCAACTTTATGCCTATTTATGACCGTAAATTGATTGGAAGGGAGAAAGGGAAAAAAATCCACATCTACAAGTTATTTGTCTTCCCAAGTTGGCTGGTTGTCACACTGGGGTAATAAATAGACTTAAAATTTGCAGGCTTGGTAGATCGAACCGTGAGTTTTTGCGAATCAGAACTATTAAAAATTGATTTGCAAAAAATATGAGTCTAAACGAGTTTGATCCGCACGGATGGGATGCCTACTAAGCCTGTTTTTTATGCAAAGCTCACATACTTTACGAACTTTTACGAATTTTTTTATCAATTGGATTTATCAAAAATAAATTTATAAAAATATAAATTTATTTGAACGGAGCTCAATCCTCACGGTCGACCCGTTTAGCACCTCTACCCACGTTCATCTCCTCCCTAAGTGCACGTCTACACCCTGCCACGCCACTTTCTTCCTCTCTCACTGGTTAGACGTTCCATTCACTCCTTGGTAGTGATAAAATCTCTTCCACATACATGTGCTGCTAAAGTCATTCATTATGCCAAAAATCATATTCTAACTCTACGACTTTACAGGCCGGCCAATGATTAAATGAGCCAGTAGACCAATCCCAGAAGAATGGTGCCTTATAAACTATATCGAAGTGTCAAAAACTCAAAGTGGAATGACTGGAATCTGAATAATGATAGATAAATTGGTGAAAGTTGATACTTGTGACAGTAACTTGTGACCAGTAGCACTTTCGGGTTCTAGCGGAACTGTAAAAATGGCGACACCCACGTTCATTCCTCGTCACCATCATCACATCCACACTCACAGCTTTTACTTCAGCAAACAAAATCCAAAGTAACGACCTTTATCATGCCCATCCATGACTGCTCTGTTCCATATCCACTTTCAAACTCTGATAGGACCATGCAATTTCTCCTCAGCCTTTTTGGGTACTCTGAATCTGTAATCTTTCTTCAGCTTCTGCTGGTTCTGTACTCCCACAGCCATGGGGCGTATGGATTCGGGATGATGGGACCGATATCGGCCTCTTCTGGCAATGAGGAATTCTTTTGCGCCATTGATGCAAGTGGGGAGCAGGGCGTTATCTGTTGGGGGAAGAACAGTACTCTTTCAGTTCCAGCGTATTCTATGGCAGCCCTGTCTGGCGGTGAAGGCTTTATTTGTGGCATTCTAGCAAACACTTCTCAAGCCTATTGCTGGAGCGCGAGGAATTCAGGTATAGAACTCGTGCCTCCCCCATACAAAAACACTTCTTACTCTCACATTGCCGCGGGTAAAAATCACATTTGTGCCATTAGAGGATTCTATTATGTTGATCATGATTCAGGAATGGTTGATTGTTGGGAAGTTTTGAAAGCTAGGAACAATACCATGAGTTCCAAACAGAGCGATTTATATTATGATCAATCTACAAGCAGTCTCGAATTGAACAAGATTGTCTCTGGTGAGGGTTTTACATGTGGTTCAGTGAATAAAGGAGGACTTGTTTGCTGGGGGCCGAATTCTACGACTCTAGGGGTTTCAAATGTATCGGAAAACTTTGCACTTCTAACTTCAGGGAGGAATTCTATTTGTGGGATTTTGAATGTTTCTGGTGAATTGAAATGTTGGGGTGATGCTAATTCATTTGTTGATCCACCTGTAGAATTTAAGCTAGTGACTGTATCAGTTGGGGCTCACCATTTTTGTGGAATTCGAGCTGATAATCATTTAGTTGAGTGTTGGGGGAGTTTCAATGCCTCTGTGGCTCCAAAAGCTTCTGGCTTTATTGCAATTGCTTCTTCAGATTATACGACTTGTGGCGTCAGGGAAGATGATCTTTTACTTGATTGCTGGCTGGTCAATGCGTCCAAGCCTGACTTTGATCCCCCATTGGAATTGTTGAGTCCTGGACTTTGCAGCGCCAGTTCTTGTACTGAAGATAAATTTGCTTTCAATGTGAGTGTTCTGAATGAGCCAGATTTAACAAGCCTGTGTGTCAGAAAAGACTTGAGGATCTGTTCATCTTGTGGATCAAATTGTTCTGAAGGTTTCTTCTTGTCTAGTTCTTGTACTGCGAATGCAAACATAGTGTGCACTGCTTGTTCTCTTTGCCAGAACAGCTCTTGTTGGGATGTTTGTCGACTTCAATCATCTTCAAAGATGCGTAGGAATAGTTGGCTTCATTCGTATAGATTATTGATCATAATTGGGTCATCTGCTTCGGGCTTGTTGTTGATATTAATTTGTGGGTTTGTTTCCCGGCATTTGATTGCCACCGGAAAACCACAGGAGAACAAAAACCAATCCAAAGGCAAACCAGAACAAGAAAATGACAACAATTGTGGGCTTCACTCTCCTCCTACAGGATCCTGTCCTGTGATGCCTCAACTTTTCCGACTTTCAGAGCTTAAGGATGCCACTAATGGATTCAAAGAATTTAATGAACTTGGTAGGGGAGGTTATGGTTTTGTTTATAAAGCTGTATTAGCAGATGGGAAGGTGGTTGCTGTCAAGAGAGCAAATGCTTCCACAATAATTCACACCAGTAATCGCGATTTTGAAATGGAGTTGGAAATCTTACGTAAAATTCGGCATTGTAACATTGTCAACTTGTTGGGTTATTGTGCAGAGATGGGGGAGAGGTTGCTTGTTTATGAGTACATGCCCCATGGAACTCTATATGATCACCTTCATGGTGGCTTTTCTCCTCTTAATTGGAGCCTCAGGCTAAAAATTTCAATGCAAGCCGCGAAGGGCCTTGAGTACCTTCACAAGGAACTTGTCCCACCACCAATTGTCCACAGGGATATAAAGAGTTCCAATATCCTTTTGGATTCAGAGTGGGGAGCAAGAATTGCAGACTTTGGACTTCTTACTCCAAGCGACAAAGATTTCAATGGCGACCCAAGGAGTGATGTTTATAGCTTTGGAATTGTATTGCTCGAGATTCTTAGCGGAAGGAAAGCTCATGACAGAGATTTCACGCCTCCAGATATAGTTGAATGGGCGTTGCCTTTGATCAAACGGGGGAAGGCGGCTGCCATAATTGATAGGTATGTGGCTCTTCCAAGAAATGTGGAGCCTTTGCTCAAGCTTGCTGAAATAGCAGCGCTTGCTGTTAGGGAAAATCCAAGTGAGCGACCATCTATGTCGGATATAGCACCTTGGTTGGAACAAATTGTGAAGGATGGACTGACCTTATAACCTCTGAGAAACTTATGTTGTAGATTGTATTCACTGAGTATCGCTTTCCTGCAATTGTGTATATTGTTTAGGTTCGTAGGTGGATTACTTAGTCCTTTTGTTAGTTTTATGGGTATATGTCTATTATTCACAAAACTTGTTGACTTGTAAATGTTATCTGAAAACAGCCCCCTCCCCCCATGTAACGATGCTGCTTCCTTGTGTATTGAAGTGATGCAGTCTTTTACATGTACAGAAATGACAGAACATTGTTCTGGAAAACTAACAATATCGAAAATAAATGTGCAATCTTGCTTGAAGCAATCCTATTTCCCTTTTTACAATCGAGAAAGCAGAATCAGGTGTGCATAATTTTTTGTTGCTCTTGCATGTGGCTTCCAACCAAAGGGTGGGTCAAAAGAAAATTCGACAATCAGTCTAAATCAATTTTTCGTATTGTCCCGTAAGTAATGGTTTGTAATAGAAAATGAGTATTATTCTTTTCTAACGTAGATATATAAGATGAACCAAATTTTTTACATTGGATAATCTACAAGGAGCTCCACTTGTTAAGAAGTTTAGTATTTCATTATTGAATTGCTTTTTTTAATCTCATGAACAAAAATTTAAAATATAAATTTAATATATTAAATATAATTTAATAATAAAAATATTTAACTTGTTAAAAAGTAAATCTTTTTATAACATCATCTTTTTTGTATTTACTTTTGACTTTGCGCTGTGGGAGTAAACATTTAGAATCTAAGTTTATAAGTAATTCGAGATTTATTTATAAAAAATTTCATTCAAATTTGATTTTAAATAAACTAAGCTTAAATGGGCTAAGTTTGATTAATATATAAACCAATTTTGAACTTTTTATTATTTGTCACAATTTGTTTGTGAGTTCAAATAAGCCTAGTTATTAAACATATATTTTTATTTTTATATTATATTTAAACTTAAATAATATAAATATAATATATATAATAAATCAAAAATCAAGTTTAAAGTTTAGACTCATGTAAATTTGTATAAGTTCACATAAGTTTATATTTGAATCAAGTTAGAACTTAAGTTCGAATTTTCTAGACTCAATAAGTTTGAACAAGCTTGATTTGTTTATTATTATCGAGTTCAAACTTGAACATATTAGATGGGGAGATGTTTGATCTAACTCAATTCATTTGCATTCTTGTAAATGCCTTACTATTACTATTATGTGTGGAATCAACAATGAATATATACACCATAAGGTTGATTCAAATGTGTCAAAATAAGTTAGGTCTAACGGATTAATTTAGAATAAATATAATTTTACCTAATTTAAGATTAAAATTAGTATAGAAAATGATAACATAACTTGGGATTGGGCCTAACAAGTATTAGGCAATTAGCCTGATTTTATTGGATTAATAGATTACCTTATTAGATTAGCATGTTAATTTGGCAATATATAATAAATAACAAATGATTAATTAATTAATGGGGGTGTATGTATATATATAATATTATTAAATTTTAATGTTAAAATTAATTAATTTATATATTTATTATCATCAATATATATTACAAAAATTTATTAAAATAAATATTTACATTGAAATTTAAAAATTTAACAAAAATTATGGGAGAAAATTATAATAATAAAATATAAAAACTAGTAAAATAATTATTATAACTAAATAAATATATTAATTAAAAAATAAATTATTAATATTACAACAAATATCCGATAAGCTATTTTAATTGACAAGCATCTATTTATGAGTCACAAAAATTTAAAAATGACCATTTATTTCAAGAATTGGTATGATACAAAAGATAGATAATAAAATAATTTCAAATAAGTTAAAAATATTTAGTTCAAGTGATATATGATATTATTCAAAAAACTTTTCCTTTTTTCATATCCTAAAATCAATTGCAAGACTCTACATGCATATGTTTAGTAACTTAACTACTTCTATTATTATTAAAAAAAATTAAATAATATGAATTATCATCAAGTGAATTAGATAAATATAAATCATAATAATATATTCACATTTATATTTATATTGTAAATTTAATGAACAAAATATTTGTACCTATTTTATTTAATAATAAAATTTATTTGGATTAGATCATGTGATTTTTACCTTTTAATTGGTGGTTTTATATATTAAAAATTATTATATATTAATTTATTTTCTTGTTATTTTAATTCTATCTAATAACAATAGATTTTAAATTAATGATATGAAATTATTAATGATAATGATGATGACAATAATAATCATGCAATAAATGTTGACCTAGAATTGGAATGGGAGTTGTAACAATCCAATTTGGTATTGATTAAACAGTAATCCAGTTTGGAGCTATTGTAATGTACAATTTTTTTCCTATTAAATTAGTTTAGTAGAATTAAATTAACCCGTTTAAATAAATCTAATTACTTGACAAAGCCAAAACAACATGCACGGGTTCCGACACAAGCTTTGGGATGACTTAAGAACCTATTCTTGATCCTTTAATGCCAGGATTTGTGTTTGAGTTTAGGGTATACTCAGACAACGTAAGATTTAAGTTTGCATGTAAATTCATCATCAAACTTTATGTGATCCAATTCATTCTGCATCTATGATTTGATATGTAAATTTATGAATTTTTAATTTCAAGTTTGTAGATTGGCTTGTTTGAACTTTAATTTACATAATCTAATTTATAATTAATTCAATTTATTTAAATTCGTGAATTCAACTGGTTCAATCAATTTGAAAGTAAAAACATATATTCTTTTATTCTCGTCTAATGGGGAAGATGTAATTACAGTTTTTAATATTTTAAATTTTTTAAAAAAATATAATTTTTAATATATATGTGAATCATTGGATGACAAAATTAACAGCCGCCTTCTTTAAACTAAATAAAAGTAGGACTCAGTATTATAATTAATGTAACAAATATTTGTCGCAGGTGAATGTAGCACGTGACAGGAGGAGGCTCAAGGTCAGCAATCATTCTCGAGTTTTGCTTCACCCACGGTCTTACACTTGGGGACCCAGGCTCCCACCAAATTTGTAGCATTTTTCATCATTTTCCTCCCTTATTAACGGGGCGTGAAAGCGGAGGGGCACGTATCAGTCATCGCTCGCACCCCGCGCCGACACTCGCAATCACACTTCTTTCGCACCACACCTTTGAAGGCCCACGTTAGTTGTTGAAATGTTACGTTAATTAGGGTTTCACTTTGACACTAGCCTTCAGTATTCATGTCATAGAGGGGCACGTGACGCCTCACACGATACGGGGGCCGTGAAAGGAAAGTATATGTGCAACCATTTATTCAATGATGAAGGGTAATATTATTCTTATAATTACTATTTACGAGTATTTTTTTTTATTTCATGCATATCACAATTCAAATTAAACTAATTTTACTTATTTTTATTAAAATTAGGGTTAATTTAATTAAAATTTTGTCACATGTATTGTATAATTGTGAAGAATTATAAAAATATAAAATAAAACGGTGGAATAGTTAAAAATGGTTGCCATTTTAGGTTATATGTGCTGGATTTTCGGCTGCGAGTAGCAATTCCAGCTAAAAAAGTTGGTTTGGTTTGGTTTGGAGTGGCCAGGGAGAAAGAAAAGGAAGTTGGGAGTTTTCATTCTTTTTCCCTTTGTTTGGTATATTAAAAGATAGAATTCATTTTATTTTATTTTTAAATAATTTTTTTGTTTGGGATAAATTCTATAAAATGTGGTTTTATTTTATTTTGAAATGAATTTTTTTATTTAGAACTTTATTGAAACTTGTAAAATTCATTTTAAATATTTGTATTTATAATATTATCATTAAAAGAGAGAAAAAATTCAAAGAGGGAGATAGCTATTAATAACTTAAAAAAATTAAGGATAAAACTATTCAATGAAAATATTACATTTAAAATATTAAATTCTGTCCAATTTCATGAGATTTCAAAATAGTAATTATGTAAATGAAATAAGATTTTAAAATAAAATGAAATTTTAAAAATTTAAATCCAAACATGATTTTTTAATAGAATTCATTTCAAAATGAGATAAATTCTAATTTTAAAATGTGCCAAACAAGGCATTTGTATATATTTTGTTTAGAAATCATTTGATTTATATGGAGGACAAAGTTTTATGAGAAATTAAATTTTTTAAAATATATTTTTATATAAATTCTCAAGAAAATTTTAAATTATTTAATTTATATTTGATACTAAAGAAATAATACTTTTTAAGAAATAACTTCTTATATTTTATTTGTTTTAATTTTAAACTTCCCAAAAAGTATTAATGAAATTATAATTATATTCTTAATATTATCATAATACATATTAATAAATTTTAATTACCATTAATTGAATTTCATAAAAATAATTTTATTTTTTATATCTATAAAGAATACAAGAAGTAAAATTTATTTAGGTAGAGATGGGTAAGTAACTTTTCATAATTTATGAAAAATATAATTTCTTAAGAAGTCTTTTTTCTCTTAATTTGTATTTCATAATATCATAATACATATTAATTGAATTTCATAATAAATTTTAATAAATTTATCATCATAATACATATTAATTAAATTTTAATTTCCATTAATTGAACTTCATAAAAACAATTTTATTTTTTATATCTATAAAGAACACAAAAAGTAAAATTTATTTAAGTAGAGATGGATAAGTAACTTTTCATAATATATGAAAGATAGAATTTCTTAAGAAGTCTTTTTTCTCTTAATTTATAATATAATGATCAATCAAATAATTTATTTTTTTCTATTTCTTGAAAAATAGGATTTCTCATATATTGCTGCAAACCAATATGAAACTTGATTTCCTCATTTTGGATTTTGAATCTTGGGTTTATAATTTTTAAAAATAATAAAATTTAAAATGAAAATATTAATAATATAATAATAAATAAATATTAAGAGTAAAAATGATAAATAATGATATTACTTAAAAATAAAATGAATAATAAATGATAAATAAATATAATTATAAATGACAAAATAAAATTTGATAATAGAAATAATTACTAAATGATAATAAATAAAAATATAATTATTATAATAATTAAAATAATTATTATTTTAATAATAATGAAAAAATATAATTTTTTCTTAATGTACTAATTGTTAACAAAATGAATTAAAAGAATTTTGATTTTTGTTCTTATTTAAACTAAACAATGCAGATAATTATAAGCTATTTATTCTCTTTCTTTCTATTTACCTTTATTGACTTCTTTCCCTTTTTTTAGTTGAACCAAATAGTACCTTACAGAAAAAGATTAAACATGCTATAATTGTTAATGTCGCTGATAGGGGTTGAGGGAATTTAAAATAAAAAAAAATACTTTTGATTCTTAGCTTTTATATTTGTATTTAAACTTTAATTTTATTCTCTAAATTTTATTTGAAATAAATATATAAGTAAATACAACATTGATAGCATATTCGGTATGATACAATGAAATAAAAAAAGTTTGTTTACTAAGCACTAGAATGAAAATGCTTATTTTTTAAGAAATTACCATTTCATCACATGATAGAATTTTCATTTTATAATAAAAGTATTTCATATATTCAAACCTTTTCTTTTATTAATAAATAAAAAAATAATATCTATTTTTAATATTATATTATTAAAATATTTTAATAATTACATTTATAATAATAAAAATTAAAATAAAATATTTAATTTCTTTATAAAAATTATTTAATATATAAAATTTGTAAATTAATTTTTATATTTTTATTGTAAATTTTTTTTGTTAATTATAATTTTTTATAATCAATTATTCAAAATTTATAAATAAATAAAAAATAACAATATTGTTTTTCATATAAATATAGTTTCAATTTTATGCCTTTTTTATTTTAAAGAGTATTATTATCATTGATTTTTTTTCATTCTATTTTTACAATATTTGTTGTATCAATTAAAATTATGAAATAGAATTTTCATTGTATTATGAAACATACTAAACATAATTACAAAATAATTATTCTATTTCATTTCTTTTTTATCCTATTTTGTTCCATTTCATTTCATTGTATAAAATGCAACATTAATCTCTTATTTATAAGGATGATATACATCAAATTTTATAACTAGCATTATTAATTCTTTATTTTTATATTTATTTTAATTATTCATCTCTCTCTTTATTTGTAATATTAAAATAAATGATTAAAATAAAGTATATAATTAAAAAGTAAGCATGTATTTAATATTATTAAAGTAGGGTTTAATAATCCATTTCAATATTTTTTATTGATTTTATAAGTGAATGGACTGATGAACAATTAAAAAAATAAAAATAAAAGATTAATAATATTGATTATAAAATTTAAAAAATATAATAATCACTATATATATGAATAAAAATTAAATATTATATTTGCTCTAAATTTATCCTCTAACACCTGAAAAACATTTGGTATCACTCTGCAGCCCAACGAAGGTGTTTACATGTTATTTGACTAAAAAAATATTTAAACGCACAGTTAATGTGAGGGAAAAAAAACACTCAAATTTCCCTCCTAAAAACGGGGTATTTATTAATTTTAGACTAAAATTGCTCCTTAATTTTACTTTACTGAAATTACTGAAAAAACAATCGAAAAATTTCCTTCCCTATGCTGGTGGATCGACTCTTGCAAAATGCAAAAACACAGCCAAAGAACATTTATATCAATCAAATCAGGAGTCAAATTAATTTAAGAAGGCACTCTGCTTTCATTCTTTTAATATTCAGCTCTGCTTGTTTAGTCGAAAAATATTTTTTTATAAAAAGATATCATTCATATATCAATTAATGAAAGGATGATATGTCATTTATATTAATAATTAAAAAAATAATATTTAAATGTTTAAAAATTGAGAAAAGCAAATTTTCTTTTAAAATAGAAAAAATTATTTTTCTTAAATTCTTTACATTTAATATTAAATAAGTAAAATATTTTTTTATAATTATATTTTAGAAAAAATACTTTTCAATAAAATAAACAAAGTGTTATAATAAGTTATTTTGACCTGACAATCTATTCATGCTCGTTTTTCTCTTGGTCGGTCGATATATGGCTTGAGGGGAAACAATCACAAATAACCTAAACTAATTTTTCATTTACTAAATCTGTTTCTAGCTGAACTAATCCGATATATAAATTTATTAAAAATTACACAACCAACGTATGGCCAGAACTTTACATGTTTGCTTTGGTAGATAATGTTGCTCTTAGTTCTTCTGTTACAACATCGATGAACTCTTTAGTAGTCGGATACTGGGATCTAGAAATGTTACAACAAAGAGGAAGTAACTTGCATGATAAAATAGAAAAGCAAGCTATCCCTCACCATCTTCAACGAAGCCACCAGCCTAGAGATCTCTGGTTGCTTTCTCACCAGTTTCAGTAAGGCGAAGTTGAGAAGCAATTTTAGTCTAAAATTATTATTATTATTACTATTATTATTAAGGTAAATTACTCTCAACTCTCTTAAGGTTTGGATTTATTACATTCCTTACTCTTTGATTTTCAATTGTGGTGTTTACCCCCTAAAGCCAACGGATGTAAATTGCACCATTGGTGGACCAAAATACCCTCATGCATTGCACCCTGCTAGACAACTTTTTATTTCTCAATTTCCTACTCTTTTTCTTTCTTTTTAACTTAATGTAATCTAATGTTCCCAATTAAATCCAATGAAAAGGAAAAAATGTTATACAAATTAATTAGTGAATTAAGAAAATCAAAGAAATAAAATAAAAAAGAACAACAATAAATAGGAATGCACACAAAAAAATAGAGATTTAACATTAAATTTAGAAATTAGAAATCAAACTTAAGTTAAAGATATTTCTATATATTCATAAACATTTATTTTTATTTTTTATATTTATTATTATATAAATATAAGAAAAATTAATTATTAAGTATTTATTATATACTATTAGATTAATCATTTATTAAATAAATGCTTATTTTAACTTGTTGATAATTTGATATATATATATATATATATATATATATATATATATAGGTTTCAATTCTTTGAAGGGTTGATATTAAATCTATCACAAATTTTATCTGAATTAAAAAAAGCTCTATTTATATAAGTTATTAAAATCATGCCGCATTAATTAATTATTTATTATATACAATTTTAAATCTAACTTCTTAATTTCATGTTAAATTAATTAATTCTCTTTAATTACTCTGCTTAAATACTGAGTTATTAAAATTATTATAGTTTATATTTAATTTAACTATTTAATATCATATTAAATTTATCAATTTTCTTTCATTATTTTAATTAAATATTGAAAATAATTTATTACTTATATATTAAAAATTAACTTAATTAAATCATTTAAAAATGTGAAGACCCCAAGTTATTGTAATTAAGCTGCATTTTTACTAAATATTTAATAATATTGTTTATTTTTCACTCCCTTTTTTTAACTAACATATGGCAAAACACTTAAGGACATAAATAGTCTTAATTAACTTGTTACCAAAAAAAAATATGGACCATGCTAAAGAAACAAATTAGTTTAATACCATTTTTGCCAATAATATAGCAAAATAGAAAGAAGGAGAAATGATAGGAGGATTTTTGTTTTTGTTGTCCAATTTTTGTAAATTGGAGAAGCAAAAATTTTAAAAATATTAAGATGGTTTAGCACAATCACAGATGAAATACAATATTTTTTTTTGTCATAATATATATAATACAATATGATATGCAATGATATAATATATTATAATATAATATTTTGTAACATAGATTTAGGCATTTTGCTATAGATAAACATATATTTTACATTATTCTTTAAATAAATCATTATTATTATTGATTCAATATCAACAAAAAATTATATTGATTGATCTAATAACTTCCTCAACTAATTCTTAATTGCATAGGTTGAATCTCACACCTTCAATTTGAAAAAAAATATTCTTATTCATTAACAAGAATTTGATTCAAAAAGTAAAAAAATCAATTTTATCAATTAATATTAATATATATCTTAGAGGTAAATGAATTCTTTTTGGCAGGACCAATTAATTTGATTTTTCTAATAAAATAAAAATTGATTGAACAAGTAAAAAAATAAATTTAATATGATTAAAAGGTCAAAATATAATTAAAATGATTTGAATAATAGAATTAAAATGAATAAAATATTAAAATTATTAAAATAATTAATTTCGATTGGACAAAATTATAAATATGTAAACAAAGTTCAACAGGATGTGAAATCAATTTTTTATGATGCATGAAATAATCTAATAAAAGTATTTAGTAGAGTGTCCATTCCCTAAAAAAATATCTTAAGTGTAGAAGTCTTGTATAAAAAATAAATGTATGAAATAAAAAAAGCTTTTTTTTATCCTATACTTGTAATTTTTTGAGCAAAATTTTGATGGATTGTTACATACTTAAAATTGATAATTATCATTTTCTTAAATTATGCTTATTAACTAATATAAAATGAATTCATGTCATAATAAATTAATTATATTTGTTTTTTTTATAAAAATCTTGTAAATTATTTTCTTTAATATATATATATATATATATATATATATATATATAATAGATTATTACTTAACTAAAATTATTAATGAGATTACTTATAAAATAAATTTGTATAATAAGGTAATATAAATAAATTTTATCTCATTAATTTAGTTATTATTGATACATAAAATTAATGAATTGATGAGAGAGTATCTATAGCTTGCTTTTAGGGGCAATTAGGAAATTAGAAATTTAAAGAAGCTAATGATGCATCACTTAGCGGCAAAGTAGTAACGAAAAATCAATAGAAGGGTTAGATTATCATGCAAAAATTAATACAAGGGTAGGGATTGTTGGATTTTGAAGATTAAAGGGAAGGGAGTGTAATTAATTCAAATTTCAGGGGAGATAAGAGTAATTTACCTTTATTATTATTATTATTATTATTATTATTATGAAGAGTGGGGTGGGGGACTGAGGTTCTTCTTTTTTACCACTCAAACGCCTTTTTTGTCCAGGTAGGATGCTAAGTAACATATCATCTGAACAGCTCCCTTGAAAGAAAGAATCTAAGAATATTATATTGTTGAATGACATTAAGTATTTTTAAAAAGTTAAAAAATAAATTTATTTCAAATAAAATTTTGGAGGAAAGAATTAAAATTTCAATAAAATTCAAGAATTAAAAACATTTTTCTATTAATTAAAATTATGCACTAACTAATGCTTTAGTAATATAGTAATATTTGACATGTGTATTAAGTAAATTTATTATTTCTATCATTAGTTAAAAAAATAATTATGCACTATGCTTCGAGTAGTTTAGACGCCAATTTATAGTAAAAATAAGCGCAAACCTTTTTTTAATAAAATTATTAATTTTATTTTTAAAATTGGTGACATTAATAAAATAGTTTTTAAATTATATTGAATAACCAATTTAATCCTAAATAATAATTTATATATATAATTTTATTATTTTATACAAATAATTTCATTCCTAAAAAAATGAAATTATTTGTATAAATTATTATTTAAAAATAAAATTAATTATTAAATATAATTTAAAATATTTTTATTAATATTATATAATTTTAAAAATGAAATTAATAATTTTTTTAACCGACAATGGCTAATCCGCTCAACTTTCACGCACCAAAGGATTCGGGATGCAACCAAAAAAGACAGAGACTTTTTAAAAGTCTCACTTCAGTTAAATACTCACCATTTTCTTTGCACTTTTACGGTGATTGAATTGTCAATGTCTTTATCCGCCCTTTTTCTACTGAAAATAAGTTAGTGGAAACAAGGTTCATAGCCTCCTGTGTGTCTGTCGAATGAAGTCATTTTGGTTGATTTACGTTATCATCGCAATCGCAAATACAAATAAATCTTTTCACCAAATGCCTTCTCAAACTAACATTGTCAAACATCACACAGAATGGATATTAATTTTTTTTTGGGGGGCATAATACAAAGCATTGACGTTGTTAAAACTATTGATTGTTTTCTAAGCACAGCACATTGTGTAGCAGTTACCTATATTTTAGGAGCAAGTCATTCCTTGATTTGTGCCAAGTCATTGTGTACGGACTCCTGTCCTGTCCGTAATTATTGCCTTTAATTGGTAGGTCGGTTTCAATTCTCTCAATTTACAGTTTATGATTTACAATGATTCTGGCCAGCATTTCGTCTTACTCCGCCAACGGAGAGAAATTGGTACTACCCCATTTATTTCCTTCACTGCTCCTATTTTACCATTCGCATTTATGCTCTTCTCCTAATCACCGCGTCACTCAAGCTATTTCTTATATTGAAATATAGCTCTTTTTTATCTTAAATTCAAAAAATTGATCGTTCAACTAATTGTTCAATCGTTTTTTACGACACAAATTACACATAAATTAATATTAAATTTGAAAAGAGTTATTTTCACGATGCTGGTTAAGGTGTCCTTAAGGTAATATGATAAAATACAAGTTATTAAATAAAATTATAAAATTTTTAATAATAATTTAATAATTTCAATGACCTGTATTTCATCGTATCACCCCAAATACTAAACTCTTAAAAATATTTTAAAATTAATCTGTTTTACATTTATTGCTATCACCGATGAAAAAGTACTTGGATGAAAGGAAGAAATAATACAAAGAGAATTCTATTGTTGACATAGCACCCTTCAATTGATTGCCGGCAGCAAATCGACGATAAATTCAGAAAGAATCATCCTTTTTTTCTTTTTTTTTTGTGGAAACGTTACTATAACCCATAAAAAAATTACTTGAATGGAAAGGAGGGATGATAAAGAGAGAATTTGAATCATCAAGACGCTACCATCTTGTCAGAAGCAGGTGTTCACAAGAAAATGCAAAAGATAGAGAATCTCAAGTGGAGAATTGAGCCAAATTAGATGTGTACGTAAACATGATTTGACTAACATTTTGGGTTTTGGAGTCATGGCTCCCACAGTCGTTTGGCCAATGAGATTGTTTTAGGCAGCGCAAAATTTCCATCTTTCCCTTGGAACAAGCCAATTTTCATACATGAAGAGAGATAAAAACATTCAATATATGTAGGCATCACATGCTGTGGGATTAAGTTCCATGCCCGCATCCAACTGTGTCGTCTTGTAGCAAGAAATTTTCTTACTTGAAGAATGATATAAAATGTCTCTGAGCAAAGGGTTATGGTTTTTCAAGCATCAAGATTTCAGGGTGCATGTGCATAGATCTGCTGCAAGTGCAGAACAAACATAAGCAACAGAGAATATAGAATCTTCAGTGGGAAGAATTACAAACCTAGTCCAAACACACAGATAGTGCCAAGCATTTCAATTCTCTTGAGGAAGGAAAGAAATATTAATATTTTTGGAGTTGCTTCCAATCTGGTGAAGTAGTGGCACCTAAATTCATTCAAAATATTTGTCTGGTTGACCATATTTTTCACAAGAGTCTGGCAGTGGAAACCTTGCAGCTTTATTGGATTCTGGAGTCCCTCTGGTCCTACCATAGATTCCTGTCTTACTCGAAGGGAACCCCTCTATCAAGCCCTTCTTGCTTGTCCTTGTGCATTTGCCTTGCTCCAAATAAGTGCTGCATCAGGATATTTCCAACTGGTATGCAATTCTTGTAACATTTTTCAATGACGTTTAAAAAATTGAACAAAATTCCTTTCTTTTCTAATATATACTTTCAAAATTTTAATTGTATTAATTTTTCTTATTATCGGTCCACAACAGCAATATTGCAATCGCAGTAATCATCCTTTGTTCGCTTGAAAGCACAATCCCTATGGGATATTAGCTTGAGAAATCCATGCCAATGTTCATCACTTTTTTTACCTTCAGTGCTAAGGATCCATGCAAAAGAAGTGGCATATGAAAATTGTGATTGACCAATAGCTTTTGCTAGGAATACAAAAGCTTCAAGCAATTGGAGGTAAGTTTCAGAAAGGAGAGGAAGGATAAATCAGAGTCTCAACTTTCTCAGATCTGTACTTTTAGGAATTGATTTAACAAAGATCTAGTGTCATTTTATTAATTTAATGTGCCGGTCCACGTTCACATGTATGTTTCTGAATAACAAGAATATGGAGGTCTGCCAAATCAATGACTAATTAATTAGAAGGCTGTAGTAATTGTAGTCCTCAGGAAAAAAGGAGACTTAGCTTGGGCTCACTTTTGCTATTTATTTTTCAACATTTATTAGTGACTTCAGTTGATTTGATAGGTCTGCAGAAGTTGGTTTTCAAAGAAGAGAAAAGGGTCAAAAAAGAAGAACAGCAAATAATTAAGAAGTAGGCAGTGCTTCCTAGATGATCTTCCCTTTGACAATGCCAAGCTCATGTGCTGTATTCCTACTTCATGTGTACTAAATGAATAAAAAATGAAAGAAAAAAAAGGAAAACAGCACAAAGTATAAAAGGAAAAGGACAAGAAAGGCCGAGATCTTGTTGTTCGAAACAAGTCCAATTGTGGTGGAGATTGGAATCTGAGGTGATCCAAGCACTTGCAGACAAATATGTTTCAGAAGAGAAAAGAGACTTTCCCTTTATGTAACGGGAAAAAAAGAAAAATAACAGAAGTTGAAGACCGAAACATCCCCTATAGAGCCATCAAAGCCCTCTATTAAACAGGACAAGCCTCTCTTTGTATCCTCGCCTCCTTCATACCCCCCTCTCAAACCCCCCTCCCCCCCCCCCCCGGCAACCCCTACGCGCTTCAAAGTGCTCTTTCCATTGAGCTTGCTTTGTTTAGTGCCAAATCTCCTTCTCAAAGGCTTACAACTAGATATCCGAGTCAAAAACACTAGTCAAATAACAGAGAAAGTTTAGCTTGGATTGTCACATCTGATCAGGTTCCTGTTCAGAGAAGGTCGTAGGTTCAAATCTTCTTAATAACAACTTCAAAGGCCTACTCACAATCATGTAAAGTAAGTACTTTGATAGAGATTCCTCACACGAGAACATCTCTCCACATATTTTTTAAATCTGATCTTATTCCAAGGATGGTGGTTAGGATGATTGCATTTTTGTTGGGGATGGGAGTCTGAGATGGGAAGCTAGTCGTGCGTGCGCACGCGCATGCTGCTCTATTGCTGCCATTTATTACAGATTGATTCAACCTCTCAGCATCAGTTGTGAAAGTGATGATGAAACACCACTTGTGGTGAATTGAATCTTACCATCACCGTGTTGGTGAGTGCTTTACGAGCGTAGTTAGTGTGCCTGGCTCCCTGTATGCCATTTGCAGAGCCCATCAGCAAACTGGTGGCCTTAACGAATGGCGTGCGAGGAGCCATGCATGCCATGCCCCCAAGGCAGAGCTGAACACCTTCGTTTATTTCTATCTGTTCTTCACCACATCTAACCCAATTTCTCTTCTCTCCATACAGTTTCAATCTTCTTCCTTTCTTTCTTTCTTAGTTTCAATGTAATAGGTCTCGTTTGGTGTCAAATAATTAATCTGTTTGGAGTCTAATTATTTGGTTACCTACTCAAACTTGCTCGTTTAATTTGCGGTTTGACTTAGCCTGATAGGTTGTTTAAAATTAGGTGCATATAATTGCAATGGAAAGATGTAAATATATATATATATATATATATATATATATATATATATATATATATTTTAGATGTTAGGTTTCATCTGATCTGATTACTATGGAGATGAATAGACATCTGCATATACCATTATTTATCAGTTTGAAGTTGACGTATAGTCACCCTTCATTTTCACTGATGTACGTGGCTTTTTGTTGTTATTGATTGGTTTTGATGTTTTGGCTTCTTTTTATCTTTGTTTTTTATGCAAGACAATTCAAAGCAGCCTCGGGGTTTGGAATTAATATATAAATTAGTATATCACATCAGTTTGGAGTTCTTTTGAAAATTAGTAACTTCACTTATTAACCAGCATGAAAATGTATCGTAAAGTTAAATGATAATTTTTTATGTAATAGGATTTTATGTTGTTTATCATGCACTTTTAATCTGAACAAGCTTTTTTAACCCAAGTGTTAAAAAGATCATTTTTCTTAACTGGTTTGTGGTTAGAGGTTGAAAATTACTAATATCAACATTTGTTATTAGTGCTTGACAATTTCTGTAAAAACAAAATCACTCCATATAATGTTGGTAGAGTGGTATATAATATTACTCGATTTGATATTCTGAATCAGATAATAAAATCTTATATATATATATATATATATATATATATATATATATATATATATATATATATATATATATAATAGTTTGAACGTTGTTGTCATTAAAAAATAAAAAAATTACTGTAGCATTCATTTAATGGATGATTCTAATTTTTTATGCACGTGGTGCACCAGTAGGAGAGTACAACTCAACAACTGTTATGGAAATGTGCTTACTCTAAACCACGTTTTCTTCAAACTTTCTACTTGATAAAGCATGTTGGAATTTTCCTGCTACAGTACAATTTTATAATCAAGAACACAGTTTGTGGAATTTGAATGTTTGTTAAATTTCACACGTAAATAACCTTTATAATGTCAAATATTTATACGAAGTCAAATGGTCTTGGGCCATATAATTCACAAACCAATTTATGTGATGTTACCAGATCTACTTCTACCAAGACGACACAATTATATTTATATTTGAAGTATACGAGGTTGGCTTCAAAGAGAAGTATTATTTTTTGAGATTGACTTTAATTATATTTATATTTTTTATTTTTAAATGAAAAATTATTTTATGTATAAAAATAAAATTTAAAAATTAAGTTAAGTTTTAAATTTTCTTATATTTATTCAATTAAATTTCACAATTTTATCTAATTATTTTATATTTAATAATAGTTATTGATTTTCATTCAAAATTGAATTTTAAATCTAATTTTTTATATATGTATAATATTGCTAATTTAAAAATATACGCTCACTTTCTATCTCCTATTTTAAATTACATACATTCATGGAATTTTAAAAAATTAAATAAAATGAGTGTATTTTTAAAAAACATATAAATATAATTAGATTAAATCATAAAAAAGTCATTATAATTTGCCCAAAATAATAAAGATATGATTCTCTAATCTACCTATTTTTAATCCTACAACAATACTCAAATTTGTAGTATTACTATTACTATTTTTCATATTTTCATTAGTAAAAAAATTATTTCTTAAATTTTAGCATCACTTAATTATAACATTAAAGTATTTTATTTGTTATATTTATATTTATTATGTTTGATATTTAAGTATTGATTTCCCCACCTCACCGTCACGTCACAAAAAGCTAACCAAGGATGACTTGATTTTGCATCCTTTGAAAAGTGGACCAATAAAGCTATTAATTAGATTTAAATACTTGACTCGGTAGTAATAGATTAAATTTTAAAGCATTTTAAATTTGGTAAAAAAATATTATTTATCATTTCCGTCCCAAATAAAATTAGTTTTATATTTAATAAAAAAAAAGGAAAGTATGGAAAGACCAGGATGTAAAACAAAATAGGTGTGCGTAATTTGGTTTGGGTATTACATCTTCTTGTTTAAAATAATTAAAAAAGGAATTGGGTCCGATTTGGGCCTTGTTAGTGTTTCGAGCGTGTCATTTTGAAGTCCACAACCGTGGGCCTTGGTTCGATATGATGCATTTATTTAGATGATTTCATCCAATTTAATTCATATAATCTTAACCAGATTTTCCAATGTAATTGCAGGATGAAGCCATCTTGTGACTAAAGTGGGTACTGTGGATTACATGCCATTGCCAGTTGCCACTTGACTATTTTACCAACTTGTGTGGAGATATTTTTATTAACACAGTAGTGTTTGTTGTTTCTTTTGTGAAATTTTCTTCCCACTGTTTCGTGTTTGAAAATAAAGAAAAAAAATACATTTGAAAATTAGGCAGTGGATTTGGATAAATTCACGCATACTTATTCTTTCTACCCCACTTAAGTAGAATTAACCTATAAATACTTAAATAATAATTTAAAAAAAATTGCAATACAACTTTTATCAATGAAGTTGTAATCTTTTACTTTACTTATTGATTACATACAGAATTCTTATAAAATTATAACTTTTGTGACAAAAATTTTAGATACATGGCAAAACATTATCTTAATTCCAATTATTATTAAACATTTACTCTTTATTAAAAAGCATAAAAAAATAAAATCTCTATTTAAAACTAAACTATGTATTAAATTGTTTATAATATACCTTCAAACGTTTGACTTATGAATTTACTTTGACAGGGAAGTTACAAGAAGGCTATGGTTATGATTCCATCAAAACCCTCCGACTATCAAGTTATTACTTCGATGGAGTAATAATACGATAATTCAAATGAAGATAACCAAGTTAGTGTATCTAATGGCACATATAATTATTTGAAAGTCGACGGATTTTGTTTTAAATGGCATTTATTTTTTTTAAAAGATTTTATGCTTTTCATATTATTTAAGATTCTATCCCTTCTTATTATATATATACGTCTAGTAATTCAATTATTTTTTTTATTTAAGAAAAATATCCAATCGTTTGCAGTATGGTACCAGACGTACGGTAAATTTTCTTCAACCTTAAAAACGTCGATGTAATTCTTATGAGTTCATGTCCTTGATGGGCTTCAGATGCTAAATCTAAGACTTAGCAGTTTTTGCTGATATAGCAAGTAGCAACAATTCGAGAAAATTAGTATGGTTTCATGTAACCTTCTGATTAGTAATGAGAAAAATTAGAGGTAGCAATATTCAAGAAGACCTATGAGGCATTTTATATGGGTCTGAATTGATTTTATATGAATTTCAACAATATTTTATATGAATAATAAATGAATTGAATTTGATTTGATTTAAAATTAAATGTATTGATACACTAATTTATATAAGAATTCTAAAATTATTATTTGATAAAAATTAATAATTAAGTTATAAATAATTTTATATAATTAAAAGATAAAATTTATATTTCAATAAGATGATAATAAAAATTTTAAAAAGTATTTAATCAATTAGAAAATTCATAAATAATTAAATCTAGTAAATAGATTTATAGTATAAATTTTTTAATAAAAAATTTTAATTAAGTTAGACAAACTAAATCATCTCAACACATTTAATAAATAAATTAATATACCCTGAAACAATTATTAATTAGGTTGAGTTCAAATTAAATTTATTAAGGTTGTTACTGATGACACTAACTATATCAATCACCATCCTTGAGTAAAACCAATACTACATTGTGTAAGTTTGTTTTATACTTTTTTTCTTTTTTTTTTTTTCAAAAAGTTGGAAGTCTTTCTCCTTCCTTAAGTTTCAAATCCTATACATTTTTTTAATATAATTCATTATATCAAAAGCAATTTGATTAAAATAAGGAGGTGCGTCCGACGTAAAATACCGGAACGTAAAAGCTGAGGCCTAAAATGAATTTTAGGATCATAAAAAAGTCGGGAGAGCAAATAAGAATGAAAAATTTTGGAGAATTAGGTCTCATTTGTTTCATTGAAAGATATTTTTTAATGAAAAATATTATTTACATATATATTTATGAAAAAAATGATATGTCACTCATATTTATAATTAAAAAAATAATAATGAAGAAAAGTAAAATTTTATTTTAAAAAATTATTTTTTTCAAATTATTATATTTAATATTAAATAAATAAAATAATTTTTATTTTAATATTTTATAATTATTTTTTACATAAAATATTTTTTGTTAAAATAAATCAAGTCTTACTAAAATTGGTGATAATAAATAATTAATTGCTGAAAATACATTAACAAGATGAGTGTTGATATATCATTAAATAAAAAGGATTATAACAAGAAATGTTTTTGGAGGACGTTGAAAGTAGACTTTCAAAAGTCTTATGACAAGATAAGATGGGAGGCTATTAAGTAGCTCTTAGAATGTATGAAATTCCCATCTAAATGGCTTCAAATTTTGATGGAATGTATCACAACAATGTCATATCAAATTCTTGTTAATAAAGATAAAAACAGAAAGTGTTAAGCCAATTAGAGGGTTAAGATAATAATATTAAGAAAAATTGTCATAAGGGATTATAGAGATCGAAAGATATTTAAGATGTAAGGAAATTAACTATAGATTATATTTTTTAGCAAGTTAGAAAGGGTGGCAAAATTAAGATGGGAAGTCAATACTGTTGGCCAATTGCAGGACCAGTATTGCAACATATTAATTGTGTTGCTGACCTCAAATCTCAACAATCTGACGGATTGGCAAATGGAGAAAGTGCAAGCTAATTTCTTCAGCAATAATAGGAGAATATTTTTCAAATTCCAATTAATTTGTCAGGTGTGGAAGATTGGTTAGCTTGGACAAAGAGCAAAATGGGAATATATACTGTTAGTAAAGGGTATGCAATTTTAATTGCAAGGCAGTCAATATTTAGCATAGAGGAAAAACAATTTTGGAAAACAACATGGAAACTTCCTTTGCTTTGGAAAGGTGAATGTCTTTTTATGGAAATTGTGTATTGGAGCTCTATTGACTAAAAATTTACTTAATGACAGATAGATTCATCAAGACCCTATATGTGTTTTATGTTAAATAGTAGAAGAATCGATGAAGCATCTGTTTATGGGATGTTCATTTTCTAGAACTTTATGGTTTGGATTGGGATTGGGTTTGAGTGTTCATAGTTTTCCCCGAAACAATTTTAAAGCATGGCTCAAGAAGATTCATCAAGAAATAATCCAAGACTCAAGTTTAAGAATTAAAATTTTATGTCAGATCACAATGATAGTTAATGTTATCTAGTACCATCAGAATGAGATCATATTTAAAGAGATCTAACCAAATATTAACAAAGTGATATATCTAATCAAAGGATAGGATGAAAACTACAACTTACTCAAGTTTCAAAGCATACCTCATCTAGATTTGAAAGATTGTTTATGCAAGTACTTGAATCTTGATTCTAGGACTGCTAAGAGTTACCATCAACATCAATATTTCATGTTTTTCTGCAAATCCACAGAACTATATAAATCTAATTTCTAGTCTAGGTATATTGTAGAATGCATCCTTGTCATAAATAATTAAAAAAAAATTTACATACAGATCCTTTTACCAGGGTATTGCAGGTCGAGATCATTACGCTCTTCTGACTTCTAAAGACTTACTTGTGATTCCCCGGCTTTATAAAAATGGAGATCTACAAGTTTTTATAGATAATTTTCTCCTCCAATGATTGCTCAAGTGAGAAGACCCTATAATTTCTTTTCACATGTGAAATCTACGGGAGGAAGTGAAAGTTTAGTTTTTGACTTCAGGGTCATTAGAAGCCATTAACAGGAGAAGCTTGTTTTGGTTTCTGATGCGAGTATAATTAATAATCTTCTTATTACTAATAGGTAGATATAATAGTTAAATTTTATTTTCATTGTAATTGGACTATTTAATTGCGTCACATAAAAGAAAATAAAATAAAAAGAATAAGGAGGGTTGCCCTTGAAAAAGTACCTACGCATTACAATCTAACCATTGTTTTATTGCGAAACTAATTTTATCCATATTTATTTGGCTTGTTCAATCTTTGAATTTGAAGGATGGGTCGTCGTTGAGTTTATTTAAGTATTTATGGAAACAAATTGTTTTATATATATATATATAGCCTAGGTTTAGGGTTGATCATAAGAAGGGTACGGGTGAGAAATTAAGTTCTATATACTTGTTCCCCTTAAAAATGATATGTTCTTTTCCATTCCTATACTTATATGGATAGTTATTTTAATACACATCCTTGTCTCCATCAAATTTTTAAATTTTCGTATTTATTTTTATTTTTCTATTTTATTTAAATAATGCATATTTATTTATCTTATATTATAATTTTTTAATAAAAATTGAATTTTACATAAAACAATGAAATAATAATTAACCGAAAATACTAATAATACTATTACAATAAATGATAACATAAATTTTTTAACTAAAACTTATTCTAAATTTTTTATATTTAAATCGAATGATGAGATAAATCTTTTTAATTTTTATTGTTATGTAATTAAATTTATATATATAAATATATATAATCATATATTATTTAATTAATATTATATCATATGAATATAAAAAGAGTTGGGTAGTATAATCTCTTTACCCCTATCTATACCCAATAAAATTTTTATAAAAATTCTTTTGTTCATATTCATATTTATTTTTCAAGCTTCTTATTCATATTTAACTAGGTAAAAAATTTGAATACCTATTAGATATGAATGAAATTGTCATCCCTAATTAAGCTACAATTTTGGAGAGAATAAAAAGGAAAGAATGTGGTGATATCTTGTACCAACTCCTAATATTATTTTAAAAATTTTATTCTCTATTATGTTTGAAATTTAAATTTAAAATCTTATATATATATTAAGTGAATTATCACTTCTATCATTACAAAAAAAAATAAACAAATGAGTATAAATTTAAAGTAAAAGTGTTTAACAGACTTGACAAATGAAATTAAATTAAAACTCATACGAATTTGATTTATTTAAATTTATTTTTTAAATTAATTTATTGAAATTGATCTGATTCTTATCATAAATATACAAATCAATTTATTTTACTTTAAAAAATAGTTGATCCGCAAACTATCCTACAATTTATGAGGATCCTATCTATGCAAAATAAACTCGTTTAGATTCACTTTTATTTTTGATAAACTTAATCCACAATAAATTCACGAATTAATTCGCTAAGCGAATCCAGGACCCGCCAAGGGCCCCTAGATCGGAGCAATTTGTAGTAAGCCGCCTCACTCCTGGTTGACTTATGGTACTCTGCCCGCAGAAATGGAATGATTGAAATCGAATCACTTTTTCCATAAAAATGGAAAATTAAGAAAAGGCGGTACTTAGATGTGAATGAATGCCATTGGATGTGGTGGCTGACGTGATGGAAAGGACTTCCCTCCATAATCCACATTAATAATGGAAAATTATGATTATAATAAGAGTAGCTGTTGGGACATATAAATCAAGTGGGCCGATAGACAAATATATTAACAGATGATAATGTGAAAATTTGAAAAAAAAATTAAACAATGAAACAACTTCTAACAGTTTAATTACAGTCATCTGAAATAATAAAAAAATTAATTCATTTTAAATTAAATTAATGTATAAAATTATTCATAAATTTATTTTTAAATTAATTATTTTTTTTAATTTCAATTTTGAAACAAGAGATTCAAGCTGCTGCTAGGGAGAAATTGGCCAAATTTTGGTTGCCACAATGATAATTAGAAGTAATAATTTTAACATGATAAAATAAATTTATAATTTTAAGTTCAGATTCACATTAATTTTTTTAAAATTTTATATTAATTCTTTAAAAATATTATTTAAAAATAATTAATAATTAAATTTTTAATAAATATACATAATAAAATTTAAATTTTTTATTTTAATAAAATAATAATAATTTAAAATAATATTTTATTAACAATTAAAATAATTTTATAAAAATAATAAATAATTAAATTTAAAAAATAATTTTATGATATAAAATTTATTAATTAAAATTATTAAATAAATAAATCATTTTAATACATTTAATAAAGAAATCTCCCCTTGCAAGGATCAGAAAGCCACTGAATTGAACTAAACAAAGAACTTGATGAATTTGTATTTCGTTTTGCTACTTCCTTTTGCGTCATGCGTCGTGGTTCCGTTAGTACTTATTATATATTAATCCTTCCATCATTAGGTGTTCACATAATATTCTATTTTAGTCATTCCAAATTTATAATCCAATTGTAAAAGATGATATTTGAATATATTTAAAGTTGGTAGCCTATTTTTTAAAGAAGCGTGCAATTGTTAGGACAGCAGCCATCAGAAATTGAAAATTATATATATAAAGGCTACAATAAATAAAATAATGTTACATACATTTATATTTCATGATTAAAAAATTAAAATATAGAGTAATTATAACAAAATAAAATAATTTTTCTATTTTTTTCTGAAAAGGAGGCAATTATCTTCTACCAAATTTCTTATATTTAATATTATACATATAAATTATTTTTTATTATTTTCATATTTCATAAAAAAAATATTAAATATAATCATTAATATATTATCATGTGATATACCTTAAAAAAATTAACCTAATTTGCAATTAGATTTATTGGAGCACCTACACCATAAACTCTCCGATTTTATAATTATATTCAAAATAAATAAAAATTAGCCTAAAATTAATGGGATTTGATATTTTTTAAAAATTTTATATTTTCTTTATATTCAAAATTGGTTATCAATTTTTATGTATATATATTTAATAATTTAACGAATCTTAAGTTAAAAAAATAAATAAACAAAACCTAATCAAAGAGGCAAGGGGAGTTTCCCCAAAGGCCAAAGTCAAAGAGTGTGTGTACGTGCGCTCGTGTGTGTGTGTGTGAGAGAGAGAGAGAGAGGGAGAGAGAGGCTGCGGTGGCGTTACTCCGAGCAGCCTAATGCGACTATGCCATTATGAGAACTAAGAGTTCCTCTTTGAAGGCCACCCCACATGTCATTATAAGAACTAAGGATTCCTCTTTGAAGGCCACCCCACATTGGAGTCACCTTCCACATAAAATATTAATCCCCCAAAAAGAACCAATAAGGAGGGAAAATATAAAACATGTATGAACACTTTTGCAAAAACCAAGTCATGTTCTAAGCCGACCAATTTATCGTGATTTTATCGTCCAAGAATGGCTGAACTCCACATGGAGCTGCCATAAGATGCTGCTGTAGAAGCTGATTTCTGTGATGAAGGCACAATTTGATTTTTAATTCTGGTTTGCCTGAGATCAGCAACGAATCCTGGTTTTGAAATACGAACGCCTTCCATATCCATTTCACCTGTCAACATCTTTACAGCCTCTGACATTCTTGGCCTCAGCCTGGCTGTTTCTTGCACGCACCTCAGCCCCACCTTTAGGAACCGAATGGCTTCTTCTGCCTGAAAGTTCTTAAGAAGCACGCGGTCCACCATTGCTGAAAGCTCACCAGCTTCATGAGCTGCCCACACCTGCAAAAATTTCCCATACAATACATTAATGCTCCACTTTAACATTTATATCACAATTTGGGCAGTTGAAAATATAAATTAAGTTACCCTTAACTGTTTAAGTACATCAACATGCTTGGTAGATTATAAATAATTGAGGGTAGTTTCAATTAGGTTCTGATAAATTTATTGTCAATGATAATGATTATTTCAAATGTTACTCATTTCATATAAATCCTTTTATTTGCTCTTGGTTCGCTTTCTTTCTCATTTTTATCTAAAAGAGAGACGGGTTTAGCTAGATGCCGGATGGCGAATGTTTGAAAGCTTTTGACTCAAAATAATATCCGCCATTCCATATTCCTTATAAGTTTTATTTTCTTGCGTCTCTTGAATCTAAATTCTTGCATGCACGAGTTTAATGAATAAGCTACTATAATTAGAAAAAAAAAATGTGTTTTTGGCTGCAGTTTTCTTACCTTCTCCACCAGGAATCGTTCTGTATCCTGGTAAGCATCTACAACTGCTCGGCCACTGACAACCTCTAATAGCAGTACGCCAAAGCTGTAAACATCTGATTTTCTTGTCACCTGTCCTGAACTTGCATATTCTGGAGCAAGAAAGCCTCTTTTGGCAACATTACCAGAATTGCAAGAAATAGAAAAAACCCATTAGCAAACAGAATGTAAGAAAGCAAAACACATCCAGGAGGAAAAGATCATAACGGCAATAATCGTTGGAAAAGGCTGTCTCTACTCACAATGTGCCAGCAACTCGAGTACTAATGTGAGATTTGTCGTCATTGAGTAACTTTGCGAAACCAAAGTCAGAAACTTTGGGTTGAAAGTTTCTATCAAGAAGTATATTGCAATCTTTGATATCTCTGTGGACAATGTGGGGATCAACTTCTTCATGGAGAAACGCAAGCCCGCGAGCCACGCCGATCAATACGTTCTTCCTTAATTCCCAGTTGAATTTCATCCTGTTATACTCCGAACCTAGACATCAATCAAACACAAAAATTAGCAAACACTGAATTATTTCTAAGTTTATTTCTTCTGTTACACCCTTCGATGCAAAAAATACATTGAATTCAAAGTTAGAAATGATTACATAAAAAAGCATGGAAAAGGCTGTTGTTTTCCATGTAATCGTAGACTAAATATCTTTGAGATCCTTCGACACAACAGCCTCGGAGACTGACTAAGTTTTCATGTCTGATATTAGAGAGAGTGGCCAATTCAGAAACAAACTCTCTCTCTCCTCTCATCGAATCTAGCTCAACTGAAAGAACTTTGACAGCTACACTTGTTCCATTCTGAAGCCGTCCCTGTCGCAATTCAACCAAAATTCTCAATCTTCCATAACCATTAAGCTTTTACAATGAAAAGGGAAACTTTCTTCCAATGCCTTCAAAACCCAGTAAACAGGAAAGAGAAATGAAATCTGAAGTAACCTTGTAGACAGAGCCAAAACCTCCTTCTCCGATTTTGTCCGAGGAATGGAATCCACGAGTTGCGCATTTCAATTCCTGGTAAGAGAATACACGAAAAGATCCATTATTGTCTCCTTCCGAGTCATCTGCATAGTAATAATCACAGAAAAGCAACTCAGAATTTGATCCAAGCTATAAAAATCAAAACAAAATACGATGATAATACAAATAATTATACCGTGCTCAGTTTGCTGGTGGACTGCACCCGAGAAACAGGTAGAAAAAGAAGAGAAAATATTCATGTCTGAAGAAATAAACCTTCAAAGCTTCCTAAGATCTCTGGGTTTTCGGTCTTTATATGGGGGCTCCGGAGAGAATTTATAAACAAGAGAAAAGAGAAGCAGACACGGTGGAAAGAGGTGTAGTAGCCTTTGAAGAATTTGACAATGTCTTTCTCATATATAAAAGCTACATTTTTTTTTCTTTTTTCGAAGCTTCATAGATGATTCCTCCTTGTTCTTCTCTTCATTAGTAAAACATGTGATCGTGCGCCAATCTAATGTTGTTCATGGATTAGTTAATCAATTTTAATTCGATAATGGACAAATAAAACCACGTGCCACTTTAATATTATAATATTAATTTATATTTCATGCGTCGACAATGTTATATGAAATTTGAAATTAGTATCGGAATGTTAATTAAATATTATCATTAAATATAAAATAATAAAATAAATTTTTAAAATTGAATTTAATAAATATAAAAAATTTAAAATTCAATTTTAGATTTTAATTTTAATATCTATAACATTTTTATTCATGCATTAGCAATATAATTATATTTAAATAAAAATACTATAAATATTGAAAATAATATTCAAAATTAAATGTCAAATTTTTTTATATTCATTAATTAAATTTTATAAATTTATCTCATTATTCATATTTATTAATAACTCTGAAACTCAATTTTAAATGTCATATTCTATGCATATAACGTTATTGAAATAAAAGACACACAAAACATTACCACATCTCATATTTTCCAATAAACATATTAGCATTGTATTTGCAAAAGAACATAAGATGAATAGTTAAATGGACCCGCCGTCTGCTGGTAAACCAGATCATATCCGATCTGCAAAATTACAGATTTACTACATGAGAGTTTGAATATTAAAGTTCATGGACCGTAGACTTGCAGAACGGGTTCGCTTGACTTTTTATAAAAATAATTTTAAATAAAAAATAATATTTATAAATTTAAAAAATTATATATTTAATATATTTTTAATTCACAATAACAATTCAAAATTAAATAAATTATATTAAAAATTATTTAACTTTAAAATTATTAATTTAAAACTAATTTACTTATGGAATGATAAGTAATTAAGTTTAGGAATAATATTGATTTGTTACATTGATTTGAAAGAAAAATAATTGAGTTTAGAAACAGAATTGATTTGGTTGAGTAAAAACTTATGTAATATATTAATTCAATTTTAAAGTAAAAAAAAAAAAGATAGACTCATTTGCAGAACTCGACAACCCGAACTACTTTTGGCACACATTTTAAAGAACTTACTTTTTACAAATTTTACTCTATGTTTTTTTATAAACTCGCAAATTCCATTTGCAAATTCGAATCTATTTTAACGGGTCTTTATATCATTGGTATATAAAATATAAATTTATAATAATTTTTACCCAGATCATCAAATCATTGGAGCTACCAGCCATCATGCAACGACTCATATCTTGACTCCTTTCAGTGGGTAATTACTAATTAGGTATTAAAATGAAGCAAGTTGCTTGCAACATTAAGACTGAAGGTGGCTTTTTATCCTCTTTTAAATGACAATTTAATCTAAGCTGCTAGATTTCATTTGTATAACATGATTTAGTAGTTAGAATGCCGAGTCAGCAAGGGCAAACGCAGCAAAGAAGATTACTACTATTATAAGCCAAGACAGTTAGAAATATTAAAAAAGTAATTTAATTTATTTATTTTTAACAGACTTTTTAAAATTATTTTTTAATTTTTTATTATGCATAAAGTCTAAGACAGTTAAAAATAAAAAGAACATTATGATAGAATAAATATGTTAATACATTTCAAGAAGACTAATGAGTTATTTATTAATAAAAAAGAAGAGTAAAATTAAAAAAAAATAGCATTTAATGCTTCATTAAATTTTAAAGTTATACATAAAAAGAAATAATTTTTTTTAAAATATGATAAATAAAAAGAAAGGAGAGAGCAATAGTATTGTACCGGTTAGCACAATCATAAATGATGCTACGATTTTGTGTTTTTACTGAAATTTAAACTTGATTCACAATTATTAATATTAAATAATTTTATATTATCATTTATTTATATATTATCATATTATCTTTTAATAGTAATAATAATTCACTTAATGTATATATATAATTTTGAGAGAACTAAAGTTTCAAATATAATATTAATTGGTTATAATTATAGTATTAAAATGCTGGTTATGTATTGTTACGGTAGTCAAGTGCTTTCAAAACTTATTTATTGATAAATAACATTTTAATTTTTATTATTTTTAATAGTATGTTAATTTTTTATTAATTTATTAGTTGGTAAATTTTTTAATTACTATTATTTTAGTAATATGTCATTTTTAATTAATTGATGCTATAAAATATTTTAATGTATCGAATATAAATTCTCTTGTGAGCAGCTTTGAAGAGGGGAGAACTCGAAGGAGTATTCATTTTCTTTGCTTTCAAGGCTGACTGATCTAGGAATGAAGGATTTTTTTTTTTGGAATATATATATATAAAGAAAATTATTAATCTTCACATTTATATATGAATATTAGTAACTTTTACTTTTTATTTGAATAAAAAATATACTACTAATTTAATAATAATAAAATATATTATAATTAATTTACTATTACTATCAATTATTTTTATTAATAAATATATTTATTATAAAAATAAGAAAAAATAAGTGAGGTTAATTTAAATATTCATATCATGGCACCAAATTGACTTTGATTGCCGAGTTATCTCATTTGATTTGGTCTAAAATAAATTTTTATAATATTGTGTTTGTATAACACATTTGAAAAATATTAAGAATTTTAAAATTTTGCTCCTAAAAAATGATAACTTTATTTAGTTCTTATGAATAAGAAATAATAGTTAATATAATATTTCAACAATAAATGTAAAATTTATAAAATAATATCTATTTTAGTTGAGTTTAAAATATAAAATTTCATAACTTAAATTTTTATTTAAAATATTTAAGTAATTCATAAATTTTATATAATTATTGTTATATAAAATATTTTAATCTATAAAACTTAAATTTCCCTAATAATTAAATTATTAACTTTAATTTTTAAATCCAAACACAATATTAAGAGCTTTTTATTCTCTTCAAATAGTTTTTATTCATTAATCACTAATTGTTTAATACATTTTTCTTTAATTTTAGCTAGATTGATTTCATGTCTATGAAATTAATATTTATAAATACTTGTATCTAATTTGTTTCCAAAAAAGGTATTTCCACGGGAAACATGAGCAATAGCAAGCGGGTCTTTGGGTTGTTGTACTTGTTTAATTATAAGGTGCCATGTATTCAAAGGTTGTTGGTTTTTACGGGAGTTTAATAAAAGTCATAATTTTAGAATTATGTAATTTTTTATAAAAAAATTACAAGTATATATAAATTTTGTTTGTGTAAAATACATAAAAAGCTATAATTCAATCATTCAAAATTGCATCAAGTTTCTTTAAAAAAAATTTATTTTATATAAACATTATAGTTTTTCAATATTGAAAATATTGGGAAAATATAAAAAAATTTACACAATTTATGAAAATGTATCTCGATACGAATTATATGTGATTTTCTTTCTAGATGTGTTGTATTTTTTTATTTCCTCCTTTTACAAAATTTACTAACATTACAAAAAAAAAATTGAAGACATTTTGGGAAGAAACAGAAACTACAGTAATCCTATGAATAATTATATAAGAACCACTAGATAACGAGCAAAACTGCCATCGGGCTGGGGAAGTCAATAACTCCAACGAGTTAGGTATCTGCTCAAACTTAAATAGAGAAAAGACTAAATGAGATTCAAACGCGAATTTTTAAAATTTAGATAATTTAAACTTGAGTTAAAATTCAATTCGAATTAGAATTTAAATGAATTTATATAAATTTATTTAAATTGCATATTATTTATGTAAAATTTATCATTCAAACTTAATTAAAATAATTAAATTTAAACTTGAGTTCATAATAAATATCAAAGTAAAAAGTTTATATAATTTTATTTAAATAATTTATCATTTCATTCAAATTTAAACGTAAAAAATTTTATCTTTCGAATAAACTAAACATATGTTTTTATCTTATTTTACTTGTCAAGTTAAATTTTTCTATAATTATTAAAATTTATAAAAAAAATTATATAATTATTATATGATACCAATAATTATATTTAGTAAAAATATTAAATATTAAAAAGTTATTCATTTCAATCAAATTATTATACTTCATTATACAATCTTAATAATTTCTATTGTGATTAAATTTTTTTCCATATTATATTACCCATATATAATATAAGAATAAAAAATATATTTTAATTTTTAGAATGATTTAGACTTGCAAATAATTTAAATTGAATAATATGAAACTCATATTTGATTTGTTTATTAGTAATAGAAATTCAATTTTAACTCATTTATTATATGAATTGAGTTCATTTATATTTTATTAATTTAAAATTAAATTTAAATCAAGTTTTTTACAAGTCAATACCGAACTATTTCAAATAATTTGATTCATTTGCATTTTTATTCTCCATTAGAACCTTTATAATATGGGATTTGTTTAGATATATTTTTTTATGTTTTTAAAATTTATTTTAAAATTTATTTTTTAAGAAAAATCTCTTTCAAATTTAAAAAATATAAAACAAAAAGTGTTTAGATAAATAAATAAATAAGAAAATATTTTATTTAATTATAAAATAAATATTTAAAATATTAAAAATTTATTTTTTACTTCTTTATTTGTAAGTCACATAAAAAATATTTACCAAACAACAATTTTTATTATTAAAAACAAAAAATAAGAAATTATTTTTAAAAATGATAAATAAATATACTCGTGATATTTGGTTGTCTCGAATTCCATCCTTATCCTTGAGGGACATGATGTTCGTAATTATGGTCCTATCCTTCCTCTTTGTTTCTTAGGTTTTAAGAATTAGAGGTGGCAAATGAATGGATTAGGATGGATATGAATTGAGTCAAAAGTGGATGAATCATTATTGATCCACTTATCCATTTATGAATCAATATAAAATTTTAAATGGGTCATAAATGACCATGACTCTTACATATATAATTAACCTAACCCATCCATTTATCCATCAAATTATTATTATTTTATATTTTATTATTTTTATTGATATTATTTTTCATCACTATTTTATATTTATTAGTATTATTTCAAAATAAACTTATGCTATCAAATTTTTTATTCTTTATTTTTATTTACTTTAAATTTAAATTTTAATATATATATTAATAAAAATAATATATTACTTATATTTATAATTAAAAAATAATATTTAAGATTATAGTATGGAAAGAAAATAATTTTTTAAATTCTTTATATTTTATATTAAATAAATAAGATATTTTTTAAATAATAAAATTTTATAACTATATATTGTTAAAAATATTTTTCATCAAACATAAGTTACATGTTATGCATCAAATTATTTTACCCAGTAACATATCCATCAAATTGCTCTTATAGATAAAATGCCCAATTTTAAGGTTCAAACATATCACATCAACCTTTTTAAAATTTCATAATAATATTTATAAATTATTTAATTTTTTTATCATTAATAGTAAAATTCAAGGGATGAACGATCAAAAAGAATAAATCTTGGTAGATAACTAATATATAGCATATATTTTTATTTTATCATCGCAAATAATAAATTAGAATGAATTATAAAAAGAAAGAATTCAGCTAATAATCTAGTAGTTTAGATGTATTTTGTTTCGTTAAAATACGATATTAAAAGTCTTCTTTTATCTAATTTTCAACACTTTACATTGAATTTACAATTTATAATTATAATGAAAGCATGAATGGTAAGCAAAATGAGAATGGTAGCTGGCATGTGCATGAAGGAAGACAAAATAAGTTGACGGTCAAGAAGGAAGCAATCGAGTAAAAATGACAAGAAAGTAACATCCATTCAGAAACTTATTTAATATTAAATGTAGTTAATTAAATAATTTAATTTTAATATACATTAAATAAAAATTATTTAATTTAATAATATACATTGCAATAAAATTGAAAATTTTCAAAATTTTAAATTATATATTTTTTTACAATAATAAATTATACTTTTAAAATTGCATATATATTGATAATCAAATTTTAATTTATAAAGTATCACCTAAAAATAAAAATTAACTTTATTGGTGTATTGATATTTACAAAGTATAATAAAAAATTTAACATATAGTTATACAATATATTACATATAACATGTAACATTATATAGTTATACGATATATTACATATAACACGTAACATTATAAGATTTTTTATTTAAAAATTCAAAAAGATAATTTTGTGATTATTTTTAAGTTTAAAAATAAAAATAATAAATTATATAAATTTTAGTACAAAAGATTGAACTTGATTTTACTTTTTTATAAAAAATTAATATTGTCACATATATAATAATATTATAATATTTAATTTTAAAAAATTAATTTTAGAGATATTTAATTTATATTAAAATTTTAAAGATATTTTATTATAATATTTTTTATTTTATAATATTTATTTATATAATGTATAAATCTACCTTTTATAAATATAAATGGATAAATGATTATTCATGGGTTGATCCAATATGACCCTTATTTCAATAGTTTAATAATGATCTAACCTATATTTATCCTAAAATTAAAATGAATAGATATAAATGAATTAAAATAAATATAAATATAAATAAATAAATAAATATAGTCAAGATCGACAAGTCTACTAAGGATTACCATTCTAAGGATTAAAAATTATACGTGCAATTGGCGGCCCGGGATACGAGGATGACTTGCTCCACCTGATGCCGTGATATTTTATGGACGTCATGTTGAAATTGAAGCCATTTCCTTTCCCATACAAGAATGACTTGTTCCCTCCAATTCTTACTTCTTAAATATGCATACATTCTTCAAGTGAGGGTTCTTAAGCTGACTTCCTATACGGAAGGAGCACGCAGTCAGCTCTATACGAAGGAAATACGGATGACATTGACCAGAGTGGGTATGCCACCTCTTGGGCGAGTGAGGATACTCCTCCGATACTCCCCACATCCTCTTAGATACTAATTTTCTAAAGATTTCAAAAATTTGATAATATTTTTTTTTAACAAATGACAAAACAATTTAGAGTATGTTTAGTTGAATAAAATGAAATAAAATAAAATAAGAAAATAATCAAAAATTTTGCTTGGTGTATACTATAAAATGAAAATACATATTATTTAAGAAATGATCATTCTATTAAATAATGAAATATACATTTTATAAAAAAAACAATGAAGTGAGTTATTTATACTATAAAATGAAAATACCCATTATTAAGAAATGATCATTTTATTAAATGATAAAATATCTATTTTATAACAAAAGTAATGAAATGAGCTATTTCTTCATTTATAAATTAATATTTTTACACACATATGCCTCACATTTTTTATATTTTTTTAACATTATCTATTATTAATATACAATAAAAATATTAATTTTTAAATGTTTTTCTATGAAATTATTTTAATAATTATATTTTTAATAATAAAATTTAAAATGTCACATTTTTGTATTCTTTTAAAAAAATTTAATATAAAAATTTAGTAAATTAAAATTTTCATGCTTTTATTTTTATGATAAAATTTAAATTATAATAATTTTTATTATTAATTATATCAGATATTTTAATAATATTAAATTATTTAATTAGATATTTATGATTTTTGTGATAAGAATATTATTATCTTTAATTATATTCTTTCATTTTATTCCATCCAAATTTAAGTATTAAACAATAGAATGAAATCTTCATTTCATTTCTTATTTATCAAATATAATTATGGAGTGATTATTTTTTTATTTTCTTTTTCTTTTCAATTTCATCCTTGTTCACATTCTTATTCTATTCCATTCAACCAAATTTATCATTATAATATTAATAATATTCCAAATAATTAAAAGAGTGATGTGCAGATAACGATGGTCATATTTGCGTTTGGACTTTGATGGTAACGTGGAAGACAGATGTTGGAGAAAGACTCATACCAAAAATAATTATTAAAAGATTAAGTCAATTTTATCACTTGTCACAAGAATAAAAATAAATAAATAATTATACAAAGAACTAAAAATGTTATGTTATGAGAAAATTTTTCCTGTAATAAAGAATTATTTATGTCTCGGCTCACAAGTAAAGGTATGGAAACATTTTATCAACAACAAAGTATTACCTATACTACAATTTAAATAACAAAATTTTAACCATGCTTAAGTATTATTTGTATTCTAATTAAATTTATGGGTAATATCATAATAATATATATCATGCTCATAGTAAATATACATATAAAAAATTAATTGAATAAGTTTTCTTCCAAAAATTTAGAAGAATAAGTTTATATTATTTATAAAGGTCTGTTTGATAGAGCTAGTGAGACAAATCTGTCAAGATCAAACCAATTAAACTAATAAATCATATTGGTAATATTATTTTATGTATTTATATAAAATAATGATATAAAAATATATATTATAATAATATTAAATTAATTATATTCAATGATAAGTTTTACATTCATCAATATATTATTAAAGAATATAATTACAGTTAGACAAGTTTCCTGTCAAAATCAAATCTGTCAATTTCTTTTCGGTATCAAATCTGACTATGTTGATGATACCAGTGTATATAATGCTATTTCTGTGTCCTACTTTCATCCTCCATTTTGTTGATGATGAACTCTGTATCTTTTTGGTCATTTGGCCTCTATATGAGCCACAAATTTCCTTAATGGTCATCTTGCACTTGCTGCAATATAATTGGTCAAGGTTACTGGGGCAACATCCATTAAGTAAACTACCTCCTTAAATAAAATTCCAATGTCCTTGAGACTCCCATGAATTCTCTTTTGTAAGATACAACTAAATGTTCTGATCGGATGCTTTTCTCCTCCTCACGAGGGGACGTGGTCATATGAATTCAGCCAATTATTTTATGAATTGTTCTCCTTTTAAAGCTTAGTTCTAATTGTCTTTATTTTTCTTACTTAATGTCTACATTCTTACAGGATGATCCATTGCCAATGCTGCAATCTAAGAATTTGACACTTTCTTTTACATGTAAAAGCTCCATTAAGGAAGAATTAAAATGAGAAAGTACTGCTGATGCTATTACCTAAACTCCCTCTTCCTTTTGCTTTTTGCTTTTTGTGCGAATGGTTAAAACTTGCTACTCCAAAATATTATACCTTACACAGAGTATGTTATTTTATAAGATGTTTTGTCTATCTTAGAAATTTGGAATATTTTGTTTAGATGGATGCAATTTCTAAATTCTCATTATTCATTTATTGCAGATAAGCTATCTTGTGATGTTTGCCTATTTATCACTTGCGTTAAGGGATACGCCATGTCTTTCTTCTCTCTACATTTCTTCTAAGTTAAAAACCTTCTTCTACCTTTCTCCTGTATTTTTTCCTACCCCTCCCTGATCCTTGATAGTCGCAAATTTATTTTACTACATACCATGGTTTTGTTTTAAGATATTTTCTGTCTCAACTTCTACCATTTGCTGAATATCATGATTCAAATATGAAAGTATAAGTTCTTGATTTTAAAATTTTTTCTGTCCTTCTTAAACTTTAACTATTTTTTTCATATATCACAATTTAAATTTACTCGAACTTGTCTTTATGGAATACACGTGTGTTTGTATGTACAATGTCCATCACACGTATCTATGTTGAATTTATTTATAGTTTTGAATGTTAGTTGAATTTTTATCATGTTTGTGACTTTCTATTTTAGATATCAAACTGGAGATCTGACTTCAATTATAAGACGGCTTTCACAAGACATGTAGAGAGCTGCTAGACTTCTTCATACACCAAGACCCGCAGTTAAGGTTGTCAATGTTCTCACTGCCAGGCAGGATGCAAGCGAAAGTTGCTACCCCAGCAGGAATGATTTGCTTATTTCTTATGCTTATGGTTGCAAATTGTTTTGACTAATGTCTCATTAGATTGCAACATGAATATATTGTGATGTAAGTTTTCCTAATTACTTCATGCAAATTTTAATGTCGATATAGATAATCATAAGAAATGTTGTTAAAACCCTATTAATTGCAAAAAAGATGCAGTGAAAGTTTTGAGAAGAAAGCAGCTAATAAACTACAACTTTCTTTTGCAATTGCACTTCACAAAAATGCTTATACTATTTAAGATAGTTATTACATGAAATTTGAAAAGTTACTACTAACATCAATGCAGTGTGTTCCCATTGATGTATTTAGCTGCTTGTTTGGTTGCAAGGAAAATTAGAAAGAAAGAAATAGGTGAGAAGAAAGTGATGGAGAAATTAAAAAGTTTCATCATTTAGATGCAGGAGAAAACAAGAAAGAGAGAAAAATGGGTATAAAATTATGAAAGCAATAATGGATTACCTTCATCATTCATGGATGTGAGGGTGGTATTTCATACACGTCACCCTAAGTCCTACATTGCCTTGCTGCATTGACATTGAGAGAAGTATTTATATAAGTTAGTATTTATTATGTTAAAATATTATAGTCAAGAGTTTCCTTAAATTAGAGATAGCTAACACATAAATAAATTCCATGACAATTCATAGTGCTAGATAATCAATCTTTAGGATCCAACTTCTTGAATGCCTTCTCAACAGTTATGATTTCTATTAAGGTAATATTATCGAAAGTTCAACTTCTTTTAATGAGTATAGGCTCTAGGGTCTAATACTTGCACTTACAATTTTAAACATTAGTTAATATTTTTTTTGCTTATCATTAACTAATCTGATGAGATAATTGATGAAAGAAGAATGATTGAAAAAGAAATTGAAAAGGAATTAAAAAGTGACAAATTTCTTCTCCACATTCGATTTTGTTCTCTTTGCAATTGAGGAGAAGATGGGAGAGAAATTTCTACATTGATGAGAAATTCTAGTCCTATCCTTGTGGAGTAGCTTTGTGTGGAAAGCCAATTTTTTAATAAATATTAAATTATTATTCATTTTCATCGATGTAAGATAAATTAATATGGTAATTACTTTAAAAGAAAAAAAAGTTGCCATGTTGATGCTAATTTCTTACAAGTATTAGATCTATGATTTCATTACATTTATATGATTTATTTTTGTATCAAGCATAAGATTAGATGTGGTTGTTTGTATTTATATATGTATATATGATTTTTCATCCTTTAAGATATAAATTATATAATTTTAATCTTTTAACTTAAATTAATTTATTTTAATCCACAAAGATTTAATTGATACAATTTTAATGTATTTTATTAATTTTGCACATCAAATTGTAAATTATATATTTGTGTCTTATTAAAATATCTATAAATAATTTTAAAATATAGTAACAATTCCTTTTCAATTTTCCTCTATCATTCATTTAGTTTTATCCATCATAATGTCATTAAATATAAAATTATTATTATTATTGGCATCAAATTTGTAATGAGGTTATTATTATCATTTTAACTTATTAACTTTCCTTTTTCTTCAATTTTCTATTCAAACAAACAAGAAAAAAATTATTTCTCCCTTATTTTCTTTCTTTCTAATTTTCTTTTCAACCAAATACAAACAAAGAAAATATTTTTCTTTCCTCATTTCTTTTTCCCTAATTTCCTTCTTTTTCATTTCTCTTGCAACCAAACAAAGCCTAAGTTTTTTTCTTTGAATATTATCATAAGAATATTTCCTTATTGTAAAATGTTCAACTTAAGTTATAATTACTATTTAAATGGCATTTAATTCGTAAAATCTTTTTTCATATTCTAAGAATATCAAATTCGAATATTTAGTTCAAATTTTATAAAAATAATTTTAAAAATATAAATATTTTTTAGAATATTTTTAACTCAATATTCCTCTAAAATATTCTTATGAAGGAAGGTAAATATATTACATTCTTATGACATAGAAATGTTTTAGTGATATATATATATACTAATTTGTCTACTCTTAAAGTCTTACTGCTACTATCATCTCGTTTAATTATTATCTACCATTATTAATTACTGTCAACCACTACTATCCACCATTCATTGTTGGTGAACATCTTCAACCACCATCACTTATTATCAGTAACTATTATTTATTATTATCTACTATCAGTGATCATCACTGGTCACCATCTATTCTCAATAACCACTACCATCTATTGTCTATTGTCAATAATTGTCACCAACTACCACTTATTACTAGTCTCTATTATTTAATATCACTTATTATGAATGACTACTGTTAACTACTATCCATTACCCTTGATTGCTCAATTTTCAAAAAGAACATTTTTTATAATCAAGTAATATTTTTATAAATATTCAAAATGATTAAAATATAATGTTTAATATTCTTAAAAATATATATGATTGAATCAAATACAATAATGTTATATTTTCTAAACTTAAATTCTCAAAAATCATATTTCTTAGAATATTAAAATTTCTGAAAATGTTCAATTTCATAAACTAAATATCACTTCAAAGAGTAAACTCCTCCCTACATATCCATAAAAGTTCTTTGTTTATTTATTAATCACAAATTGATATCCTATCATATGAGCTCATATTTTTGAAATGAAGTAATGATACAATATTATTAGACAATTTGAATATTTTAATTTGCTAAAGAAGACAAAAAAAATGAAAAACTAATATGATATGTTCATCAATAACAAAACATAAATAAATAGCATTTGTCAAATAGTTTTCTCCCCCAAAAAAGAGATATATATGACTTAATATCTTTCTCCGATCTCTAACACACAACAGCTTACAATCAAGGTACATCCTCCGTTGGACTTGGCGACAATGGTTGGTGACCTTACAACTTGGTAATTGGTATTTCACGGGATAATTAGGTTCTAAATCAAATAAAAATTAAGACATTGCAGATTGATTGCGCAATTATTTTAATATAAAGTAGTTTGAGAACGACAGGCACTTTCCATTAGCCCATTGGTGTCCATGGGATCCGATTAGATTGTAATCATGTATAATTTTAACCACTTAAGGAAGATTTTTCAATGTAATTGCAGGATTAAGTCATCTTCAGAGAAGAAAATGAACCAACTTGCAATGATTGTTCCTTCACCCAATAATAAAGAGTTTTGTCTTATAACTAATGTGGGTGCAGTGGATTACACGCCTAGCCACTTGACTCTCTTACTAAAAATTCAATTGATTTGGAGATATTTTTAATTTTTTTAGTAATACAGTTTTTTTTTTTTTTTTGTAAATTTTTCCTTCCATTGTTTTGTGTTTGAAGACAAAGGAAAAAATAATGAAAAGGTGTTTGCTAAGTTATCTTAAGGGTTTAGTATTTGGGATAGTGTAGTAAACTATAGATCACTGTATGAAATTATTAAAAATCTTAATAATGATTTGATAATTTTATTTAGTGACTTATATTTTGTCACATTACGTTGGGTATCAAACCCGTAGGGATAATTTAGAATTTTCCTAATGAAAATACATTGGACAATTAGAGAAAATTAACTATATCGGGAAAAATTGCTTCAAGGTCCAAAAAGCCTAAATAGAAAAACTGCCGTTCTGAATCAGGGGACGAGTACATATTAAAACCTATTGTTTGTTTAAAACTAAAAAAATAGAGGGAAAAAAATATGATATTATCATTTAGGTAATAGTATGGAGAATTTCGGATGAATCTTTTATGGTTGAATTATTATTTTTTAATATTAAAGCAAATGAATTAAAATTAAAAATATAAATTTTAATACATTAAATATAATTAAATAATAAAAATATTTAATCTCTTGGTGGAATCTCACTGACATTACTCCTCTTGATTTAAGAATTTTATTCTTAACCTAACATGCAAAAAGAAAGTAGAGAGTTACGAGACTTGCCCAAATGAAATTAATATTGATTCACTCCAGGTCAAAATTAATTTACAATATCATTTGCCATCTTATTATAGATTTATTAAAACTCTTATTTATAAAAACTTCTAATTACTCTTTTTTTTGGCTTATCATCTTAATTACTAATTAAAGCATGTTAGGTTCAATATATAAGAATGAAATGAAATAATGAGAATAATGTATAGAAAATTCTACTTCTTTTTAGAACGGTTTGGTTCACTCTAATAATAAAATTACATTATTTATTAATCCTTTCTTATTGTTTAATTCGTGTAACCAGACAGAAAATGTGATCAAATTATTTTAGTGGTTAACAGCAATGACAATAATAATTATGACAATATTAGTAATGTCAAAAACAACAACGGTGACAGCAATGATAATAAAAGAGAAGTATTTGAAAAATAAATAAATAACATAATATGATACCTTAATGGGATGAAAAGATTCAAATGGAAAGATTGGTTTAAAGTAAGTAAGAATAACAAATTTTACATTATATGAACCAAACACTTAATGAAAAAATTAATTTTTTTATTCTATTTCTAGTCTCTTAAAATATTTTAACTAAATGCCACGTAATTAATGAAATTTTTGGTATTGATAATGACTTAAATTTAAATACTATTCAAAATAGACTTCTAAATAAGTTTAAATGTTAGTGTAAAATTTTTTACACTTCTAGCGTAAAATTTTTTACACTTTCCACTAATAAAGGATGCCAAATCAATAAAAAAATTAAGAATAATTAAAAAATTTTCTCAATAATAAAAAAATTAATTTTTTAATAATGTAATAATACATGAACAAGTAAAAAAAATATATTTATGCTAATTTAAATCTATTCTAAAATAGTCATCAATAACTATATTCAGACCTTAACCTTAACCCTATGCTTGGAGCAAAGAAGGAAAGAAAACTAAGAGAAAAAAATTGAAATTCAAACTTTTTTTATTTAGTTTGATGAAAAAAAGGAAAGAAAGAAAATATAATTATTATTATTTTTATACATTAAAATTTTAATTTTTCATCTTCTCTTTTAACTAACTTTTAAAATTTTCCTCTCTACCAATGAAAGGATAAAAGAATAATTAAGCCTTTTTCTTTTGAGGATTAATGAAACTCATTGAAGTTCATTTGCATAAAACCCTCCCTTTTCGTTTGGTTTGAAAAGGTATTAAGTTACTATTTATAAAGCTTTTAAGCTTCTCTAGTCAAGCATAAATTGACATTTTTCTCAAAAAATAGGAATAATCAATCATTAGCTACCCACATATTTGAAGAAGATATTCAAGAACAGGGTTAGGCCAATTGAAAATAAAAAAAATAAAAAAAAGGAAAAAAGATGAAAGAGATTAGAAGAAGATCTTGGGGGGAAAAAATAAAAGAAATGAACAAGGAAGAACTAAAAGAAAAAAAAAATAGATGGAGAAATCACTTCACCTCTTTACGTCGGAGCCCTCGTTTCTATTTTCTCCTCGCCGAATGTTTTTTTTTTCCTTTACTGTCGCCCAAGCTTGAACTAAAAACCATTGTTGCTCTATATCATTTGCAGGTCACCTCTCCGCAAGTTTTTTCTTTGCCTTAGGTGCCATTTGCAACTAATATTTCAGTGACTAGGAAACTAGATTTTGCAAGATTAGAGTTTTGGGAATTTGATTCTTAAGTAAGGATTTCATAAAGAGTTTTGGGAATTTTAATTTCCAAATCAGTAAATCCACGTAACACCACATTATTAAAATGATATGTAAAAAATTGCCACTTAGGAAAGTTAACTGAAGAATTAACAGTAAGGCAAAATTGATGTCAATTTAAACGAAATTGTAATATAAGGTTTCATTTACCTTGCCCTAAATTTCTTAGTTATATATATAAATTTCTTACTAATATATATAATCAAATAATCTCACATTAAATAAAGATGATTTTTAAGACTTTTTCATTTTTCTTCTTTGCTTCTCACCAAACTTATTTGCTATTCTCTTGAAACTACGGTGTGCAACCAATGGACATCTTTAGGACTCTGGTTATCCATAGCATCAATGAATAATGCTAGCTTAACCAACAAGTAAGATTCCCATGGATAGAAGAATCATAATGAAAATCACATCAAGATCGCACTTTTTAACTTCTGAATTCACTTGCTGCTGGACGGGAAAAAGAATTAAAAATTCAAACATGTAAAATCACTATTAACTTTAATTTAGCATAGATTTTTGTGCCATGTATTTAATGATACAAAGGATAAGAAAAATTAGATTAAATTTTAAATTAGGTGGAAGCATTTGAGAAAACTTGGTCTAATTAGCTATGAGTATTTATATAAGATTATTATAATTTTTTTTATAACTGCAGGTTTAAATTTCTTCAACACTAATTGTTGCATTTGATAGACAATCTTTTTTCAAAAAATTCTTGAAATTCAAGAATTCATGTAGTTGTCGTTATAGTGAAATGACATCAAATGCAGCTGAATCTTATAATTCTTGGATTCATGATGCAAGGAAGTTAGCGATCACAAATATGGTTGATAATATTTATTCAAAGCTAATGTAGTTATTTGCTAAACAGAAGTCTAAATCATTAGGTTGGAATAGGATTATTTATCCTGTTTGGGTGTCAAAATTAGAATTACACTCAAGGAAGAGTAAAGGTTGGGTTGTTAGGAAGTTATCAAAAAATATTTTTGAAGTTTTAACAGATCTAACTATGTGTGTTGATATTTCTCATCATAGTTGCACTTGTAACTAGTGGTAACTGGATGCTTTTCCTTGTATTCATGCAATTGCTACTATTAAAAGATGTGGGATTCCAGTAAATGAGGTTGTGGAGAATTATTTCCATGTAAGCATGTATAAGAAGATTTATGAACAAGTGATACACCTTGTTCCTACAATGCTAAAGCAGGAGGTTGATGTAGAGGTTAAGTTGCTAGGAAGCTATTAGAAACTATTTTTGAAGTTTTAATAGATCCAACTGTGTGTGTTGATATTTCTCATCGCAATTACACTTATAATTAGTGGCAACTGGATGATTTTTCTTGTATTCATATAGTTGCCACTATTAAAAGATGTGAGATTCTTGTAAATGAGATTATGGAGAATTATTTCCATGTGGGCACGTATAGGAAGATTTATGAACAAGTAATACACCTTGTTCCTACAATACTAAGGCAGGAGGTTAATGTAGGAGAGGAAGCAATTATCTTACCTCCTATTTCAAAAAGATAAGCAAATAGACTTAAAAAGATAAGGATTAAGTTGAAGGGTGAGTGCGATAAGAAGATTAGGTATGAAAAATGTGACAAACTAGGACACCATAATAAGAAAAGTTGAAAGGAACTAGTTTGAATGTAATTTTTTTAATAGTATAATTGTATTTTTTATGATTTTTTTGCTTTGTAAAGAAAACCAGTAACGTCATTCCATTAAAGTAACGTATGTGGTTATTGGTTTGTATTAATAATTGACGTGTTCTATTTGATTATTATTAGTAGTAACTTTAACGAAACACTCAAAATAAATAGATGAATCAGTTCTCAGTAACAACAAAAATACCAAGTAGTAATATGTTACTATTTTACATACAAATAATAACATCAAGCAACAAACAACAAAACATTATACATGTTACTGTTTCACATTTAATAGTAATATCAAGGTATGACAGTAACATATAAATTTTTAGAGTTATAGCATCTTTCTCCTTAATCTTTAAGATATCAAATTAAAAACTACACAATTACTTGTATGTTATTGTTTTATTTGAAATAGTAAGATCAAGGCAGAAGATTAAAAGAAACTAGTAAAAAGAATATGTTGAATTTTTATTAACATTTATGATTGACCGTTACATACATTTTAATTTAACTTTTTATATATAATTGGATGTTAGATACAATTGAATTCTAGCTACAAGAAAATGAGAAAGTACATAAGAATCATATAATTCACTAATTTTATAGAAGAATTACACAATTGAATGATATGTATAATTCAATTGGAAGGATTGTAATCCTTGAGGAAGTGATTCACCAATTTTTCCCTGTATTCCCTTATAAACTCCAGCAAAAATTGTTCTTCAAATTCTTTATTATTGTATATATCCTCTATTTGTTTACATATAAAAACCATACAATCTTTCCTAAAATTATAAATTTATGGGAAGATTTAGTTTCTAAGTCTTAATTATATTAGTTTTGGATTAGTAAAAAAAGATGTTACTTACAATCTAAGCTTCTGTTATAGCGACTTTTTGTATGATATGAGATCAAAAAATCTGTAATTACTGGTTCTAATCCTATAGCCATCTTATTCTTCTGAAGGATTTCGTTATTCTTCTCCTCGTAATAGTCTTTTTGTTGTTAAATTACTAAGTTAGTTAAGATATTAAGTCAAGAAAATATGTTTCTATCTGGTCTAGAATTGATAACAACATTCAAAAAAGGAAGAAATATAGGCAGATCAAGTATGACTAATGATAAAATTACCATAAAATTACGTGTTACTGTTTGAATAGAAAATAGTAACATGTTATTTTTTTAGTCTTACATGTTGCTGTCTAAATAGGAATTAGTAATAACATTGAAAAAATGAAGAAACAGAGGCAAATCAAGTATGATTTACCTAGAAAACTATGTGTTATTATTTAAATAGTAAACAGTAACATGTTATTTATTAGGTCTAACATGTTGTTGTTTGAATAGGAATTAGTAACAACATTAAAAAAATGAAGAAACATAAGCAAATCAAGTATGATTTACCTAGAAAACTACATGTTATTGTTTGAATAGGAAATATTAACATCAACTAGAAACAATATAACAATCAATATAAGTCCAAAACAATTGGCATTTGATCATAATCTAGGCATCACTCACCACCATTTTGGTATTAAATAAAGTATGGATCTGTAGTTTCCTCTTTTCTAGGCTTTATTGAGTTATAATGAGCCTACTTGTACTTTATATTATTGAGCATTAATATCATGTAGTGATTAGGGTCTGGGTAGTCCTTAACGCCCATTGAGTTTATTAGGAATTAAACAATTTCTACATCTATTGTTTCCTCCACCTTTCAATTAAACTTTATTTTCCTCATTTCTTTGTAGATTGGAATTTTATTGATCACATAAGATTGTCAATATATTTTAAACATGAGTTAGTATCAAAGTATTTTTTTAATATCACATTTAGGAATGGGTTTAAATCTTACCCAACACATGCTGTCAAATACAAAAATCTTATTGTTACTAGATGTGCCAACCATATTGAGCTAGAATGCTTAGGAACTTTTATCTAAAATTTATTCTGGATTAGTTTTTTTCGGATAAATTAATTAAGAACAAGTTAAACTTTAAAAAGAAGTGGAAAAAAATCATAAGTCAAATGATGATAAATAACAACATGAGGAGTTGTATATTATTGTTTAGACTGCAAATAATAATATCATATTTTAGAATGTGAAAATGTTCATTGCTGCCATATTACTATTTCAACTCGAAACAATAAGATGATTATGTTACTATTTCGACTTGAAATATTAACATGATTATAAAAGGAATAACATAAAACATTAATGTTATAACATTTAAGAAAAGCATACAGTTGATATTAGTGACTTTTCTGCAATCACATTCAGCAACTCCTTAAATGTTATATACAATTCATGCTGAGGATGTGTCCAAACAAAAAACCTACAAATGATGGTGTGGTGTAGAAATTAGTTGAGGTACTAGACAATAATACTAATTTAATGAAAGCAACTAGCAATAAAATAGCACATGACTTATGTTATATCTCCTATTTTATGTACTTAGAGTAGTTTTTTAATGGCATATGCAGAGAGGTATTTTGCAACTAGTCATTTCAAACCTATTTTTGGCTATTTGGTCCATTTCTTCTTGGTTAGTTCCACATGTGTTTTCTCCAAGATGATTGGAGAAGACTTATTGCCCTCGTCCTTCTTATCCTTAGCAACATTTGTTGCTTACTATGTGTGTTGTTGTTTCTTATGTTTTTTATGTGGGTTAGAGTAAGTGTATCCTGTGTCTCATTTTATTTTTCTAGTTTTCGCTTTAATGCCTTTGATCATCAAAATTTGTTTATTGTCAATCACATATCGTTGTTCTTCTTTAGATGTGTCTATTTTGCCTTTTGCAACTAACTGCACAAACATGTTTGTGAGCTATGTTGTGAGTTAATTGTTTTACTTCTCAAAATTGGCATTTTCCTCTTTTAAGGTGTCGATGGTCATGCTAAGGCTGTTTTTTTTTATTATTGTGTTGAATAGTTATTTTCTTAGTTATTCATTTTCTTCTTCAAGGTTTGTGATTGTTTGTTCGTTTTGTCGTACTTATTATTGTTTGGAGTCTCCAAATAATAACATCAACCCAAAACTAAAAATAAATGGATAAATCAACTTTTATTAACAACTAAACTGTTAAAGAAATTGACGTTACTCTTTTATATTTAAACAATAACGTGTTACTGTTAATCAAATAATAACATTGATAAAAAATTTAAAATAAATGGACAAATTAACTATTATTAACAATTAAATTGTCAAATAAGTCGATGTTACTCTTTGGTATTCAAACAATAACATGTTACCATTTAGTTTTCAAACAGTAACATTGACCTAAAACCTAAAATAGATAGACAAATCAAATCTTATTAATAACTAAACTGCAAAATAAATGGATGCTACTCTTTGGTATTCAGACAGTAACATGTTACTGTATAAACAATAAGATGAATAAAAATCTAAAATAAATGGAAAAATTAATTCTTATTAATAACTAAACTGCTGAATAAGTCAATGTTACTCTTAGGTATTCAGATAATAACATATTAGTGTATAAACAGTAATATGTTACTATTTATTATTCTAACTTCCAACAATTCGTTTTAACATACGAGCTATGTGTGTATATAGACGCAAACAATAACTTTTTTCGTGAAGTTAAAGCTAAAATAATCCATACAAACTAACTATTTTGGAAGATGTCAGGTTTACCTATTGATGACCTATTTTGCATATGTCAATTCATGTGTAGTTACTGTTTGGCAACGAATGAGAGTTGCTAAAGATTGAAAATGATGATTTCTGATACTACATCGCTAGCTAAGCTTGTTTGTTGGAATTTTCTAATGATTTCTATAATAGTTTCATTAGATTTGTAAAGTTGCTTCAGAGGAATTGCGCGATGATGAAATAGGTTTGGACGGTTCTTATTTAGTGTTTTTGTTTGTTTTAGAATGCATATTAATTATGTCATTTTATCTTGTGGATTTTGTGATAATTTAATGTTTGCAAGTGGATTTAAATAAGAGGAAGTGGCATTGAGGTACCTTGTTGCAATTTAACAATAGTGGCCTATTTTTTTTCTCAAAAATTAAATCACATTAAACACAGTAAATTGAGGCAGAAGCCAACAAAAGAAAAGGTTTTGGTGAGTGTAACTTATACATATGAAAATATTATTTTTATAAGCCTCATTTATATATGAATTTCAAAAATATATAACACTATATTTTATAACTTTAATTTGATTAAAAATTAATAATTCTTTCATTGAAAATTACAAGTTTCTAAAAATTTTTGTAATACAACATTTTTTCAAAATAATTATAATTTTTTTATGTTTCCTTATATATAAAATTTGTAACTTATATAAAAAATTAAAAATACACTATTTAAAGAAATTAAAATTATAAATTATAAGTATTCATAATTAAAACAATAAAAATTTATAAACTTCATATATAAATTATATGTATTCAAGTTTTATAAATTACTAATGATATCATCAATAATTTTGTAAATTATGCTAACTAATATTTCCTCTTAATTCTTATTTAGAAGAGTCAGTTTTACCTTTTAGCAAAAGGCAACAAGTTGAGTATATAATGTATATATAAATGTATAAATGTATTTGAAATTACATTAGACCCTGAATTATGCCACTCGAAGTCGAAAATTTTCCAATTTTATTGTAATATTAAAATTTTTAATATTATTTTATTATATTTTGATAAATTAATAAATTATTTTATTAATTTAAAAAATTACTTAATCATAAGACTATAAATATTAATTAGTTAAAATATAATAAAAACTAGTACGGAAATACGATATAACCGTAGGATAACAAATTTCTCCCTCCAAAACGCGATGCAGCTCTGCTCTTGACCATAAGAGGATGTTTGTAGTAAAATAAGAACATGAATAATGGCTGCTACCGGAGTACATTACATGGACGGAAAATTATATTTTATTCATTTATAAATCCATTTTTTATTTAATTTATTTATAATTTTAAATATTATAATTTATCTGTATATATTTTTAATTATTAGTATTTTATTTATTTAAACTATTTTTATTTAAAACTTAATAAAAAAAATTTATATATTGTATGTATTCTTTACTTTTTAAAATTTTAATTCAATTTAATACTCATTTAAAATTAAATTATCTTAAAAAAATTTAATTTTATTGAAGATTTATTTTCTATAATTAATTTATAATTACTAAATAGAGGTTGTGGAACAAATTTTTTTGTGGGGCAGATTAATTTTAAGTAGAAATCAAATTAAATTAAAATTTGAGAAAATAAAAATTTTATATAATATATGTAAATTTGTTTATTAAATTTTGAAGGAAAAATTATTTTGATGGATAAAATATTAATGATTGAAAATATAATTGAATTAATCATAATATTTAGAATTATAAATAAATTAAATAATAAAGGGTGAAATCACAAGTACAAATGGATGTATAATTTTTTCAAATACAATGAGCGTCTCTTTTTCTTAACAAAATAAGATGGGGAATTTTTGAAGGGGATATAAATATATATTATTTTAAAATAATTATTTCATTAAAATTGATAAGTTTTAAAATAAAACTATATAATTATATTTTTATTTTTCCAAAAACAAGAAGAATAAATTGCATAGGATTGACAATAAATCGAATCAAACACTTCAAAGTCGATTCAATTTTTAATTTAATAAGTTAAATTCATGAAATATATAAATGATATATAAATCAAATAATTTGACTCATATGTTAAATGAATCAAGTTTAAAAATATTTGACTTGATTAATACATATAATTTAAATTTAATTAATATATTTATATATATTAATTATAAATCCTTTTATAATTTATAATTTAAATTAAATACTTTTGATGGAGAAAAAATTAATGATCATAATAATTATAATTTCATATTTGTATTTAAATTTAAATTATGATTAAAATAGAAAAATAAATACAGTTAATGATAGATATTTTTAATATAACTCCCAATTTAAAATTAATTATGTGATTAAGGTAAATATAATTTAAAAATATCATTTACAAGAGAATGAGAAGATGTGAAAAATAATCTAAATGAAAATTTATATCAAATATTATAAAAAGTAAATATAAATATTTTTACTATAAGAAGTAATAATGTAAAATTTTAAAATTAAAAAAAATTATAAAATAATAATTAATTCATATTATTAATCAGTTTAATAATTCTTTTATATGATCGTATGCACTTTTTATTTTAGAAATAAAGCGAACTAGACATGAGTGATTTCACAAGTTTTTTAATTGAACTATTCATAGGTATTCTAATTGAACCGTTTAATTTCAGTTGAAAATTTTATTTCCAATGGAATTTAAATCAAATTAAAAATTAGATAAAATTAAATCAAACTAAATTTAAATTAAATGCAACTCAACTCAACTCATTTCTAAGTCTAACCGACGATGGCGCCTCTAAGAAAGCAATCGTGCAAGGAGTGTGGATAAAGGTGTACATAGGCGGGTTTCGGGCCGGGCCGGACTGGTTTCGGGCCGGGCCACCGAGCCAAATTATAAAAAATTAAAGGTCTGAATCCGGCCTGACCCGATTAAATTTAAAAAAAATTGGTTCAGCCTAACCCGAATTTCAAATAAAAAAGTTCGAAACCCGGCCTGAAGCTCGAAAAACATAATTTTTTTTATTTTTTAATAAAAAATAAATTTTTAAAATAAAAAATATATATATTTAAAGAGATAATATGATATTTAAATATATAAAATATTTAATATATTAAATTAATATTTTTTATATTAAAAATAATTAGATATAATTATATTTTCTAATATATAATTATATTATTAAAAATAAATTATTATAATCGAATCGGATCAGGCCTATTAAATTTTTTATCTTGACCCGAGCCCAACCCAATTATTAATTGGGTTAAAAAAAATCCTATCGAACTATCGAATAAAAAAAAATTTAAATATTCTATTTTTTCGGACGAAGTTCCGTACAGCCTGTGGAGCACAACTGCACAACACAATTGCGTTACTGTTAATTAATCCTCGTATTATTGTCATAAATTATTTTGTCTTTTTGAGGGAGTGAAAAAAGGAAAGAGCGGCTCACTTTAGCATAACTCCCCCATCCACCATGAATGGTGTTTCTGGGTGGAGCTTTACGCAATCCCATCATACTCGCCAAAACCAAAGCCAAAGCCATTCCATTACCCATAAGTTCTCTTTCTCTCTCTGTATTTTAATCCAATCCTCTATGCAATCCTCCAAAGTTCCAAGCTTTCTCCTTCAGTGATCACTGTCTTCGTTCTTCTCCTTCTCCATTTTTTCATAGCATGTTGTGACCTCCGCAACGACCCCACTTACTCGGTTTTGCTTCTCTTTATCCTTCAAAACTTGAAATTTTTCGTCGGGGAAAGAAAGAGTTTCAAAATTTCTGCGATTTTACGATCGATGCGTTTGGCATAATCGCAGAAATTGAGAAGCAGAGAGGAAATTCAAGGAAGGCTCTCAGCCTATCATTTAATGGGTAACACAGGAAGTACCGGCGGTAACAACCGTAGTCGGAGACACGGCAGTGGAAGGCGCAATCACCCACCATCACCGACACCGGTGACGCCGCAGCCTGAAATCACGGCCAACCGGTTTGTGTTACCGACCGCGACACCGTATCCATCACAATACCCGAACCCGAACCCTCCCCCGTATTATCAGCACCCGGGATACTATCAGCCATCGCCACCAACTATGCCGGTGACTTTGCCGGCTCCTCATGATCACCATCATCGAATGGGGCCTCATCCTCACGTGGACCCGGCATGGATGGGCGGGAGGTACCCGTATCCGTGTGGACCGGTTATGCCTCCGCCTCCGCCGTATGTAGAACATCAGAAGGCGGTTACTATAAGGAACGATGTTAATATCAAGAAGGAGACGCTAAGGATTGAACCGGATGAGGAAAATCCTGGGCGGTTTCTTGTGGCATTCACATTTGATGCCACGGTTGCTGGGAGGTAAATTTGGTTTTTCCTTTCCTGTTTATATATATAATATTTCAGTGGTTTTTAATATATGATGTGAAGGATCATAACTCAATTGCAGAAGTTAATGGTAATTTTCTGTGTCCTAGTATATCGTAATCATGTGCAATTCATTTTTAGAACACCTTTTCTGCTTTCGTGAATGGACTTTTGTTACTACAAGGCTATATGCTCGTTGGATGGAATATACAGGATATAAACCCAGGATGGATATTATATAAACCAACGTTTGAATATCATATTTACTTGACTAGTGTCACAAGCTGTTAGTTGTGACAGTTCGACAGGCAAACATGCTTGGATTAAGACGAGACTTGGTGAAAAAATCCAACATGTTATAAGGGTCCTGTGGCTGAAATTTGAGATCAATCCGGCTTGCGTACGATTTTTTCCGATTTTCCTAAGTTTGGGGGTATTTTGATCATTTTGGAAGGTTCGTGAATCCGGCGGGGTTCAACGAGATCATATTTGGAATCCTCACATTTTTATCTTCATGTCGCCTGTTTTTCGTGATGAACGGACACCCGCAGCATGGCAAAAAGGGCTTATAACGATTCGGAAAAAGTATATGTCATCTTCTTGCGAGAGGTCTTTTGTTCAAAATGCTCTTTAAGGGGGTGGAGTGTTTCACGGGCCTGTGGGGCGCTTGAACACTGAGTTAGGGACGGAGTGTGTTGGCTTGTGGTCATCCCCTGCACACTCAAAGCTATGGAATGAGGCATAAACCAAGCGAACGGAGTGTCCCTCTTCCTATTCATTTGTCCCTTACGGTCTGTAGTGTACGGAAACTTCTTGTGTGGAAGGATCCTTACGGTCTGGTATGCGCGGGCGTTTCGGCGACATACGATATTGGCGTGCGAACATGTCCCGCTATCTTTACCCAAGCGTGCTAAACGAGAGTTTAATGTTAGAAGGCTGGCATGTTGGCCAAGAGTGGCAAGCATGCGCCGCACGGTTTCGGCTGGAAAGTCGCCGGCCCGTGACACTAGCTAGTCTTGAACCAATGATTGAATATCATAATTAAAAAAAAAATGAAAATTTTATGGATATAAGCCCCGGATGGAATAAGTTGATGTTTTGTCTTCATGAGGACTTTCCTTGGCAAATTAGAAATAGCTTCTGTTAAATGAATATCCATTTTTACAGATTTGGGGATTTGCTAAATAATTATCACTCTCTGATTCTATTCTAGAGTTCAGTTTCCTTTGAGAGCTGGGAAGTCCATCTGAACATCAGTGTGTGAATACATATTAAGCATTGTCAGATTGTCAGCTCAAATATATTTTGTGATCAATCGCACTTATCATACTAGCTTGTGTCAATTAATCAACCCAGACTGAAAGATGTCAATTTGTTGCTTGGAGTTGAATGTGTTTGATGTTGTCTTCAGATTGTCTGCTGAGTGGTTTTTACTTTGTTTTGGCGAATAGCTTCTCTTTTGCCCATTCGTTTACTGTCCAGGATTGCAAGTTGAATAAGTTTATAGATAGTATTAAAAATTATTTAAGAAACTGCTTGTCTATCAGTCTGAGATATTGCTACTCAGATCATGGAAAATGATGTGCAGAGTTGGATCTCGAAGTTATTGCAAGTAAGAATGTAAACATATTGATGAATTTTGTGGTAGTTAAGGAAATAGAATAGTTGGAGCATGACTTCTGACTATACTGTTACTATTCAATTTCTTGGTACTTCTTCCTTTTATTATGCATTTTAAAATTATGGCCAAGTTGGAAACCATTTTAAGGGGTGGTTCGTATGTGGCAAGATGTATATGAAAGCAATGCCTAGCGTTTTCATGTATTATTCGTAGTTCAGTTTTTACCAGAGCTGCACAATGTAAAGAAATTATTTATATGCATGTAGATATATGTCATAGAATTACTTTCTATCACTATTACGTGTTATTAATTATAGCTTTGCTATATGTCAATCATTTTGTTGAACTTTATTTCTACCCCTCGTTTGGAATCATAGAAAAATTATAATTTAATTTATTTGGAATTCAATTCATGTATAAAATTCTATTCCAAATGAATTGAATTCTAGTTTTTTTTCTTTTTTTTTTGGGGGGGGGGTCCAGAGAGGGGTATGGGATTGATGTTGCTCTTCTGTTTTGTCATAAATTTGCACCATGTTTATCATAATCCTTCTTTTATTTGTTCTAATGGCTCTCAATGACAGCATCAGCATATTTTTCTTTGCAAAAGAAGATGAAGGCTGTAACCTTACACCAATGAAGGCAAACATCCTCCCACCTGTGAGCCTACATTTTGAGCAAGGTCTTGGGCAGAAGTTTAGACAGCCAGCTGGATCTGGTATTGATGTTTCAGTATTTGAAGAATCAGAGTTATTAAAAGTGGGTGACATGGATGTCTACCCTCTTGCGGTGAAGGCAGATGCATCCTCCATTGAAAATCATGGATCAACTGATACTGAAACTCAAATGTCTAACAATTCAAACTCTCAGATAACTCAGGCAGTTTTTGAGAAGGAGAAAGGAGAATTCCAGGTAAAGGTGGTGAAGCAGATCTTATGGGTGAATAAAAGGAGGTATGAGCTGCAGGAGATATACGGCATTATAAATTCGGTCGAGAGTGAGGACTTGGATGAAAATGACCCAGGAAAAGAGTGTGTTATCTGCTTGTCAGAGCCTCGAGACACAACTGTTCTTCCTTGCCGACACATGGTATTTAAAGTCCCCCCCTTCCCATCATTTTATGGTGGAATATGATTTTGATACGTTAGAAAAAAATGCTCGATCAAATAGCCGACTTTCCTTTTCTTCCCCCCCCCCCCCCCCACCCCCTTTTTCTGCCTCTCCAAATGTTCACCCGACTGAATTTTTCTGTTGTTGCAGTGTTTGTGTAGTGGATGTGCGAAGGTTTTGAGGTTCCAGACAACTAGATGCCCAATTTGCAGACAGCCGTTTGAGAGGCTTCTGGAGATAAGGGTCAACAATGGTTCTGAGGAATGAAGATAAAGCATTTAGTGCATCAAGCTTCCTGTATAGCCCAACTGTTGTGTTATACTTATCATCCATGCCCTCTTCATTACTTTTTCTGGTATGAAATAAATTAAGATGGAAATTATATATGGTGTGGTATGACATGGATAACTTGCTGGGCACATTGCACCTGACCTGTATAAGCAAATGCCTCTGCCACTACTTATCTGTGGCTTCCCTTTAAAGATATAATTTAAATGTGTTTATCTTCGGATGAAATTCTGTGCTTTCATGATGACTATTACTTACTATACAGGCCAGCTTAAAGCTTTTTCATCTCACTGGTTAATTTATGTTTGTTTTAATTGGCTTAGGAAGGCGTGATCTAATGCCACCTGATATTGGTGAAAACGTAGTTGAAAGTGATATTAATCACCGTCAGCTTTCTTTATCGCTAAAAGGTAAATTTGGATTGGCGTAAGATGTAATCACATGCATCTTCCCCTTTTCATCTTTTCTGTCCTATGCAAAAATATTAATTTTTTAATCAAATTTATAATTTTTAAATTCAGATCGATTATTGAACCAAGTATTGGTTGACTAATTGAATTGATTTTAATTTTAAAAATATAAATTATAGAATACACTAATTATATCTATTTAAAGTAACTAAATATAAATAATATAGTAATAATTTATGTTAAAAATAATTAAAAAATACAATATCAATTAATATGAAATTGTAAAGGTGTATATTTCAATTATTGTAAAATTATAAAAAATTTATTTAAAAAATTAAAAAATCTGCCCAAACCATCAATTTTAACCATTCAGGTTCACACCAATTTTAATTGATGTTCATCAGTTTACATATATTTTCATTGGCATATTGATCAAAATTGGCGTTCATTAGTTTACATATATTTTCATTGGCATATTGATCCGATTTTCAAAATTATGCTCAAATCTACGGGGCAGCGAGTGTTAGGCTGTGACTGTAAAAGGTAACTGTTCACATTTTCATTAATGGCCTTTTAGATTTTTCAAATTAGATCTAGAGTTGGATGCGATTCAAAATTTATAAGCTTTAGTATTAAGATAAGAATCTTTACAATTTCAGTTATGAATGTGCCATTCAACCTCCAGATGGGTTCATAAACTCAACTTGCACTGATATTGAAATAAAGACCATCTCCAATGTGCTGTATTACAATATACCACCAATCCTTAAGCATATACACATTCACAACATTCCCATCAACTAGATATATGTCAATTTCCCTTGTTCTATAGTAGTATATACCCCAACCCAACCTATAGTAAAAACCGTAAAAACTTCAAAGGATGTCAACATTCGATGGATTGTAAAGCATGGCATATGATTCTTGCGTAAGTGAGATCATTATTTCTTTTTCCTTTTTTTTTTTCCAAAGTAAAAGAGCATTAATGAAATTGAATAACCAAACACATACGTTATTCATTTCTAATTGGTTATTATGCATAACTTTACGTGCCTTTAATCGAAAGAAAGGGAGAAACAAAGGTTAAAAGTATCACACACTGATTATAATATCAAACAAGAACAACGATGGTTGCTTATTTAGTATGAAGTGCCAACCACAAAGCACTCAGATGTTCATAGCATCCTTCTACAGACCACAAAACACTCGGATGTTGCATCCCCCTACGGAAGAGACAACAACGAAAACAACACTGCCAACAACATAATAGCTAGTAGGACTATATATAGTCCATACACATCAAACATACATTAGCCACCTGAAGCGCTTGATGCAATCTGGTCTGCCCACCATTGATGAACATAGACACCATTGCTTCTCAGGCCCTTGTATATATCCATGCAGCTGTCCCTCGTGATTCCATTACCATCTCTACTTTCTGGGCAGCTCAGGAACACCTCGTCAACAAAGCATATTGCTCCACTTTCAAATATGTCCGAGAGGAACTTCAGTTCAACCTTCCCTGTATTCATCTTCAGAACCACAAAGTCTGCATATTCCACAGTCTCTTTGAACCAGGCAAGGAAATCAAATTCTTCTGCCCCCACGAATGGATCCACATCTTCATTAGCAGCAGCAAGCATGGCTGTAGTTGTACCCTTTTCTGCCAATCCTGGATGATAAACAAAGGTTACACCAGGTCGTTTCACGTATGACAATATGATTGAAGCGTTGTAGTGAACAAAATAGACATTGAAATCTTTCTGATCAACTGGATAAGATGGCAGGAACCATTCAGTGCCATTAGCATTCACAAGCTCCCCCACGCCAATATCAATATAAACCAATCGCTTCCTAGTTGAAACGTCCACAAACTTAGGCAAATATGAAATCCTCTTCTCATACCCCAGAGGCCTTTCCTCAACAAGAGGTTCGATCAAGTCAATGAGAGGTTTGGTAAAGGAAAGACTCGGACAATCAGCTGGAAGGCGGTACCGATAGAAGGCAGTGGCATTTTCAGATCTTTTCTTGAACACGACGAGATTAAGTTCATCTACGTAACCGACATGAACAACATTGGAAGATCTCAGTAATGATGAAACTGGGGTGGCAGACCTAATCAAGTCATTCGGGTTTGAACCACTGGCCCCAACCAGAAAGGCACCAGTTCCACCAGGCTTGAGGATCCGCTCGACCTCAAGCACGAGCAATGCAGGGACAGAAACCTTGTCTAGATCCCTCGAAAACACGAAATCGAAGGAGCAATCTTGGTAGTCGAGTTCGTAGACGATTGCTCTCTGTTTCAGCGAGAAAAAGCGGTGCCTATGGACACCGGTGACTCTGGAGAATCCTAACTGTTGCATTGCCGAAACGGCCGTTGATGTTCCTTCTCCAATACATAGACTTTTGGCCCCGTAGTCCAGGAATTGTTTACTCATGAGTTCGGTGACCACGTGAACAGTCAAATTGACATCTTTCTTACAATTCATAGAGTCAAATGAGTCCCAAAAGGTATTCAAAATACGACTCTGAAGCAGGTAGGAGCCCGGAGTCAAAGTGACATTTGCAGAAGTCGTTATCGAAGGATCCGCTACACAGGCATTGTAGGTAATTGGAGCCAATGCTCCCAAATCGAAGTTCGGCAGGACGCGGATCAGAGAAACAATCGAAATAGCCGAGGCGAACATGAATGCACGAAAGAATACGCGCCTCGCTATAGTCCCATTCAGGATGTGGAGTTTCAAGACCTTGGAAAACTCCATGGGAACGATTTTTTAAATTCACAGACCCAAAAAAGAACGGGCAAGTAAGATTGCCGAGAAGAAAACGAAGCAGTTGGTAGAATGATTGGATTTGTCAAAAAGACAAATAAAAATCAAGAGAGAATTGAAAGCCGAAATCGAGAAGGAAGAAAATTTAGCGAGTGCAGAACCTGGAAGCTGTATGATTCCCACCCACGAGGACACCCATTGATTTTTGGATTCTTAACCAGACCCTCCTTGGAACTCTCTTAGGCATTGACTCGTACCAGCTTCCACCCCCCATTTTTGAAGGACTGAAAATCCGCATTGTTGCCAGGATTAACTCATCCTGAAAATTTGAAGCTTCAACCTTCAATCATAAAAATGAATTTCCTGAAAACCCTGGATCTATATAAATTGGGAGCAAACAGAAGAAGATGGAGTTTAGGTGAAGAAGAAGCGGCGGTACTCAGTTGGATGTGGAATTGGAGAGAGTGAGAGTGGATCTAAGCATAATATAGAAGTGGGTCAAGTAAGACCTAGCTTTACAGTGAAGCGGTCGCGACGAAAACCTCACACCTCATCTTCTTCATGACGCTAACGTGTCGCAAGTAAGCAGCGTCTAATCATTAGAGAAATTACTGTTTACTCTAATCATAATACATGATTTTACTCTACGAGAGAAGGTAATTATTTATTATTTATTTTATAGCGTGTGTATAAATATATTAAAATTTTAATATACATTTAAGTCGTACTTACTTTCTTTTCAATGATATGAAAGTGAGGATACCTATTATAATTGTAATTTGTAAAAAAAAAAAAATTCTTCTAATCACTGTCTCATCTCAAAATCACTCGCCGTCAACTTCCAAGTGGGCCAGACTTGATTTTTAATCACAAACTAAATACTAAATATTGCTTATGATATTTTTTTTAACTTAAATAATAATGCATAGCATATTTTTGGCTAGAAATGATACAATACTTGTGTACACTGTACTCAAGCGTAATCGTATGATTTTATTTTTTTGGGGGGTAAAAGTTAGTTAAAATTACTTAAATGTTTATTGTAAAAAAAAATTATTTAGATTATGAAATATATATTAGTTATTATTTTATTATGATTATAATATTATTAATTATTCTAATCATATAATTAAAATTATTAATAATTAATAAAATAATTAATCTATTTAGTGTAATTTAAATTTAATAAAAAAATATTACAACAAATAACAAATATCTGAGAAAGTTTATCTAAATTTTGTCTCTCTTTTTTATAACTTTAACCTTATTTGCATTGCTTTTTTAACACCTTCAATTTTTGTTTCAAATTTTTGCGTGTCTTTGTTTAATAGAGTAATTATTCCCATTAAAAAATCTATATAATTGATTCGGATGGAATTTTTTTTTTTCAGAAAAAGAGAGGGGTGTTTTAGTAATTTTCTATTTTTATAAATAGACCTAATCAAGAGGCAGTAAGTCTAATTTTTTTTTAAATGGATAGTATGTACGGGGAATTAGTGGATTTGGAGGAGATGTATGAAGACGAAGATATCATGGAGATCAGGAAGCGCGGAATCAGAATCTTATCTTATAGTAATATTTACATTATATTAAAAAAAATGATCGTAAGATGGGGTGCTTTCAATAAGGAGTTCTACATTTGTTCAGATAAATTAATTAATAATTTATAATTAATAATTAAAAAATTATTTGAAATATTTTATAAAATTAATTATTAAATTAATTAAAATTATAAAATAATATATTAATAAAAATAAATACATAATTAAAATAATTTATATTTATTTAAAAATTAAATTATATTAATATAATTAAAATTTTTAAAATAAAAATATAATATTTGATATTTAATTAATTATATTTTATAAATTTATATATTTATTTATATAATTTTTATTTTATTATTTATTATAAAATTATAATTTTTTAAGATATAATTAATTATATTTTATTATATTATTTATTTATTTTTATATATTTATAATTTAAAATTAAGATATGATTATATTAAAATTAAATTAATTATATTTTATAAAAATATTTAAATTTATATTATAAAACACATAAATTGTAAATTAATAAAAAGAATAAAAATAAATTTAAAAAATTTTGAAGAAATAGTACCTTATCACTTATAATTAAAATTACAATTAAGTAATTTATTAAATTAAAAAATTTTTAATAAATTATAAACTAATTTATTTATTATGTAAAACGGAATTTTATTTTAAATGAAAATAAAAATTAGGGATAAAATTAATAAAAAAATCATATTACTGGCTATCTTAACGTGATTGAGCCAATTTCTTTTTATTTCTTCGAAATTATGACTCATTATTCGTGCTTCGAAAAATAGGAAAAAGAGTTTATATATATATAGAATTGTCGTGCAGTACAGCTACGTATAACTGGCAGCACCGACAAGTGGAGCCAATGGAGTATTGGCACATGGCCGGCCCTCTAATTGTCTGGCAAAATAAAAGCCATTAATTTTCAGTACATAATTGAACAGAGAACAAGTGTTGTCACTGTGCCGAAGCAATTCGGAGTGCTGTTTTCAGTTTGCTCTTCATTTTTTTATTAAAAAATTAAAAATGTAATTTAAGAAGAAAATAAGTATTTTTGCGAGTGTAAATTTTGAAATAGAATATTATTTTTTATTTTTTAAAAGATTAAAAATAATAATAAAATAATAAACTTGAGAGATTCGAATTCTATTTGATTTGCTTTGGATTTTGGATTTGTGGCCGATGAGTAGGGACCACATCTGACCTGAATAATATGCAGTGCTTAGCTTTGTTGCAGGGTAGATTTCCAATCCAGCCCCTTCTTTTGTTTTTTTTTTAATAAATTATTATTATAAAAGAGACAAGGGCGACAGAGGCACTATAGAGTAGGACGCACTGGCACAAGTAGCTGTCAGCCGTCTTGTTAATCATTCCACTTGCATATACCAACGGTCACTTCCTACCGCGGGCGCCAAAGGGGAAATTTAATTATGGGTTAAACTCTAATAGCCTTGAGGCATGAACGTCTTAGATATTAACATAATATTATTCAGAGTATAGAATAGTTTATTTTTATTAATCTTTGTAATATTATATAAATTAAATGAAATATAAAAATTTAAATTTATTATACTATAATGCATCAATAAATTAAAATTATTATATTTCATTTATCTTATAGAATATTATACAAATTAATAAATTTAAACCATCTTGTTTCATAGATACTATTATTTTATCATTTAGATCATGAATGTCTTAGAATTATTAAAGTTTAATTCTTCTATTATACTCAAAAAATAAGGCATTATGCTTTACTCCATAGGGGAGTGAAAAAGATAGAAGCTTCATTTCGTACAACAAATAAGTTAACTTATAATTTATTGATCTAACCAATAAGTTATAAATTAATCTCTAGAAGCGTTTTTCGCACTAAGTTATAAGTTACCTGGAATAACTTATAAATTATTATTTAATAAGTTACTCAAAATAACTCATAACTTATAAGGTACTATTTTTTTAAACTATTTTCAAATTTATCCTTATTCTTTTCATTAATTTATAACTTATATCTTTTATAATATAAATTTAAATATTTTTTATAAAATATAATTAATTATATTTTAAGTAATTATAATTTTATAATAAATAATAAAATAAAAATTATATAAGTAAATAAATATATAAGTTTATAAAATATAATTAATTAAATATTAAAAATTATACTTTTATTTTAAAATTTTTAATTACATTAATATAATTTAAATTTTAAATAAATATAAATTATTTTAATTATATATGTAATTATATTAATATGTCCTTTTATATTATTTTATAATTTCAGCTAGTTCAATAACTAATTTTACGAAATACTTTAGTTAAGTTATCAATTATCAACTAACTTATTAGTTACTAAGTAACTTATCAGCTATCAATTAATTTATCAGTTATTTGTGCGAAACGGAGCTAAAGAATGGGTGGAGCCTACACAAATAGAGCTCACTTTGTTATGAAATCCGTCACTTTACTTCTTTTCTCCTCTTTTTAGAGTAAAGCACAATTTTTTATTTTAAAAGTATAATAAAATTTCTCTATAAATAGGGGCGCAAGACGTAAGGTTTGATCCATGACGAATCCACATGAAAAAACAAACAGATTAAATTTTAGAACATTTTAATCTGATTTGTATTTACGATTTCGTAAACTACTTCGTATTTGCTCTCATAAATAAGAGTACAAAATAAATGAATCAGGTCAAATATAAATCAATTCCCAGTAGGCTTATCTGTATTCCTTGTAAAGATATAGGTCAAAATTGAAAAAGTCTAAATTCGATTCATATCTACTTCATTTGTGAGAATTTTAATTCATACAATCAGTCTGTATTACTTTAAAAAAAAGATCAAATTTTAAAAATTTAAATACATCAAAATTCATGGACCAGATGAATCGTTCCACAAACTTAAATCTATTTAACACCCCTACTCATAAATATAAAAGTGAGTTGCAACAACTCAATAATAACATTAAGAGTTTTTACTAAATTTTGCTAAATACACTGTGAAAATATTTTTCCATCATTTGGTTGTATAAAAAATATTAGAGAAAAATTTTATGATGTAGAAAATAGAAAAGAAATGATAATTCCTTCTGTTTAACTGAAAGGAGAAAATGAAAAAAAAATTGTATAAAAGCTTTAAACAAGACTCCGTGGACTTTGGTTTTCACATATAATGAAGAGAAAATAGAAATAAAATCAAGACGAAACATCTTCCCCATCCCATCCTAAATAAGAATGACAATATGTTTGCAAAATCTTTAAATATTATTTCTTTAGCTCCAACAATTCCTCACAGATATATAAAGAGTTTATATTTAATTTATTATTTATGTAAAATATTTTATATTATTGGTGAATAAGAAAAAATATATTATTAAATTTGTTAATTTTTTATTAATATAGTAATATAAATGAATGATAATATAAAGTTAATTTACATTAAAAATAAATTAAATTTAAATCCATATATAAATACCTTTACTCAGTGCAAGTGACTTTTCTTTTTCCACAAGTTGCAAATTTAATAATAACTATTATAACCTTATTAATTATTTTATTAACTTTAAAAATAACCTTTGATAGGATAAAAATATATGTGAATTGATATTTAGATAAACTAAAATTTTAAACTTTAAAAATAACTTGTTTGTTAGCTTGCTTTTCTATAATCTCTCAAAAAGCAACTAAATTATAAGTATGAAGGATCAAGTAAATATATGCAATAAATTGTAAAAAATTAAAGAGCAAGAAAAACTAAGATAGCATCAACATATGGTGGTTTGATTGTTTAAAGAAAGAAATTATTACTTTAAATCTATTTCATTCTTCCAATATCAAATCTAATCTTAATAGCTATCCATTAACACTTTTTTATTTTTACAATGCCTAAGTACACATCTTCCACTTAAGCTTTAAAAGACTCAAGTAACCTCACATCAACATTTAAGAATTTTTTCTCACCAACTTAGTTACAAGACTTGTCTCTTAAAGAGACTACAAAGTTTATATACTTTAATAGTATAAATACATAAGTTTAAACACAAAAAGAAAAACCATAAAGAAAGAGATTCTAGAATGAGAGAGATTCTAGAAAGAGAAAGTATCATAATCCGCCAAGGTTATGATAATGTAGAATTCAATTTCTGATTTTCACCAACCTAAACTAACCTTGGACTTAGTGTCATTACACACTTACTACAAATAAGTGCATTTAATAAAAAATATTAAAATAATTTGCATAATTACAAGTTTACAATTTATTTACAAAGCCCAAAACATTTCTAATTATAATTTAATATGGACTATGATTACCCTAATAACTATACATTATAAAATAAAATAATTGGTATTAGGTATCATAACACCCTTACTTATCCATGCCAAGTTATACATAATTAAATTGATAATCACTAGAAGGATTATCAATAATATTAATTGAAAAAATTAATAAATTTTCTTGTACCTTCCAAGTTAACATTACCCTCCACTAATACATATTCTTATTCCTTTTGGGTTTCCCCTTATCTTCTCTTAACATTTTACCATATTTGATGTATTTTGTATCATCATATTTTATCATCATCATTTTCATTTTATCATAAAAATGTATCCTTTCTCAAGATTCCAACCATAGAATTACAATAATTCCAATGTATAATGTATCAATTGCATCATTGGTAGTACCAATAAATTCATCCATAAATTAAATATATTATTACATGACTATACATCATATAGTATTACAAAACTTCAATACAATTATAATACTGGGTAATAAATCCAATCACATTCATAATTATGAATTGAGTTATAGTTATAGGTGATCTATGTGCACATGCCACATATCATATAAGTCTACCATTTAATCAATTAAGAAATAACAAGTAATATTCAACTATTCTATTTGATTACTAGAACTCATATCACATTATTGGAAGCTATAATTGAATACAATATTTGAATATATTGGTCCAAAAACTACTTATAATGTCATACTCAACTATGGCAGATAAGTGTGGACTTCAGGAGTGCAACATTTATGACTATACTCAAGTACCATAATTAAATATTTACGTACAAAGATGACTATTTGTTAAGATACTTGACTATAGTAGATAAGTATAATCCGCTAAGAATGCCTTCCAAGCCCATACATGATTACTATATTTGAATGTGAGCTAGAATTTTCTAGCTCTTCACTGAATTTACTGAGCATTTAATTATTTACTCACACATTTAACATTTCATAACACATTAACCTAAAATTCATAATTGTACAACATTTATACCTATTATCCTACCTAAATATAACATAAACTCTAATTTAACAACAACTTTATTCATCCAATCATCAGGTTCACAAATATTTAAAATATATGCTTAGATAACATAAAATCCTTTAAATCAAGTGTCATAAGTAGATTATTTACTTACTTAATTATGAAAAAGGTTAGAGGAAGATTGAAGTATAAATTGATCACTTTATCCAACATAAAATGATGAAATCAATTTGAATTCCTAATTCCTCCCTTCAATCTATTTTCCATAAAAATTTCATCCAAAACTTAAAAATTCTAAAAAATTACCTTGAATTACTTAAACTTTATAAGTGATGCTTAGATTTCTTGGCTAATTATTACTAAGATTGAATGAAAATGAAGTTTAGAAATAATAAGGGAAAAGGAACTGAACTTAGTAGCAAAAAATAGAGAGAAAAAATAGGTTTTACGGATTTTTAATGCCTCAAGGGTATTTTAATAAACTTAAGGTTTAGTAGGGATAAAATAGAAAAATTAATCCTTAAATTTCTTCCATACCTATATACCCAAATCTAATTATATACTAACTCCTATTAAATTTTATTCTTCTTATTTTTTCATAAAATTCTATTTTCTTTATCCAAAATCTCACTTTAAACATATCCATAATAATTAATTAATTGACACATATACAAAATATCAATGAAATAGATAAAATAAATCCTAATTTTTTAATAATGTAATAGAAAGTCTTCTAAAAAGAATAGGATGCTTGTATTGTATTATCCAATAAAGTTCAATCTTTTATTTATAGCTAAATGATGAGAACTAGCCATTTAAGATGCATAAATCCCAATAAACAATCTCAATCTAAAAGACTTATTCTCTTACTCTTTAATCTTTCTGGAAGTTTTTTTTTCTAAAAACTTGAGGTCTTGTCATTATCAAAATCAAATTTATTGAATGTATAAAGCTTGCTTTTTTTAATCTTGAAATGTCATTTTCATTGTGTACTTTCAAAGTATAGTTAACTCATTTTTTGCAAAAAAATTCAAATTTTCTTCATATATTATCAATCATTTTTAGAGTATGATACTTCTCTTACTCTTTTTAATTTAATCACATGTAAAAGTATATAGGCTAACTCATCATAAGTTGGCATTCTAACAACATCTTGTAGAAAAATTTAAAATTTTGTAGAAAAGTATAAAGTTTCTAACATTAAAAAAGCAACTTGACCTAATTGATATTTTTAATATTTTAATAGTATAAATACTTAATATATCATCAATGTAGAAAGTAATTGCATATATAACTTAATTATCTTCCATTTTAGGAATTAAAATATGTTAAAACAATGGAACACATAATTAAGCAAGTACAAGGTAGTAAAAAACTACTAGGTAAAAAAACACAGTTGTATAATGGAAGCATTTTTTCAATTTTTCAAAATATGCAACATTATCTTCTAGCTTATCTTTACATTAAAAAATATTTAATTAACTCCAATCAACATCAAAACCAACTAAATATATTTCTAGGTAGAATAGGAATCTTACATTACACAACTTTACTTATTCTTAATAATAAATTTAGCTTATCTTATTTAGCTATTCTATTAAATTTGTGTAACTTATATAGGCACCTGTAGGCCTTATTTAACACATCATATAAAGCTTGATATTATAGAATAAATTATACAATTATAACTTGTACCATGTTTGGGACTTTTAAATAAACTGTGTAACTTATTAAAAAGTTTTCCTTTATTTGTTGAATTCTATATAAGCTAATTAAGTCCATATAGAAAAAAATGAAGGTCGATAGCATAGTGATAAAATAAATTCTAAATGGTTAAAAATTAAAGAATTTTTTTACCTTATTTTCCCTATATATCATATATAAAATTAAAATTAAAAAATTCTTCTATATTAATACTTATAGTTTGTTTTAGTATTTTTTTTTCATTTTTCAATTGACACTATTATGCTATATTTATTTTATAATAGTGTATATTATTTATAATATTTTCAAAACTATTTTATACGTTGTACTTGATAAATTTTATATGCTTGAATTGATTTATTATAAAATAACATAGTGAAAAAATTCCAAATGGTTAAAAATTAAAGAAAAATTTTTACCTTTTTTTTCCTTTTATATCATATATAAAATCAAAATTAAAAAATCCTTCCATATTTATACTTATAGTTTGATTTAGATTTTTTTATTTTTAATTGAAATTATTATACTATATTTATTTTTTGATAGTGTATATTATTTATAATATTTTTAAAACTATTTTATACATTGTACTTATCAAAATTTTATATGCTTGAATTAATCTATTATAATTTTTTTATTATTTTGTTATACATACATCCATACATACATATACATGTGTTTGTGTATGTTGTTAGAGAATGTTATTTTTTTAATCATTGTGTAAATCTTTAAGTTATATTATCATATTTATTTTAAAAGATAGTAATTGTTGAAGGTTTAACTATATGCTTCAATTTCATTTAAGACAATTTTATTGGCTTTTGATAGTTAAGTATACTTTAGTCAAAATAAACATGTTTAAAGGCTAGGTGTGATTAGAATTAAATATATGAGTATAAAAAGAATTTAAGGCATTTTTTTATTTTACTTTTGGCATATGTTACACCTATAGGAATTTTAAGTTTTATTTATTCAAGTATTTTACTACTTATTAATTAAATTATTTATTTTATTTTAGTGATATACCTTGAGTCTTAGAAATTTAGGAAGAGAAAAAGAATAAATTGTTAAAAATATTAAAGTGGGAAACAATTTAAGTTAATGAGTATATAGGAAGAATTTTGATAACTAAAGAATTTAGTGAAATATTGAGACTTGATGATGGTTCAAAGTAAGAAAGATTTATGAGGTATTTATTGTATCAAGACTAAGGCATATAGGAAAAGGATAATTGGTAAAGAGAAATTTCAAACTTTTTCTTTTCCTAAAACATCCTTCAACTATTTACCACCAATTTTTCCTAAAATGTTGTAACCCATTTTATTCCCTTATTTCCACTCCTTATTTTCAACTCTATTAAGAAAACCCTAGAGCTCTCTAAGAAAAATTCCTCCAATTTTCCTTAAATTTCATCTCCTCAATGTAAGTAACTCTTCAATTTATAATTCTTCATGATCTAACTTCTCTAGTCTCATCTATTCTCATCTTCACATTTGAGTTCAAGTTAGTTTTGTTAAAGGAAGTTGAGCAAATACATCCTAATCCATAAATCTTGATTTATGACATGTATAAAGACTCCAATCATCTCGTTTTACACTCCAAGCCTTTTTCCTAAGCCTTGTGAATAGTATTCTACCTTAATTCCAACTTAAATTCATTATATTATTTAAGATTTCATGTTTATAGCTTATTTGATTATTTTGTATGAAAAATGGTTTCATGTCCCAAAGTTGATGATTTATTTGATGAGTTTTCTTGTCTAAGAGTAATATTATTATGTTTTAAAGGTTTGGTTACGGTTTGGTGTGATATAAATGTGATTTAAAGGTTATTGATGGCAAATAAATAGTATTTTGTTAAAAGAATCTATAGTCATAGTTGATTATATAAACTAACTTTGCTCTTGGATAGTAATAATCAATTACATACTTAATTATGATTATCCAAAGTTATCTTTTGGAAGCTCATAGTTGACTATAGGTGCCAAGATTTGTTTGTGGACAATGATAGTTGAGTATATAGTTGATTACTGCCTTGTTTCACTATAATATCACATGTTTTATGGTAATATATAGTGTTAAACCTTCTTAGTCATGCAAGATAAAAAATAAATGACACTAAATATAATTAATGAAAGGTAATATGAGTGAGAAATTAACTATTGCTCCTCTAAGGTAATTGGAATTAAGTAAAGTTTAATACTTTGATCCCATGTGACTTAGAAAGGTTAAATTCTCTAATTTTGTTCGAAATAGGTAAACCTTATGAGGTCTTACCTTTATATATATGTATGTAAACATAATTTAATTATAAATGTGATGCCATAAGCATGAAATCAATATAATTGTTGAGATGACTAGTTATGTTATGCATTATGGCTTGAATGAAAATGATGAGTTAGGGGTAACTATGTATGTAAACAAGATTAGGATTGTAAAGGATAAGGAGGATTCTTATTTGAAATTTATATTTTATTTACAATGACCACTTTTCTCTTTGAGGTTTTCCTTTTTATTCTAATTCAACATGTAGTACCCTAAAGGTAATTAGTCATCTAATTAATTAAATAGAGGTTACAATGATAGTAAGATTCTACATAAAAAAAAAACTTTGTCTTATAGAAATTTAGATGGAATCTTGATTGTTCCTTTGTACTTGTACATATTTATATCTTAATTTTAAGCTATTTGTTTATGTAAAATATTTCTAACTAAGTCTTATACTTACTTTTCTATGAGCTAACTTTTCAGGTACTTAACAAAATTAGTCACCACCTCCTTCAAGGGTTCTTTATCCTTCTTTTGGTGTATTTGATAGAAAATTTTTCAATTACAATTGTTACCTCTAAGACAAGTATTTATAGAATCAATTAAAAACATAAATACTAGATTATCAAAAAATGTCCATTACATCATTTGTTAAATTTAACAAAATGGTCAAGAGGCACAAATTTAATAAAAATATCAACATTAAATGTGTCATAATGAAATAATTTAAAATTCACTAATTTTGTAAATTTAATAAAATAATAATTTTTGAAAATTAAATGTTGCTAAAATATATTTGTAATATCTTGAGGTAATATTTAGAATTTTATAAATTTTAACACTTTAAAATATTTATTTTAAATAAAAAACATAAAAAAGTTTTAATTATTTAGTAAATATTTGGTTTCAAATTTCTTTTCTTTTTTTATGATTTTGGGCTATTAAAATGATATTAATAATAATATTTAAATTCTATTTATTTAACTAATGTTGATTCGAAACTTGTTTAAATAATTTCTACAAGGAATTTTCTTAAAAGTAAAAAATAATTTTAGTAACGGTTGGTACAAAGATTTATGAAATTAATTACTTTTAATTGATAAATTATTTTTAAAAGTTTTAAGAGCTTGAAATATTTATTCTAGGCTTTCAAACTTATCATGTCATTGCAAAAATACTCAAAGGAAATTGAGAGTTATGATTTTATTTTAAAAAGATTGAAAAGAAAGGCTAGAATTATTTGAAATAAGAAATGGAGTATTGAGATTTTATGAAGGAAATTGGGCTTATAAGTGCGAGAAGCATGAAATTAATATCCATACCTCCTTTTTAGTATTTCTTTCTTTTCCTTCTCTATTTTATTTTTTTTCTGTACTCTTTTTCTTTCTTTATCATTCCCAACTACTCTTACCTTTCTCTCTTCTTTCTCCTTTCTCTCTCCAAGCTGTTATGGAGCTATGATGGCTATTGTAGGTGGTCTTCTGGAAAGTTGCTAAACACCAACAATAAGAGGAGCTGAATGAAGCTACCATGGTACAAAAAAGGAGTTGTTATTCCTCCTATCTCTGTTGTAATAGGCGTTGTTCTTAGCCATTATTGTCATATTCCTCCTATTAGTAAGCATCATTTAGTGATTACAGCTCGATGACATAAAGGAGTTACAATCTACAACTAGTTTTATTAAACTACAATAGTTAGGCATTTTTTGCCTTTCTTATTATTGGTATATCTTGGCTGCCTGTAAAGCTTTAGCTAGCCACCTAGGAAAGCAGTAAGTTAATATTCATCACAAACCTTTAATGTCTATTTTCTTAATTTGAGATTGATTTGGGAAAATCTATTCATACAAGTTCTGAGAAATATGAAGATAACTGTGAAAAAAAATGAGATTTTTATACTATAGAATGTTAAAATATCATACTTATAGTATTTCTAAGATATCTTACCCTAAGGTTTCAAATGATTTGAAAGTTAATTTAGAAAACTCTAATGTGGTAAATTTTGAAATACTTGATGAAACTTGTGAAAATATAATTTTTATATTATAAAATGTTAAATGGATATGATTAGAACATATATGGAATAATACTTTTTAATATTACAAATAACTTACTCATAATGCAATAAAATCCTAAATATGTGAAATGTAAATTTTACTTATCTTGAATAAGAATTAAAGGTATTAGTAATAAGGATGTGATTGATTAAAGTAATGTAATTGGGATTTGTTAAGATAATTAAGTATTAATATTTCTACTTGTGTGAGCCTAATTTAAAAAGTTCTATAAATTGGCCTATTTTAATTTCATGAGTTGATATTAGAAAATATAAAATGATGATGATTTAGAGTGTTAGTATATCATGATACAAATTTGGAATTGAGATAGCTAGAAAGAAAATAAGGAATGCTTATTTATTTATAAATTATAAGTAGGAAGATGAAAGAAAGTTGAACTTGGATACTTTAAAAGAAATGAAGTAAATGAATCTTATTAGGTAAGTATATATCTCACCCAACTAATGTTTTAATTAAACTTTTTGCTTTTCTTCACATAAAAATATTTTCATGATTATGGTATAGAAATTACAAGCTATTATAGTAATCTATTTATAACCATGATATATATGTTATTCTCATATTCATAAAATTGATAAAATTATTAATAATGGATAATTGTATTCTTAAAATGTTTGGTTAAGAGTCTTACTTATAATTAATATGAATGGGATCTTTTCTTTGAAGAATATGAATAATTAGCTTTTTAAATTTGCACAATAAAAGTATAAAGTTATTATTCTTAGTTGTGATATTATGTAGATGTTGTTGTCCCTAGTTTGAGACCTTTAGGCAAAAGCAAATTACCATTGTACTTATTAATGCATGATTAAGGGTGCTTAACAAGCTTTTGACTTATGAGCTTAATGAACTAGTCCATGAGCTTTTTATGGATTGGACTTATAAAAAATGAGTTCATAAAAAAAGGTTTAAATAGGCTCAACTTGTGCGGACTAGATTTACACAGCTCGTAGACTAGTCCGCAAGCTTTATAGGCTTTTATACAGACTAAACTTATCAAAATAAACCCACTTAAAATATAGGCCTTAGCAAATTAAGTCAAATAGATTTAATTCGCATGGGCCTTAGCTTAGTTTGATCCGTAAATTTTATACAGACTAAACCTATCAAAATAAACCCACTTAAAATATAGGCTTTAGCAAATTAAGTTTAAACAGGTTTGATCTGCATGAGCCTTAGCTTGGTTTGGTTTGCCATGCCATGCTTAATGGAATAATAAACTATGAATGTATATGTCAATTAAATGAATAAGGATTGACCATGCTTAAAGAGCATAACAGTACTATTATTGATTATTGATTAATTTAAATTAAGTTTATATTATTGCTTGTATGTTGGAAAAACATAGTGTAGAATATAGTAGAATGTGAATGACTATTGAAGCCATGCAAGATGGCATGATAGTATTGCTATATATATTGTTATATGCTTTAATATTGCCTTATGATGATAAAAGAGTTATTTTATGTTGAAATCTCATTGAAATTGTGTTATGTAGAGTTTGAGCTCTAGTATGTATATTATATTATAAATTATGCTATGAGTAGTATTAAAATTGAGAAATGTGATAAAGGTGATTATATGGATAGTAGATAGGAAAGTTCCAGTGATATATTCATGAAGGGTATAAGACAGTCTTTGAAAGAATAAGAATGATAAGTTTATAAAAAGTATAAAGTTAACCTAGGAAACAAAAGCTCGATATATATATTGCATATGAATTTAGAAATTTCTATATGTTATATTGTGCTATTGAAATCTAATTGATCTTAAATATTCTTATTTAATGTGACATCAAAATTTATTTGTGATTGAATACTACTATTTGATATGATTTGTAAAGATTTAATGTGATTGAGCCCTATTGACTAGTTCTAATGTGATGACTATCCAAACTAGGTTACATGTATGATGGTATTTATATTGTGTAAAATGAGTGGCTGAAGTTATTATGGTTTATAACATGAAATAAGAAATTATCATGACTTAAACTTGATCATGATCTGTGTGAATTCTGCTATCTGATTTTCATTAATCACAACATTATTTATACCATTTTTGGCCATAAAAAATCTCTTTATTTCTATGGAAACTCAAATTATACATTAAATTTTTACAAAAAAATAGATAGAGTTTTTTTGGTTTTTGAACATTTCCCAAAGGCCACACTCTTTAAATCATGAAATTTCTATTCTTCATAGATATGATAACAACACAAAATACATATAATACTATATAACCCCAAAACCTATACACAAGTAAACGATTCAACATATTAAATATCAAATCAACATAATCTCTATCTTTATTCTAATCACAATTTAACTGTTAAAATCTTCTAGCAAGATAATCTTGATTCTTTGTAAATGTAGCAAAGCTTGAAAGAATTTAATTTAACCTAAAAATATTAAAAATATAATAAGTTATGAGAACTCAGTCAGCATATATCTATCACAATCATATTTTGACTCAATTATATATAAAACCGTCATATGCTAATTATATATTAATTTAGAAAATAGTAGCAAACCAATTTCCTAGATTTATGAAATACATGAATTTTGTCTTAAGTTATTGTGGTTATCTACATATAACTCCAATTTTTCTATTTTACTTCATAACTTATAATAGCCTCAGATATTTCATTATATATAATATCATTATCATATCACATACATGACCCATTCTGAGTGGTCATTGTATTTCCAAATATTCAATAGAGCATAATCACAATGCATAACAATTTATAATAAATACATATGCATCTATCTTTTGACTTCTAAGTTAACTTTATACCCTGTATAAACTTTCCATCCTTATCTCTTTAGGGTCTACCCTATACCTTTTACAAGTTTTTTATTGTGAATTTTTCATCCAGTATTTACATGATCACCCTAATCATATTTCCCATTTTCTAATGCCACTCTTGGCATAATTCATATTATAATATGCATACTAAAGTGCAGTTTTGTATATTACAAGTTTAATGTAGTTTCAACACAAAAAAATTATTTTATTATCACGAGGCAATGTTAAATACAATATATATATATATATAACAACAACACCATACCCTCTTGCATGGCCATATCATTCATTCATATTTTAATATACTTCACATTAAAGCTTCTAGCATATAAATAACAAAAGAACTCAATCACAAACTTTCAATAACTAGTAATAGTATCATTATACTCTCTAAGCATAGTCAATTCATATTTACTCTTTATATACATTCCTGACTTATTGTCTCATCAAGCATATATTTTGAAAAGTAATATTAAGTAACAATTATTAGGATTAAAACTCTTTATTCATAATTATATTTAAATCTCATACATGAATTGCAATTGTAACAAATAGAATTGATGGAAAGATTATAAAACATAATATTTAACAATTATAGATGATAATTAAATTTTAGCGGTAAAATATATACTCACATAAGAATGCCCATTCACTTTGAAAATCTCCAAATATTTGCTTTTATCTTTCCTCTTTACTTCGTAGTTTATAATAATAAAATCACAAACATATGAATATTAATTATCTTTTATCCAAATATTATAAACCCTATTCAAATCATAATATAATTATATTCCATATTACCTGCTTCTTATATTTCCTAACATTAACTTATATTTCAAATATACCATTATTTAGGGATTTTCAATTTAAAACCATGCAAATAATATTATTATAATTTAAGGCTTAAAAAAGATTCATTTTATGCCATTTAATTATTCTAGGTCATTAGCTTCCTTTATTTCCAAATATTTACTCATAAAACTGAAAATGAGTCATTAGATGGTGATTATTTGTATCCATACAATTTGAGCATAAATGTTAAAGTAGTAATTTAATGAAATCCTAATTACACTACTAAAGCCAACTATACACTTATTTTCTTTTATGTCTAATTCTTCTTAGAAGAACCAGGAAAATCACATATACCAGAGGATTAAAGTATAAAATTATCAAAATATTAGAATTATAAGCTCTAGAAGGGTATTATTCACATCAATGTATAAAACTATACAATTTTTTCCTTGTATTTTTAACTTTTCTTTAAAGAATAAGGAAATCACATTTATAAAAAAAAATTCGAATTAGAGTCCAACCATCAAAATATTAAATTTTTATGATATAGGTATTCTTTAGGTATACTACTCTAACACTCTTAAGTATAAAATTTTTATTTTATTAATGTCATATCAAGTATCTAAATAAAATAGTAAAGCAAGATTTTATGAGGCAAGTTCAAACCTTTCATAATATTAAAATATAAAACTATAGAAAGGCTTCAATCATATTGTTGTATCGTTCTTTCACATAAAAATGTTATTTTTTAGAAGCATTAGCCAGAATCCATAATATACATAAAATAGGTTTTTTGGATTTAAGTTTAAAGTAGTAAAAATGTATGAATTTTCATGTCTAGAATGGTTTATTACTATCTGAAGAGACCGCCGATAGCTTGTCGTTGTCAAAAAGAAGCTAAATCATCAGTTAAGCGGAAAAAGCAAAGCTTTTGTTGCTATTGACACTCTAACTTGGATCCTAGACTTTAGTTTACATCCATAAGTTATCAACACTAAAAATGACATAAAAAAAGGCTTAGGCATTACACAGTGGTCGAAGACAACAAATTCAACACCCCTAACATCATCAACTCCTCCTAGTTCACTTGAAAGTCTTCACGCATAAAGGAGTTGTGATGAGATAGCGAAGACTAGCCATTATGCTAACGATGTTAGCACTAGAGGTGAATGATGCTCGGCAAATAATAGCTCCCAAGCAAGAAGGTGGCATGAAGGAAGAGAAGGAGAAGAGATGGGGAGAGACAGCTAGGTAGAGAAAGGGGAGAAAGAAAAAAGAAAAGCAACTTCCAAGAAAGAGAAATAACTAAAAAAAAAAGGAAGTTATGGGTTTTGTTAGGGCACTTTACATGTATCTTGAATCCACTCCCATGTGATCTTAACCATTCGTTTGGTTAACTTTTAAAAGAAAAATAAAATAAGAAAACTTAATGTATACAAGTGTCATGTAACTATAATTTAAACTTTGTCTTAGCCACTCTTTCCATTTACTCACTCTCTTATGCCAAAATCAACTATACTTTCCACTATTTTCATTATGATTATTCTTTCCTTTTCCTTCCTTCTAGATTCTAAGATATCTCATTAAATTTAGTAATTCAAAAAAAGCATTAAATACCACTTTAATATATTTAAGCAAGAATTTAAGTATATGAATTTTCTTATTAGGTAAAACATGCTTATAATTATTAAATATTTTCAACTTCAAGAGAAAATTACCATAATAATTATTTAAATACATCTTGAAAATAAAATATTATCCATATAAATATAATTCATTTATCCTCCTTAGTTAAGATAACCATTCCCGAGCATTTGAAATAAATAAAATTTTAAATATTATTTTGGGATATAATGGAAATATAAATTATGTATAGGTAAATGTATTAGCCCAAGGCTGGTTTCATGTGTTTTAAAGATCCAAAAAATTGACTTGTAATTATCTTCTAATTTTAACACTTAATTAGCATTTGACTATTTTATATAATTGATTTGAAGAATAGTTATGGTAGGTATATGCTTATTAAGTTTTCATTACTTATTTTGTTTATTTTCAATATTTTCAAGTTAAAATAAATATATTTGAGCTATGTTGCATATATAAAAAATCAAAGACAGCCTAATTAAAAATTTTTAATGGTTGGATTAGGAGTGAAGTTGATTTGTGTTTGTATAAATATTATACATTTTGAAGTTGTACAGTATTGTGTGTAATTATGTTGCTATTGTAGCCTATAGGTTCTATGATTTGAAGCATGTGGCCTTCAGGAAATACCTAAAAACAAAGAGGACTTTGTTCATTTTTCTACAAAATTTAAAATATGCCTATGGAAATAGAGAGATCCTAGGTGGAAGAAATTAGTGTAAATAGTGTCAATGCTTGTGAAAACCAAATAATGGAATCCATATAAGTTACAATCAAATTTCGATTGTGATAATATTAACATAAGTGGCAAGCCAACATAACATCTCAACCTTATAATATTTTTAAATAAACTATCATACCTATTCATTTTGATAGACACAAAATTACAAAAAAGATTTAATAATAATTAATTTCTAATATAAAAAAATATTTTTACAAACTCTTAATCCTTATAATCGATCCTAAGAGAATAATTAAAGAAGTTAATTGCACAGACACCAAAAAAAGAGGAATTTCACCCAAAAAAATCAATATTTATGACACATATATATGCAATCATAGTATATATTCCCTCGTAATAGTAAAAAACTATGAATTTTTTGCATTTCTTATTCATTATAATCCAAGGTGGAAGTGCCTTGTGGTTCGGAGGGGTAAAGGATTCTTGCTTGGCCTCCAAATCATAAGTTTTTGCCATACATCTATATCTGTAGTATATTTTGCTTTCAAAATTTTAATGTTAGCCCTCTCAAATAAAATTTTAGATCAAACTTTTTCTTGAATTGATACAAATATTAATTGTCAATTATTTATTTATTATAACTTTTTTATAGTCATTTCTCTTTTTTATAGTCATGATAAAATTATTTATTTATTAGCGTAGCACCATCATGTGATTAAACAACCTTAAATTAATACCTTTCTATAATGTTCGGTGGCCATGGGGCTATACTGATTAAACAACCTTAAATTAATACCTTTCTATATGAACAACCTTACTTTCCTTGTGAGAAACCACGCGAACAAAACTAGTTGAACTGAGATTCTTCCTTCCTCCAATCCAAATGAGGGCTTTTAGGAAATTGCCAACAAAGTAGTATTTGGACATATTATTAAATTTAATTATATATTAAATTTATTAATTTTTAAAATTAAATTCAATATATCATACAATAATATTTCAATAATTAAATTTAATAATGATAATATACTATAATTTTTTCCGTCTCTTAAAAAATAAATTAAAGTAAATTTGAAGCTCCATTTGGATAGTTTTGAATAAAAATATTTTTATAAAATATAACTATAAAATATTAAAATAAGAAAAAATAATTTTTAATACTAAATATAAAAAAATTTATAAAATTTAATTTGTAAAAAAAATATTTTTTATTATTATAACTCTAAATATCATTTTTTTTTAATTATAAATGTAAGTATACATCAAGTACTCCGAGTTGAATTCAGCCCAGCAGCCTTCTGGAAGTCAAAGACAAATATTAACTTTGAGGGGGGAAAGGTTCCCATCACTTTTGTCGTGGGCCAGATGAGGCCTTCGTAGTTTCTGGGACGATCCAGTGATCCTTGAGGCTTAAAAGCCCAATAAAGTAAGCCACATGATGGGTTGAATTGGCTCGTAAATGAGTGGAGCTAAATTGAATTTTTATTTATTCGAGTTCAAATTTAATGATATTATATATGTTTAAGCTTGAGCTTGACTTGTCAAATTTTCAAAATTCGAATTCAAACTCGAATTCGACTGTTAAACGAATCTAATTGAACCTAAAAAGAATTTAAACAAATTTTGATATATTTTATATAAATTTTTTTAATAAATAATAAAAATGTAAGATGATTTTTTAATACAAATAAATGATATTATAAACATAAATTTTATTCTAATTTAATAAATATATATAAAAAATAATTAAATCATAGTATTTGATTATTGTATAATAATTACACAAACAACAATACAAGAATAAAACTTGTGATCAGAATTTCGTATAACATTTTCAAGCAACTCAAACATAAATTGTTTAAGTATTTGGGGTATAATTTTTTACGCTTTTTTTTCTTACTTTCATAAAAGGAAAATAATAAAAAATTTTATAGTATCGAAATATTAAATAATTAAATGGTCTGATAATTTAATAAAATTATAAATAATATAGCATGTATAAACTCGTTTAAATTTTAAAACTGATTCATTAATATTGGAACTCGGCTAGATTCAAATTTTTGAACATAAATCAAGTTTGAATTATTCAAGAATAATTTGGTTCTGTCACAAGAATTTCAAATAATATATTGAAAGTTTTAAATTCGAATTCCCCCAACTTCAGTATGAAAAACTTGTTAAATTTCTCTACGAGTCAATTCAAACAAATATATTTATACTGGCCAACGAAGATTCAAAGAAACTTCGTCGTCATTTGAATAAAGCATTAATTTGTTGAGAATTAAAAAAAGAACAAAAACAGCACAAAGATGAAGGACTCTAAAAAAATAAATAATATAGAGAAAGCAAATCTTCATAACCACAATAAAAATACAAATATATTATATAATCAAAGCAAATCTTCACAATAACGTAGTCACCAAGTGAGGTGAGGCGTAGTTTCGTGCAGGTGATGGTGAGGGTCAAAAAACAATTTTTATATAATAAAATATAATTACTTCTTAGTGGTAAAAATGATTTTAAAATAATAAAAGATGGTAATGTTTGAGAAATCTTTATATCAACCTTTATTTTATTGGCTGAAGAATTAGCTGAAAGGCCATTTATATAGTTTGCCAATGGATGATGTGGGATGTTGGCAGTTGGCACTAACCTACACGGGCTGAACCAACCTAATGCCAGAACTTCATTTTTTTTTAATATACTAAAAATAATTTAATGATAAAAATATTTAACTCCTATAAAAATTAAATATAATTCTTCACAGAATTATCTATTTTTTTTTTATAAAAAATGCTGACACTTATTTCGACTTCAACCTCTGTCTAAGCTGCCACCGGTCTTCCCTCTCCCCGCCTCTCCATATACTCTGCCCTGTTCTTTCCAGCTCCGCGGATCGCTATAAGTTTTCGGCTTTTTGGCATAAAATTCTGTCTTTTGAATTTTCATACTTGAAATCAAAAGCTCTGTTGCTTCTTCTCTGTTCTGAGTTTTCTGCAGAAACTCTTCCAAGTTGCAGCTATGGCAAATAAAGTAGAAGGCGCTCCCAAGAAGGATGATGAAGTTGCCTCTAGTAGCAGTAGCAGAGCCCACGTTCCAATTCAAGAGGTACGATGATAGCTGTTATTCCGTGAGTTGTCTGCTTTTGTTGGTCTTCCCCTGTTTTTTTTTTTTTAATTAAATTTTTTATCTCTGGTTTTAGATTTAACGTCTTCATATCATTTTAAATAAGGTTTATATAGATTGTGTGAGCGATGTGATCTAGTTTTTTGAGAAGAAATCCGATGGTAATTCATCTGTATTTTCATAACAGATGCCTGCTTTATCATTAATCGGCATATCTTTTTTCTTGGGTTTTTTCACTTTCCACAATATCTTATCTATAGTTTCTAGCAGCACCTCATCTTTCACCGGTGAATATATAATATATAAACCTGAATTCTGGGCAAAGAACATCTTCTATGTACTTGAGATATTTCACTAGAATATCGAAAGGTAATCGGAATTAGAATTATAGCTTGGGTTAGAAAATTGGTTTTTCATATCACCCCAAGCAGGAGAAGAGTGGTACCTGGTTTGACAAAATCTTTGACCTAAAAGGTGAAGGATTCACATCCTGTTGTTGCTTTCACGTACTAAGTAAAAATTAGATTTGAGTGGCAAGGTGAGGTGAGTAAATTCCGAGTTCAAATGGTTTCTGCTCGATGAAGCATATTATTGCAGATATAATAAAATCATTCTTAAGTCTTATTTTAATAGCTTAAACTTTTTGAATCTATCGTCCCTGAGGATTGAAAATTTTCTATCGTGTTCTGAAGTTTCAGGCATCAGTGAAAGATTTTATGGTTTCATTGGATGCCAATTCATTGCTGCAGACCTAAATTATATGGATTTAAATTAAATTAAATACCGAAATCTCTCCCCTAGATATTGTGCATTTGAAACAAATAACCTGAAATTTTTGTTATAAAAAATTCTATGAATTTTGGGATTCGAGCTTAAAGAAAAGACCCTGATACTATCCCCCTTTTCTGCGTTTATCTTCTAAGAGAGAAATGACATTGGAAAGTTCAAATGGTTCTACTAATTAAAGAAAAGAATTTTATCTTATTTGTCGTCTTCGAGTGAGCCACTTTGATTGCGATTGTAACCAACTACGTGAACAAAAGTAGGTGATTTTACCATAACATGTACTTTTTTTTAACTTAATCAAATTTACTTCTCATGTTCTCAGTTGACGTGGACCACCTTGTTCTGAGAACCAATAACTAATCATATCAAATTTACAACTTCAAGTCTTGGTTATCTCTTACCCCCTGGTCTGTTCTTTTGTTTGCTTCGAAATATAAAGGACACATTTCAACTGCTCGTGTCCATTAAGTACTCTTGAGTTGATTTGGGCTCAGCAGCCATCTGGAAGTCAGTTTTGAATGGGAATGGCCTTGCATCTGGGTAAGGTTCTCATCACTCTGGCAGGCCTCACGAGGCCTTCTTGGTTTCTTGGCTGATCTAGTGATTCTTCAGGCTTAAGGCCCAAACCAAAACCCCCTTTTTTAACTCAACTATGTGAGGTTCTTTAGCAATTAGCATTTTTAAATATCTCATGAATCGGTTCAAACAGACTCATTTAGTTGTATTTGATGAATTCGAAAGAATTTTATTTTTTCCATAGGGTTCGTTTATTTTCATGAATATTTTTTATAAAATATTAAAATAAAAAATATTTTATTTATTCAATATTAAATATAAAAATTTAAAGAATAATTTCTTCAATTTTAAAAAAATTATATTCTAACCACCAAATGATGGGGAATTTGAGTAATATGTTGAAAGTTATAGGTTTAAACCTTCTTGCTTTCCATATAAAAAAATTTGTGTTCTTCCGCTTTTATAACTTTTTTTTTTAATAAACAAATGGGACTTGTGTCTAAAAGAGAAAAAAAATATTAATTTAAAATTACGTGAGAAGTGGAAATTTCAATTATATCACCAAATAGTAAAGTACCCAATTTTGCTAGAGGTTGATTAAGGAATTCTAATCTCAAAAGGATGCTAACCAACCAGGGCATTTATTTCTTTTTAATATGCACATTGAATGACAACCTTCCAATTTTACTAGATAAGATTCTAACATCGCAAAACAATTGCCAATTGCCTTACCTCCCCTGAAAGTGCTGAAACCAATAATTGAGAATTTGATTCCAAAATGATTAGTTTGAAACCCATATACCAAGCCAATTTTAAAGTATGTAAAGCACTCCGGAGTTTTGCTGCATAAGATGAGGAGATACCTAAATTACACACAAATCCACTTACCCATTGACCATCATCATCCCGAATCCCGATGAAGGCCTCCCCAACCAGCCGTTCCCAAATTGTACTTTGATTAATCATTAATATTGATTTTAAACCAACCATAAAGGGAAGAATGCCATTTAATATTAAAAGTAATATAATGATCACGTGAAATTTTAACCTATTATTATAATTCTAAATATTATTTCTTAATAACAAATTATATAAATAGTTTACTTTTTAACTGATATATATACCAATAGTATTTTCTGGCAATAAATGAGACAGTCTCCTGCTAAATTCAAATTCAGATTAAACATACTGTCCCATCATTTGAGTAAAGCATTAATTAGTTTTGCTTTCTTTAGCCTTTTAGTCACAGGGAAGAAAGGGAAATTGTGTAATCGAGAATAAAAAGAAAAAAAAATACAAAAACAGAACAAAAATGAAAGACTCTCTATAAGAATAAATAATATGGTGAAAGCAGATCTTCTTAACCACAATAAAAAATAAAAATATATAATATAGTCAAAACAAATCTTCATAATAGCATATATATGATTTTAAAACAATAAAAGATGCTAATGTTTGATGTGTAGTTTTGTGGAGGTGACGGTGAGGGTTAGAAGGACATTTTCTATGTAATCAAATATAATTATTTTTAATAGTACAAATGATTTTATTTCAAAACAAAAAATTATTTTAATAGTATGAGGAATTTTATTTCTTAAAAAATAGGAAAGAATCGAACTATTTGATTGTCATTATCTAATAAAATAGAAAGTCTTATTTCTAATAAAATATAAAAAATAATTTACTTACCTCCCTCTCAAAATAGATTTTATTTTTTATATTATTTTTTAATACAATGATATTATTATATTCATTAAATTTAATTAATAATAATTAAAATTTATTAATTTATATTATAATAATATTAAAATTATAATAATTATTTTATTAATATTTTTTAAAATATTTATATTTGAATCCAATCAAACATAAGAAATTATTTTTTAAAAAATATTATTTTTTATGTACCAATTAAATAATTTTATATACTTTTAAAAAAATTTATATAAAAAATTATTTTCTACCGTAAAACAAATAATTCATGTTTGAGAAAGTTTTTGTACCAGCCTTTAGTCTGGCTGAGGAATTAGCGGAAAAAGCCATTTATATTGTCGGCCAATGGTTGCTGTAGGATGTCGGCAGTTGGCCCTAACTTGTACGAGCTGACCGACGTAATGCCAGGGCTCGCCTTTTGTAATTTTATTTTAGAGGATTTCTGCTTATTATTTCATCTTTAAAAAAATTTTGTATTTATATTATTAAATTATTTTCTTCAAATTTTAAAGTACTTGCTTCAAATTAAAAAATATAAAATATAATTTATTAAAAATAATTTAATTAAGAAAATATTCAACTTTTTCGAACACTTCAAAAAATTATCTATTTTTAATAAAAATAATGTCGTAAAATTTTTATTTTTCAAAAAATTAAATATGTTTATAATTGAATTATTTTTAATCTTAATTTATTTATTTTAAAATTTTTTAAAAAATAATAAAATATTGAAGCCGCCGCAGCGTTACCCTCTTGATAAAAAATGCTGACACTTGTTTCGACTTCAACCTTTGTTTAAGCTGCCACTTGTCTTCCCTCTCCGCGCCTCCCTATATTCTCTGCCCTGTTTTTTCCGGCACAGCTGATCGCTACGAGTTTTGAGCTTTTTGGCATAAAATTCTGTCTTTTGAATTTTCATACTTGAAGTCAAAAGCTCTGTTGCTTCTTCTTTGTTCTGAGTTTTCTGCAAAAACTCTTCAAGGTTGCAGTTATGGCAACTGAAGCAGAAGGCGCTCCCAAGAAGGATGATGAAGTTTCCTGTAGCAGCAGTAGCAGAGCCCACGTGCCAATTCAAGAGGTACGATGATAGCTGTCATTCCATGAGTTGTCTGCCTTTGTTGGTCTTCCCCCGCTTTTTTTTAATTAATTAATTAATTAATTTTGGTTATAAATTTAACTTTTTCATATCAATTTAAATATGGTTTATATAGATTGTCTGAGCAATTAGATGTGAATTGGTTTGTTGAGAAGAAATCCGATGGGAATTCATCTGTATGTTCATAACAGACGCCTGCTTTATCGTCTGTCGGCATATCTTCTTTCTTGGGTTTTTTTTTCACTTTAAACCATATCTTATCTATAGTTTCTAGCAGTACTTCAACATTCACCGGTGAATATATAATATATAAACCTGAGTTCTCGGCAAAGAACATCTTTTATGTACTTGAGAAATTTCACTAGAATATAGAAAGGTAATAGAAATTTGAACTATAGCTTGGGTTAGAAAAATAGTTATTCATATCACCCCAAATAGGAGAAGAGTGATACCTTTTACGAAATCGTTGACCAAAAAGGTCGAAGATTCACATCCTGTTGTTACCTTCACGGTACTAAATAAAAATTGAATTTGATTGCGAAGGTAAGGTGAGTTCTATGCTATATTAAGTTTCAAGCTCAAATGATTTTTGCTTGAGGAAGCATGTTAGTAGAGATATAATAAGATCATTCTTCACCAAAAATTAACGTTTGTGGGACTTCTTTTTTGAATTCCTATTAGATTTATTGCTTTGCAGATTGATGAGCAAAGTTTTACTATTTCTAATCCTAAGAATTTTTTTTTCTTTTGCATTTTCAAATATCACTATAAAGTCAACCGAAATAACGGAAGAACAGCCAAGGAGAAGCGAGCAACATGGGAGAAGGCAAAACCTTAGCTTGGAGATTCCCACAAGAACTCTGGAGGAAACAAGACAGGAGTTTTTGACAATAGACATCCCTGTAACAACACCAACTCCCAAAAGAGTAAATTTTTCGCCCCTTCCAAGCCCTGGTTTCTTCAAAATGAATGAGTCCTCCCATGGTCCCCCCTCATCAAAAGGCAAATCCTCTGTCAGAACCCTTCTTCCAAAACTAAGTTTTAAATTTCGTAATAATACTAATTCAGAGATTGAGAAGGCTGCCATTCTTGCACTTGAGGGTTCGCCAGAGGTACCACGTAAAAAGCCTCCAATTTCAAGGGCATTGTCTCTTACGAAACTCATCACACCAAGGGGGAAGAAAACTTCATCCTTGCCTGTGACCCCGGTTGCTCACTCAAATCCAGAGTCTTCACATGGAGGCAATTCGGTATGCCACAAATATCTTCTGTGGTTACTAATCATCCTTTGCTTGTGAAAAGTTCCTATATGTTTTGACATTTTGATGTCTACAGGTACTGCATAATCCACTCTTACACCTAATTTATATGCTATCCTTATCTTACAGAAAAAAGGGGTGCAGTTGGCCATTCATCGTTCTCGTTCAGTTCCTGCACGTAATAAAGATGGCAACATCTCCGTAGGTGGCATTTTTCGAGTAGTTCCCACCACACCCCGTCCACCTGAAAAGAGTCCAATGACAATATCTACTACTTCTTCAGCTGATGAACCCAGTAACCTGTTTATTTATTATGTTTATAACTTTCAATAATATTTTACTTCACATGAGCAAACCACATGATACTCGGAGATGCTTATATCTGTTATAACTATCAGCTGTATATGCTGGTGATATTTAAGTGTGAAGTTCAAGAAAGGGGTCGTTTTCTCCACACATTTCCTCAGTTTCTTACACGTGCACAAGTGGTAAAGTCTAAACGAAATCGGCCTATCCTGTTACAAGTGAGGCCTGATTCAAATAGTGCCATGTTTACAGGGGGGAAACATAGTGTTAGGTTACAAGTATGGTCAATTTGATTCAACTTATCCATGTGTGTAGGTGTGAAGAAATAGGTTGAGGGCATAGTGTGGGCAAATTGTATCTCTTGGCTAAGTTTCCAATATGCTTATGCCTTAGTAAAACAAATCATCTAATATCCTTTCTCGCTTTCTTAGATAACCATTACCATCGTGGGTATCTAATTTTTCCACTTACAGATGGAAATGATGATGATGATGGTGGTGAAGATATTCCTGAAGAAGAAGCAGTTTGCAGAATATGTTTAGAAGAATTAGGAGAAGGTGCCGATACCCTCAAAATGGAGTGCAGCTGTAAAGGTGAACTTGCACTAGCACACCAGGAATGTGCAGTTAAATGGTTTAGCATTAAAGGTAACAAAACATGTGATGTGTGCAAGCAAGAGGTGCGGAACCTACCTGTCACCCTTTTGCGACTTCAAAGCGCCCGGGCACAAGGAATCACAGGTCGGCAAGCTGCTCAATATAGGCAAGTGTAAACCAATGCTTTGATTGAGAAACAATCTTTTGTTGGAATAAAGTTCTAGATCATTTAACAATGATACTGTAGTTAAGAATCTTGGTTTGGACCTTATTTCACTGACTGACTGCTGAATGAGAACCATCAATACCTAGGCATTACAGATTATATTGAAAATTGATCAGAGCAAACATTAATTTATTCAGAATCAATGGAATGTTTCGAGTTTAATAAGAATTGCAAGGGAAGTGATAACTTGATGCCAAAATTCAATGGTGTCATAATCGTTTTGAGATTTAGAGGATGGGGAACTTACCTTATCTGATGAAAAATGGTAGTTGTACTAGTGTATATTTATAACTTCTTTCACAACTACACACGCAGCATAATCTGAGTTAAAATTTAACTCAAATTATGCCATGTCCGACATTGTGTGTGAATTTGTAAATGGAGGTAGTGTAATAGCGCTATTCTTATCTGACCCCTTCTTTTGACTAAATTCCTTTCTATGTGATTTTCCCACCTAAATGAAAAATTGATTATTTGAAAACTTTGACAGGGTTTTGCAGGAAGTTCCTATTCTTGTCATTGTCGGCATGCTGGCTTATTTTTGTTTTCTTGAGCAGCTTCTTGTGAGTTTGGCAATCCCATTTTTTTGGTATTTCTATTTAGTCCATATGAAATCCTAACGTTATCATTGAACAGGTTTCGAAAATGGGAGCTGGTGCAATTGCCATATCTCTCCCCTTTTCTTGTATAATGGGTCTTCTGGCAAGCATGACCGCCACAACAATGGGTAGGCACTTTGTACTTTTAAACATTACTATTTTTAAGCACCGTTTTGCCTGTGATGTTACACTGATTCCTCCATAATTATTCTTAGTGACGAGAAGACATGTCTGGGTTTATGCCACTGTTCAATTCGCTTTGGTGGTTCTCGCAGGACATCTTTTCTATTCATTGGTAAGTATTTCACTTCTTTTTTTTAGGATACATCATAGGTTCAGCGTTTTATTGCTTCATTTTGTAATTTTCAGTTCTATTGATGAATTGTGTGTCCAACATTGCATTATCTTTCTAACATCTAGTACTGTGGCATGTTCATGTGGGATAAAGCTTCATATGCAACCTGTTCTAGCCATTTTGCTGGCAACATTTTCTGGGTTTGGAGTTGCAATGTGTGGAACTTCTGTTGTCGTTGAAATATTGAGGGTGAGAAGAATATGGCTTGCTCAGTTCAATCAACAGCGCCGTTCACAGGAGGTAATGCAGCAGCGTAATGAATCATCTGCAGCAACACATCAAGCTTCTCCGGCTGATTCTCGACATGGTGGACCTGAGACAGGCGAGCTGCACATATAGCAGCTAACCCCAAATATGCTAATAACATTAGCTTGCCTTAAAGGCTGGCTCGCTTCCTAAATAGAAGGAGAGCATTTTTGTACATACAAAGCAAGTAATGAGTTTTGAGGACAAGCTCCTGCTTTCTTTTGGGTGCCTCCTCTGATTTAGTGGCATAACACAAAACCTGATTCTCAGCACTTGTGTTGAGCTGGTAAGAATACTTTAACGCCAAACCCCGAGGAAAAAAAATGTGAGAAGTTGTAGTACATGGTGAAACGAAGACGAGGTGGTTGCACTGCAGACGTGGTGAAGATCTCGGCAGAAAAACATAATTATGGAGAACTGGAGAAGTGATCAAGTGAATATACTTCTCATTTTGGTATTGGTTTTCTTTGAACCGTCCTCTAAAGGATTTGGGAGATGTAATGGCTAGTGTCTTGTTTATTTAATACAAGGAAATTATCAAAAACTAAGCATTTATTTGTTTATTTTGACGGAAAAATATTTTTTGTAAAAATATAATTTTATTTATATATATTTATCATTATAAAATATTAAAATAACTTAATATTTTTTAAAAGATTTAAATTTCAATCATTATCAATATAAATCATCTTTATATTTAAAAATAAATTTAAAATTTACTATGATAAAAAAATTTAATTATTTTCACTTTTTTAATGATATATCTTCTTTCAATCATTGTCAATCAAATAAATTTAAACTATATGATACCATCATTAATTTTTTATCACAAGATGAAAAGGTAACATGACACTGCTTCACTTCTCTCCATATAAACAAATTTTTCTTAGGAAAAATATCTTCAAACTAAATAAACAGAGTTCAAATTGTACACGATATTTGGGCTTTCGTTCCCAATCAGAGTCAAGTTTCTTGATTGTAAGCTTACACTTTGCAAAGACCACAAAAAAAAGGATCTGTACTAAATTTCATTCATTAAAAGCAGAAAATGAAGGAGGAGAATGCCACATTCAGATTGGTTATTTGGCTAATCGTAGATATTTCATTGCAATTTGCTCATTCAAATAACTGATGCTGATATGAGAAGACAATGAAAAACCTTCGAAACATATATGATGTAACTCGATATTTTCATTTCTATTTAAACAAATCAAACTCTTCATCAATATTGATTTTAAAGAGAGCCTCAGTAAATTAAATTAAAATATATTATATTATAATCGATTATATAACTAAATTTTCATTGGCAACTACTATTGTATGAATATGCAAGGATCAATGTCATATTATTCCTTTAATCAGAATACCCTAATAACAGCCGTTTTGTAATTACAGGATCAAGCGGAAGAGAATAAACCCTCGCATCCTCTTGATGCCATAAATGGCTTACTCATCCCCAAATATACAATAGAACTACTCGGTTCATCTTACTAGAATCAACATGTTAAAAACTAGGAGACAAACTGGATAAAAGAACGGAACAGAACTATGTCAGGAAAAAAAAAAAAAAAATTCCTTTGATGCCCTTTAGATTCAAAACTTTTGATCATTGTTTATAACTAGAATTACCAACCTTGCTTGATAGTGGAGATTTCTCCTTGTGGCTGGTAGTCAACAAGGTTTCAGAGTTGCCAGATTGGCCATCGGCTACACCAGGTCTCGTCCAGACTTTTATGTGCCCCTCTCGGCAGGCAGTAAGAACATATTCCTGTGTAAATATCAAGCCTGACAGTGGTTCAGTGTGCACACGATGAGCAACCAATGGAGATATCTTTGGAACATCACGCATGCTTGGAGCAGGTTGCAGAGTACCAATGGGGATAACACTGTCCCAGTGTGATGACTGGCCTCCAGCACTAAAAGTCGGGGATCCTCCAGAACATCGCCGCAGTGGTACCACAATCTCGTCCATTTCCAGGTCCCATAGAAGCAATTGTGTATCCTGACCACCACAACATCTTAGATCCAGCATTTGTAAATCTAAGAGCTAGAGTAATGCTGTAAACATAAGGGAATAGAAAATTTGAAACTCTAACACAGATCACTCAACAAATGAAGTTTTCAATGATCACACAGATCAAAGGCCATCATCACGATTCCGACATCACTAGTACAAAGTTTTGTCCTCCCCTGGAATGAGAGTTATTGGCAACTCAAGCGGCCATTTAATAAAAATTTTCAAATTTGTTCTACTTCATGAAAGGAAGATCAAAGCTTACTTCCTCTAACTTGATAGGATTAATAGGGGTTGACTGACTACCTACAACCAGTTTCATATGTTCTAGCCATGCTGAAGATGCTGTAGATTATTCCACATTTTCTGATTTTCAATTTGGTGGACGTCATCCTAAAATGCATTTAACATTTCCTAACATCGGCATATACAAAGTGAATGCTGCTAAACCTAATTCTCCATCACGATGGTAACATAGTTTTATCTATACATTTGCGTTCCTCATCAAAATGATGTTTTCTTATGCTTCAATTGTAAGTCAGCGCATAGCTGTGTTTTAGTCTCTACTTAACTTTTTGGAACCAGAACTACTCTATTGCCACATTTGCCCACAAAAGCCAAATTAGGACTAGTAATTAACCAACTTTTTCATAAGCAAAAAGACACACGAATTTTAATATGAAAGCATTTTTCTGAGTACCTGACCAACAGAACCAAAACGATACATTATGGTGTCCCCATCATTTGAGTTTGGGGTTGACCGATATGAATCAAAGGCCACTCCACTCACCTGATTACAGTATTTGACAGAAATTAATACTGTAATATGGTAGAAAATAAAACATGCATACTCAAAATTATTGACAAACTTACCCATGAGTTGTGTCCCTCACCCCATGCCACAACCTTTCGATCTTCCATGCTCCAAACTTGAACTAAATCATCTTCTCCTCCAGCCAATATGTACTTTCCATCCATGCTGTTAGAAAAAGATTTTGTTACAGTATTGTACTTTCAAAAAACCTATGTGTTATGAACTTACAATTCTGAAGCAAAAGGAAGAAAAAGAAACCAGCAAAAAATTTAAGAAATGAGAGTCTAGAGTACGATGATGATGATGATGATGAAACTAGAGCAACAAAACTCGAGACAAATAGAATAAGAATCAAAACATGGCAATCCAGTAATAAATTGACTTAAAAGAAGTATATCTCACCTCCAAGCACAACATAACAAAGCACCATAATAACTCTTGCCACCACATATAAGTTGTTCTCTTACAAAATCAAATACTCGTAAGTAACCTGAATGCAGTAAATGCAATAATTAGAATAACATGTTCATGAAAGAAATACTATAAAAGCCAGACTACCAGACAGTGCAATGGAGTTAAATAAATAATATACCATCTCGCCCAGCAGCTGCTAAATATGCCCCATCAGTTGAGAAAGAAATACTGTTGATTGAACCTTGGCATATATGCCATCTGGCTATCGGGTTACTCTGCACAGCAACAGAGGGTCAACAAAGAGATGATGATGCAAAAAGAAAGAGCTTCAGTCAGCTTCCACAAAGGGACAGTAGCAACACCTGAACGTTTCATCCATTCTTAAATGGTCAAGATTCCACCTAAGGTAATGCATCTTGGTGTTAAAATCTTGACTATATGCAACATCCTATGATTAGGATTTTCTACTCTCACTCTCATGATAAACCAATGTGATATAATACACTCATCAATAGTGATATCTTATTCAACACCAAAGAGGACATTGGGATGAATACCTTGCTGTAACGTGCATGGTAAACAGAAAATTGTGTTTGATCCTTGATAACTGGAAATGAAGCCTCACCAGCACTATCTTTACTCTGAAATTCGAAAAGAAAGGTAACAATGTGGTTATGACATGGCGAGTAAATAAACATTAAATTAGCATCTCTCTTTATGATTTTGACTGACTGAGGCTTGCCTTGTCGTATACATACAGATTCCCATCGGCATGAGCAACAACAAAAGCACCATCACCTCCAGGCACCCATGCAATGCAAGTACAACGACTGTTCAAAGCAACATGCACCTATCAAGCCAGTTTCCAAGAACAACATTTCTTGACGAAGATTTCCAACATGCATGAAATTGCTTGAAGATAACAAAGTATTCTAAAATATAAGAATTTGGAGAATTGCCTTCTAACTTTTCCACAACTCAATCTTAAAAATTAAAACCAATGAATTTTATTATAGAACTTAATTTAGAAACTTTTATCTAGTATGAGCAATACACACAAAAAAAAAAGATGTTTATGTTCACATCAGAAAAGATCCTGACAGAGCCAATGTTGATGTCTGTTGAATAACTAACATGTCACTTACATGTCAGTTATTACTCTTTTGACTAATTAAATATAAAACATAAAAAACTGTGACTCACAAGAACTGGAGAAAAACTAATACTTGCAGAAAACACATAAAAAATCCAATGTTACCCGTTATTGATAGAACCATCTTTGTTGTAATGCTGGCCTCCAACAAGCTTTTTACCAACATCCTGTAATTGCTGTCTCAATGACACTGAGTAGACTGCAATAATACACACAGCACCCATAAATTTATAAAGCTTCAAACTTTATTACAAAATGAAAATTTTTAGATTTTTGTGTATGTAATTTACCATCACCAGAGTTCAAACCAACAAGCAAATCATGCCCATCCTTAGCTTCTTGATCAAATGCATGGCACACAGGATTCGAATTACTGAAATGAATAGATTTTATGGGGTCCTACATTAAGCAACAAATGTCTCACATATCACATTCAAAATAACCCCCAGTCCATCTCATATAACAAACTTAGTATACCTTGTCTTGAGAATTCAAATCACTTATGAAGATCGCATCACCAACATTAAAGATCAAATAAGTCCCCTTCCCATCAAAATTTGAATTGGTTATTGAATTACTTGTACTGGAAGAGCCGATTGAACCAATCCTGTTGTTTCCTCCAATATTCTTGCTACTGCCATTCCCTCCAACAAAACTAAGTCCTCGACTTCCATTGCTTCCTCCCAAGAATCTAGCTGCTGCTGACCGCACCCCACTGCTTGCGGTAAAACTTGCAGGCGGGGCAGTCTGGATTGAAATTGCTGGCTTGTCCTTGAGATGTGCTAGAGTTACCTAATGATTCAAACCCAGTGTCCTTAGTCAGAGCATTCTTGTTTAAATAAGTGTCCACTAATGAAAACTAACCAGAGAATTCACTTAAATTCATTTAAAAAACCGGCTATAAAAAAAAAAAAGAAGGATACATTAATCGAAGGAGCTCATATGTTCTTTATATCAATAATTCGAGGACACAAGCCAAAATAACAACATGTCCAACAATTGTCGCCCAAATTGTTTTATTAAGAAAACTCTCAAAACAGAAACTTCTTTCCACAATATTCAATATTGATGGTATGCTGCTCGAATAAACTAAAAAGGCACACCATAAGAGCGAATTCTAACATAATGAAAGACAGAATTCCTTGTTCCACTAAATTGGAATATTAAAAAAATAAAAACGAAGTACCAGAGTGACGGTTTTTCCATGGACATAGTGAAGGATGGTAGAAGGATGAGTCTTGTCAAAGTGAAGCTTATAGCGGCCTTCAGGAGTCTTAAAATAGGTCTTCAGAGCAGGGGATTGCGCCGTAGCCGATGACGATGTCGACATCACACCGTTACTAGTGTTGATCATGGCGCCGATTACGATAGGCGCGAGAACTTCCGATCATGACACAGACACTAGGGTTTCGAGCCTCTCAAATTCTTCTTCTTGTTCTTCCTCGGAAGGGTGCTAATGCTCTGCGCTTTACTGTTTCCGTTTCTATTCAATGGCTGAGTTTGTTTGCAGATCAAAACCAGAGGACAGGGCAGTTTGTTTGCATCCAAATCAGATGTTACTGTTATTCTTCGATGATTAGTCAACGCAATGGACGGTTTGGATTTGAAGTTCCGTTCTGTTTCAAAGCCCATGTTGAAGAGAGAGAAACGGAATATGAGGCTGGCTCCATTCAGAATCTAAAGGATCCATTCAGGCTTCATGTTGGCAATGGTTCCCGAGCACTGATTCTCTGCGCTAGGTTACACCTTAACCGATACTTTCCCCCTTGATCCTATGGGCTCCCCAAGCCCATAAATTATGATGGGAGAAAAACTAGAGACCTGATGATATTCCTAAAGAGCAATGTGACATGATCCAGGCCTGGCAATTAGCTATTACGAGTGTTTAATGGGTTTAAGGGCCATATGTTTGGTGGATCAGTTTATAAAATTTTTGCAGATTAAATTTGCAAAAAAAAAATAAAAAAAGGATTTAAACGGATTCAATCCGTGTGAATTATATTTATGTGGGCTGCGGACGGGCCTATTGACCAATTGCCTATTTAAGGCAAAAATCTGCAAAGCTTGCAAGGCCCATGAATTTTTAATACAAATCGAACTGATTGATATAAAACTATTTAAAATGCGAAAAGTGTACTGGGCTTAAAGTGATTAGACCTGTGCTAGTCTTGACCCAATTCAATCTGCAAAACCTATTTACTGTGATATCATGGTTAAATGGATCTTTATACTAAAGAGATAGTTTTCTAATTTATAAAACAAAAAATAATAATAAACAATAGTAAGAAAATTTTTAATGTTACAATGTGATTAAAAATAATTTAAATTTGAGTTTAAACTTACTCAAATACAATAATAAACTTAAATGAGTTTACAAGAATTTACTCAAATAATATATTATTTGATCTAAATTTTTTATCAAATTTGAAATATTTGAATTCAAACTTAAACTTGTGATAAATATATTATAAAACTTATCATGTACTAGAATTCTTAATCTCTTTATATTTACCAATGTAAAATTTTCTACTTTGAAAAATATATTCACATAATAATAATCACGTGACACCACGAACAAGTACACTTAATAAAAAAATTATTTCAATTAATATATCATATTTTTTATGCAATATTAACAATTATTTATATGATTATATTTTTTTATTACTCATTTAAGCTCTCAAATTGTTCTAACAAAGTAATATGAAACTTAAATTTAATTTGTATTTTAATTGAGTTTGGTTTACGTGAGTTTCGCCTATATGCAATGAAATGTGAATTGAACTCCTTTTATGAACCAATCTTAAATTACTCATGGGATTAATTTGTTTGCACCTCTAAATATAACAAATTGTTCAAGTCATATAAGAATCATCCTCCAATAAAAGGCTTTTGCTTTAAAGGTGATGGTCATTGATCATTTAGACTAAAATCTGGCTATAAATATCTCAAACCAACTGCAAAGTAACAAAATACAGGCAGACATATAGAACCACCACAATCTCAGTTATACTGCTTATTTATGGTTACTTTTCATTGGCAAAAACTGAATCAAAAAGAAGCTGGCGAAATCATAGTGTCAAGGAACATTTAGTCCCTCCTTGACAAACATTTTCATTGTTAACTACTGCTAAAGTTGACTAACTCGAAGCTGAAGCAAAAATAACGCAAACATCACTTCCCGATTCCTGCTACATTCATCCATCTCAAAGCAATTTATGCAAAAGAGATTATAGATATATAAGTGATGCTACTCACATGTTCATAATTTTACGTTTAATTTACATTCATCTTAAAATTGATCATCTTTAATTATAATTAATATAAAGAGACTTTTAGAACAAACATAAAAGAACACATAGTTATATGTCCAAACAGTCTTGTTCAATTCACATCTTCTCATAACAATTATAAATAGCTTGATTAATTATATAATAAAGAGCTAGTGTGGGAAGTTGTTTCTTTTGTTGCTCTCTTATTTGCTTGCCATGTTTGTGGCCCTCTTGCCACCCTATATATCACAACTTTTCACATAATATCTACCATTCAAATTCCATACAATCTCCTTATATACCAAATTTTCCTCTACCCTATTCAGCCAAATCAAAATCCAATTACTCACCCAGCACCACCAAAACTTCCTAAGCAATGGTTCAGTTTTGTCCCCCTTCTGTTGGTCTTCTTCTATATTACCACAGTTTCTGCTTAAACACCACTGCCTCAAGCAGGTCCCACCAACATTACCAAAGTCCTACAAAAAGCAGGCCAATTCACCACCTTCATTAAGCTCCTCACAGCCACCCAGGTTGCCGACCGAATTAACTCCCAACCCGACAACTCAAACCAAGGTCTCGCAATCTTCGCTCCCACTGACAACGCCTTCTCCAATTTCAAAGCAGGCACATTGAATTCAATCAATTCTCAAGAACAACTTCAGTTAGTTCAGTTTCACATCCTCCCTAATCTCTACACCATGTTTCAGTTCCAAACTGCAAGCAATCCTTTGAGCACTCAAGCTCGGAATAGTGGCGATGGCCAATTTCCTCTGAATGTGACAACTTCGGAACCCAGGCAAATGTAATAACTGGGGTTGTTACCGCCACTGTGGCTAATACTATATATAGTGATAGCCAGCTCGTTGTTTATCAGGTGGATCAAGTGCTACTTCCTTTGGGACTTTTTGGCCTGTCACCCACGGCCGCCCCGGCTCCAGCGCCAACTAAGCCTTGGAAGGATGCCCGGGCATCGGATGCTCAAACTGCAGGTACTTATACGCATGTAAAATCTTCAGGGGCGGTGAGAATGACTGGCCAGACTGTAACGGCGGCTTCATTCAGTGTTGTTGCTTTCACTGTGACTGCTTTCTTGTAAGAGTTGATCTGGTTGCTCCGTTTTGTTTCATTGATTTTTGGTTTTTTTTTTTCTTTGTTTTGGAGAGTGCTAAGATGGTTGATGCAGAACATTCTTGGGTATTGTTGTTGCTGAACATTAAATTTTTGGTTGGATGTAAATCCATTTTTTGATTCGACTTTCAGAATGGAGAAGTGCGATTTGTTACTGATCTTAAGATGCTGTGGAAGCAGGATTCCAACAAATACTTGATACAAAGAAGTGATTAAACTTAGACATTTCAACTACAATAGTAGCTTTCCTCTAATAAAGTTCTCCAGTTGTTACACAAGATCTGAATTTAACTAATATGTATAAGCCAAAACTCTCTATTAACTTGTATATATGAACTTAATGTTCTTGTGAGAGGAATATTGCTAAGAGGATGACTTCAAATGGAGGAATCGTATCTATAAATAATAACATAGGAAGGAAAAATTGTATAACGTTTGCAGTTTTAAAATGTAAATACCATATAATAATTGTAGGTGTAAACACTTCCCTTTTAACTTGAAGAAAGGACCCTCTTAAATTGTTATAGAAAACACAAATTTGAAATCAATTGACACAGATGATAGGTTCTTGGGCTGGCTATCCTGCAAAAGGACTTAGAAATGCTGGCCTTTGAGTTGCCAAAATTTTTTGGTAGCTGTCTGTTCGGTTGCCGGCTGCAGTGCAAATGTTTCATATCTAGCAGCTGGTTTTCTGTAGAGACTGAGGTTTTTTTTTTTTTTTTTTTCCCCTTTTGCTGGGACTGCTGATGACACGAATGTTAGGTTCTTGTAGACCATCTTTTTGACCTTTCGGCCAGTTTTGGGGTCAGCTTCGTTCGTTCTTGTGGGGGATTATGGCCTGTGTTTCTTCGCTCATCTGGAAGGTCTTATATTGTCCCATTTATTCTTGGACTGTCCAATCTATGAAAACAGAATGAAGAAACGATCTTCCAAATCCAAGTTCCAATTCTACATATTTCTCTCAGATGGTATCTTCTTTCATTTCAATATAGGGTCAGAACCATCTTGAAGACAAAAATCCACCAAAATAGAGCAGATGTCATGCTTGTACCATGGGGACTGAAAATCAAATTCGAATTAGATGTTAGATGTTTTCCTAGTAATTCAAAATTTTTATTTAGTGTCACCAAATTGGCAATTTGACTAGATTTGCCATAACCAGTCTCAATCACTTTCAATTAAATTTTTTTGAATATTAGGAATTTGGGGTCGTTTATTTGTTGCATAACGAATGAACTTGATCATGTAGTACCATGAAAATAATTTTTCTTTCTAAAGAGGGCCACCCAATAAATTTTGTTCATGCAACTAATAGAATTAGAGAAATAATTGATTTAAACCCTCCCTTTCTTTGCTATCATAAATCAGCTTTAAATATGCCAAAAACAATCATGACCACCTAGAAATTAAAAGTTTAATTTCACATGGTTACAAGCACCCCATATAACATCAAAATAGGGGATCGTAATTCTCAACTGACACTAGGTCCATCACTTCTGCACAAAGGAAAAAAAAAATTCCAAAGCGCATTTCTTAGCCTCTGCAGATTGAGATTGTCTACATATTTACCTCAAATCCTCAACAAATGTTAGCAATTAGTCATACCCTTAATGTCGGAAACACGGATTTCCGACCGTTGTTATCACGTTATCAGAAAAATTCAAAGCCGCCAGGAAAGCCTCCCCCACCACCAGGAAAGCCTCCACCAAAGCCGCCACCAGGGAAGCCTCCTTCAAAAGTGAAGGTAAACTGCTGCCCCCCACCACCAAATGGGTTGAAACCGCCTCCACCACCCATCCCCATGTCCTCAATGTCTTCTCCTCGATCATATCTTGTACGTTTGTCTTCATCACTCAAGACCTAAACCACAAATCACATCGATATTTGTCAGAACATTCACATTCAGGACTGTTTTAATGGGAAAAAGAATTCAAAATTAGTTGACATGATTTTGGACAGGCATAATAAATGTGTTCTACAATCACACAACCATAATTGCAGAGTGGATGACATAGAGTAGAAAAGCAAATTAGATATCGGGAAAAAGTATAATTAACAAAAGAATCAGCTATTTTATTAACAGTACCTCATAAGCTGCAGCAATTTCTCGGAATTTAGCCTCAGCTTCTTCCCTGTCTTCCACATTTTTATCTGGGTGCCATTGCAAGGCTAGTTTCTTGTAGGCACGTTTGATCTCAGCGGCAGAAGCAGTTTTTGAAATTCCCAGAATCTTGTAATAGTCCTTGCGTTTGCTCACCTTTAAGGCTTTCTCAGCCCTCATCAAAGCTTCACGAATATTCATATCCTGAAATCAGAGACAAACTATTACTCTTGGACAGTACAAATATTAGTTTTAAACAAAGAAGAATTTGAGGAGACTGGAACAGTGACAAAGCAAAGACTATAAATTGAGAATGGTTTTCACACACCAAAATTCAACATGATATAGAACAATAATTTCTGCAGCAATTCATTCTAATTTATTGAGGTGATATTTAGAATGTACAAACTCACACCTGAGGGGATTTTTGAGCAGCTGATTTCATATCCTCCACAGCTCCTTCCCAATCCTCTGTTAAGAGTTTTGCTTCTCCCCTCTGAAATATAACAACCAGATATGTAACTCTACTGCAGAATATGCCACTAAAATACTGAAAACTTCCCATCTCAAGGTACTAGGTGTCTATGAAATAAGCTATTAATGGCATTGACAACATAATTTACTCATGGTAAGGATAAACATTGTGATGTTTTAATTTGAAGGCAAACCTGAACAAGAGCTTCAATAAGTTCCTCATTGATCTTAAGAGCTTCACTACAACTGTCCAAAGCATCTTTTCCTCTGCCAAGCTTGACTTGTACTTTACACAAGCCAAGATGAAGGTTTACATTATGAGCTAGATGATTACGGTCTAATGCCAATGCTGCTTTAAATTCTTCCACAGCTACACGCAGCTTTCCCTTATTTGCATTATCTTCAGCCTGTATAAAGCAAGATTACAAAGAACCATTAGCACCCTTAAAAAAAGACATGAACCAAAATCAATAATGAAAAATAGGTCTTACACTTTTACTCTTTTTTAGTAGGTTTTTCAATCCAAAATATGCCTTTTTCAGTTCACCATGCTCTGGATCTAAGCGAAGACCTTTCTGGAAATGCCTGAACATGTGCCCAATTATATTACACATCATATCAGAAATTATAACATCCCAATAAGTCAACAAAATTTGCCACAAAGCAAACCTCATGGCTACATCATGATCCGCTAAATAGTAGTATGCACGGCCACGAAATAACAATGCCTGTAAATTGTTCTCGTCTTCCTTGAGAATGAACCCAGATTCAGAAATGGCACTCTCATACTCTCTATCCGCAATCAAAAACTTCACTTTGAGAAGCTTAGCCTGGATAAAATAATGGATATGGAATCAACAGGGTAGTGGTTGCATATACCACATGTCAGACCAAACCAATGCTTATTTACTTCCAAACCATAATAAATGACTACTGAAAAGTGATATATATGACGACATGCTTGTTTAGCGTAGCTATCAAAATTCTCAATAATCATTTTAGGTCTAATGATTGAATTATAACCTATTTTAGAAATGGTTGTCCTTTTAAATTCTTTCAATGATCAATTATAGACAATAATCCCTATTGAAACTAAAAGCTACTTAAAGTTGCTTTTATTCTAATCAAGATTCTACAAATAAAAATACTAAAATATGTATCGATGGAACCTTATTTTTCTTTTCTTTTGTCTTCACTGTCCTTGTTCCAACAATAACAAAAACTTGTCTTGCTCTCACTTTCTCCATTGTCCTTTTTACTAATTTAATACTAAAGAATATTTTTTATACATTAACCAAACAAGGATAGAATATGCATAATCAATTATCAAAAGATGTTACAAAACATATAATGGATTCTATATAATCAATCACATCAAAATCAACTATTAATTATCAATTATCTCATCACTATACCAAACAAGCCCCCATTTAAAACTACAATATCATAAAACAAATATTACCTCTGTGCAAGCAGGAGAAAAAACTAGTACAATTTTATCAATATATTCCAAGGATTTTGTAAAATTGCCCAAGTCAAAGAAGGATTGAGCTGTTTCTAGAGCACTTTGAGCTTGCAACAACTGAGAGAGCTCCTTTTCTGCAGCTGAATTGCCAGGTTTTAACTCCAGAAATTTTTTGTAACTCCTTTCAGATTCCTCATATCTACATTAGCCAGAAAGCACCTGAATCAGATAATTTTCCAATCAGGAGTTTCAGCAAGCATGGAATGGGGGAAGTGGGAGAGAATATTTGCAAAGAGAAGGACAAAGAGTAGCATGATGGTCACTTTTTGAACTGAGAGACTATTTGTGAGAGAGGTTGTCTTTTATTTCTTTGCTTACTCATTTCAATTAATCACAGTAAATCTTAAAAAATTGATGGGTAATTGATGATTTGATCCAACGAGTATTGAATCAGTACTACCATCCACCATTGCCAAAGAGCTGATCCAGCGAATTACACTTCAGCAAGATTCATATTAGCTTTCTTTTGACAATATCACTTGCGCAGATGAACAAGAACTACAGGGAGTGCTCCATATGATGACACCAATTTGATCAATAGATTTTCAGACCCACAAAAGAATAAGGCCACTAGAAGATAAATACGACAACTTTTGGGCATTCCGCTCATCTTGCCTTAGTCAGATTTTACATAACCATTAAATCATATGTTTTATTATTAAGTACAAACATTACCTGAGCTTGAAAATCAGAGGCGGGGGTGGGATAATATACTTGCAAATAAAGCACACCTGCATATCCGGCGAAGAAGAGATGCTCGGCGTAAGTATGCTTCTGAAAGGGTGGGATCAGCTTCAATGGCAGCATTGAGATCATCAAGTGCTTCGCTGTAACGTTTCACTTTTATGCTTTGTGACGCCTTCTCAAACAATTCCGCAGCATTACCTGGTTTTCCATCTGTCCACATTCAAATGTATTGGGGACTAATGCTTTTCACACACAAAACAACAAGTTGGCACCCACTGATAGATAAAATAAGAGCCTCTATCGTCAGGATTGTGTATTCAGGTTTTCTAAATCGATATTAGAGAAAAGCGGAGATGTGTTATCCTCATCATATCAAAAGAAAATACGAGCGGCAAACATATTGCAATCTACATAAGAAGGCCAGTTTTGTTGGATAGCACCATGCTTAATTGAAAGCACCATTCCTAACCCCCCCCCCCCTCAAAACATAGCCAAAATTTGCATTAGTACTATCCAGATTGCAATTAATGTTTGCAGCAAAATGTAGCAATTTTAATACGAAAATTTCAGGGATCAGCTGTAAGTCACATGTATAAGTTCCATAGAAGATCTATAGTAGGAAGTTTGGAAACAACAACAAAAGTAGCGACGACTAAACGACCAATTAAACAGAAATGGGCCGGTCCTAAGAGATCGATCGGAGAACTAAATTACATACCTAGAGCAGAAACCAGAGGTTGCAGGAGGATGAGTTGGCAAATCAAAACGAAATTGAGTATAAAGACCATGTATAGCAATCCTCTCCACGCAACGGCTTCCATGGGCGCCGCAGAGAAATCCAGAAGTCTAAGCATTGCGTCGTCTTCTTCGATGATTTCAAACCCTATTAGTATGTCACGGTTAAGACTACTATATATATTGCAACATTTCAGACTGAGACGGCTTCACAGAGGCAAGATAGCGCTGAAGGAGCCATTGTTTACATTGAAATTTTCGATATCACTGAAAATTAAAATAAAAAACGGAGGCAGGTGTTCTCGATCTAACATGTCACGCCACGTAATTTGAACCAATCTGAAGAGTACACGTCAACCCTGTAGGCACCTGTCTAATATATCTGCGTGTAAAATATAAAATATATGGAAAAATTATGTATAAAATACTCCGTTCTGTAGAGAGTGATTGCATTTAACTTCGTTAATTTTGAAAATTTTATAAAATTTTTACATTAACAGTAATTATTTTATTATATTATATAATTTTTATCAACATTTAATTAATAATTAAAATATTACTCAAAATTAATTTATTATATTATTTACACATAATTTTATAATTTATCTATGCTAATAAAAAGAAGATTTAAAAGGGATGAACTTCATTTTTTTTTATTTCCTAAAGAGTCTATATTTACATGTTTCAAAATCTAAGAATATAAAGGATAATTTCATAATTTTAATTTAATTATTAGATTTAAAAATTTTAATATATATCTTTAAAAATTACCCTTTTATTTATTTCTTTCTCTCTCTCCCATAATTTTTAAAATATAACTTTTTCATCTACTATTTATAATTATTTCTTTTGCTCTCTCATTCAACCCTTTTCATTTCTCTTTCCCTCTATTATTCCATCTCAATTTTTATTTTTTCACAAAATTTTAATTCATATATCATGAGTTTAAAAAATGTTATTTGAGAAAGTTTTAATCCCTTTAACTAATAGTTTGAAAAACAATTCAATCAAGAAGGGTAATTTAATTATTTAGTTAACAGCTCAATTTTTTTACACTTAAACCCTATCTATTTATAAAATTAAATTATTTCAATTTGTCACTACATTTAAAATTATTTAAATAAGCACAAGATCTATATTAATTAATATTTAAAGATATCAATTGGTAAAAGTTAAAATTTAAAATTACTTATGCATTACTAAACATGTTATACCTTTTTACACTAACTGAAAACTATTTAATTAGGGGAGAATACATGTAACCTCTTTAAATTTTACTTGAGTTTTAAACTTAATACATAAATTTTCAAATGTAATACTCTACTCCCTTGAAGTATTTAAAACCATGAGACAGTTACTTGTGTTAAAACTAACACCTAAGGTCATGTGATTACCACGTGAACCCTTTTGTCATTTTTCTTGATATTTTTGTTGCAAAAAGGAACAAGACAAGAACTCAAAATACATAACTAAAAATATAATGCAAATGTGTTATTTAGTGAGTTAACAAGAAAAGAAACAATAGCTCATAAGTCAAGTTTACAATGTCATGACAGGGCTTCCTTCTAAGACTTCCTATAATAAGATTGTACTGTGTTGAATGTTATTGGTCTCACATGCTTTGTTTCAACAATGGCTCTATATTTTTGAAGTTGCTTGAAATTAACTTTTTCTTTGTAGGCATTAAAGATGATATTTGACATCTTATTTTTCTGATACAGAGTGAGCAAAGCGCTCAAAAGGGTCTTGGTGCTAGCCTTTAAAGGACAATATGAACCGACATTATTTGGAGGTCAACCAAGACCTGTAGGTATGACACCTTATTTGCTACTTGAAACTAATGAGTATAGGGTTGATTATGAGGAAGTGATGAGGATTCATGCAAAAAGAGAAAGGTGGACATGCTGGGAAAATGCAGAAATTAGCAAGGAGAGAACTTTTGAAGAAGCCTTTGGTAGCTTATGGGTTTATTAAGAAACCTCTATTCTTGCTGGGTATAAACATATACATTCTGATAGTTATGTTATGTACGAGGGCAATGATATAAAGTGCACACTTTTTATCTAAAACAAGAGAGCTTCATAAAGAAAGTTTTGTTCTTTTCTATTATGGTTCAGAATATATGAACCCATCTGTGAAATTAACACTATACATAAACCACTCATTTTACTGATATTTGACGGAAAATAACACGTCTGTTTGGGGAATAAGTATACGGTTCATTGCAATCAACAAAAATTTGTGTTTGACGTATCAATAACTAAAGTAGAGTAATCTTAATTACAATTCAAAGTTAAAAAAAAAATCTTTCTAGAACTATAAGAATTTGAACAATAGATATTTAAACTCCGTAGGTTATGCTTTAGAGCAGAGAAATGAATCAATCTCAGCTTCTTTCAAACACGCTCTGTTTTTGCGTGCCTACAATCTCCTGTTAGCTCTGGTTTTTTTGCTCTGGTGAAGCCTTTCTTTTCATAACCCGGAAGGCAAAATAAAAGGAAAATGATCATATGATGCCATCGTGACTTAGAGTGTTAACAGTTTTAACATTTTGGGGGTAAAGTGTTATGCTTTAAAATTTATGTATTAAGTTTGAAACTTATATAGAGTTTAGCGAGGTTGTCTGTATTTTTCTCATTCAACTCCTACCAAGTACATTTTTCTTTTTAATTTTCTAAATAAAAAGAAAAACTCCTAAACACATGCGAAAACATGGGTGAAAAAGCTAGTTTTTAAGAATAGAATTAAAATTCTCTATATCTAATTTAATTTAATTTTTATTAATTATATAATATATCAATTACATGTAAAAAATGATATAATAATATCATGATTTTTGTTTAAAAAATTCTTAAAAATTAAGTAATTTAATAAAATAACTAATTAAATAACTAATGAGTTTTACTTAAAAGTTTTATATAACTGAAGAATAAAATCCAATTATTCAAAATTGGACGAGGGTAGAAAGTAGTTTGTTTTCACATCAAATTTGAAATTTATTTTTTATAAGTAACTAATAAATTAGTTAATTATGTAAAAAGTATTTCATAAAATTAATTATTAAATTACTTAAAGATATAAAATGATATAAAGAAATATGTTAATATAAATAGATACATGAATTAAATTAATTTATATTTATTTAAAATTTAAATTTAAATTATATTAATGGAATCAAAATATTTAAAATAAAAATATAATTATTCAAATTTTAATTAATTATATTTTATGACTTTATTTACTTTCATAATTTTTATATAATTATTATTTATAACAAAAAATAATCATTTAAAATAAAACTAATTATATTCTATAACATTATATATTTATTACATACATATTTTTATATATTTATAGTTTAAAATAAGGATATAATTAACAAATTAAATTAATTCTAATTTATGACATCATATATTTAATTAATCATAATTCATGATATTACATATTCATTTACTTGATTATTTTTATTTAATTATTTATTTACTTATTTAATTAATTTTATTTTTATTATTTAAAATAAAAATATAATTATTTATTGAAGGCATGAGTTGCAAAATTAATAAAAGGTTTAAGAATAAATTTGAAAGATATTAGCTCATAAATTATAAGTTTTCAAAACAACTTATTAAATTAATTTTTTTTGATAAATTAGTATATGAAAACATCCCTAAAGTTTAGCCTGTAATTTATTTATCAATTTAGTAAATTATAAGCTAATTTATTTATTGTATAGAAAATAAAACTTTAGAATGTATATTTATAAAATTCTATAAATATTAAAAATGAAATTTAAAGTTATTTTTAAAATTTTTAATATTTATTAAACTAAAGTTTATGAATTTACCATTTTATATTTATTGAAAAATTTTATTTTACTATCAGAATTCATTTTTTACGCAGAGAACCAATCAAAAAGAATACCACGCAGAAAGTGATGACTGGTGATATAAGGGGTAAAAATAAAGTGAACCATTTTTTAACAAATTTTTCATTTGATAAAAGAAAATAAAATTAGTTGATTTGGTTTTGTACACATTGTTCAGTTTTTTATCACGAGATGACTTCTCAGTTGGCAGGTCGATTTATGTGGTTGGCATCTGGGTTCGTACAGTCAGGCCCATTGTTGGGGCATTTTAAGAATGGGCCCGAAGTTTAGAAACAGCATCCAAAAACTGGTTAAGCTAGTTATGTACAAATAATAATAATAATAATAATAAATCAAGTAGTTGAGCTAGTTACAAAATTTATGTGACGAAGTGGGAGTTTGTGCCATAGCAATCCTTATTAAGTGGTAGTTTCAGGATCTATAGATTTCAATTGAATTGAATTGAAGATATCAACATTATGTTGGAATAAATTTTTATTTATAATAATTTCTAGATCTTAAATATGAATTATAGCATGAAACAGATGAAATCAAATAATTCAAACATATGATTAAAGAGGATTTAAGTAGTTAAATACTTGATACATGACATTCCAATCTCAATTTAATACATTTGATTCTTTGAATGGTCTCCTCATTATCTCCAACTTCACCTTTAATAAATCTCAAAATTTGCATTACAAAAATATTATTATGAGATGCAAACTGCTTTAATCATAACCTTCTTTTACCATTCTTTCTCTTTCAAGAGAAGATCAAGTTTGAGTACTAATAGAACAACACAAATTAAGATAAGGTTATTGGAATCAAAGGATCTTATTAAATACATTAAATTGGGTCATGGATCCAACCCATCATAGGACTCACGTAATTGGCCTACATTTAACTCATAATATCACGTAGAGCCCAATCCTTAATTGTCACTTTATTTAAGTTGACATAACGTAATTTAACATTAACTACTATTTAACAAATTAATGTGAGACTTATAATAAAATTTCTAACAATCTTCCACTTAAGCCCACATTAATTTATAAAAGATAACTACTCAGAAGGAATTAATGTTAAGCTGGTATTATTTCACCATAAATTTAACTAAATTTTTAAGTATCCAACAATACTAAATATTATATCCAAATGATATCAATGTTAAACATGTTCAATACCTACACTTCATTAATCAAATGATTACATATATCATGTATAATAAGATTTATATTATCTTGATGTGACTAAATGTAAATTCCTCACACAATGATCTTAGCATCTATCCAAGATGCCCAATAAGAATTAATATTCTTAACACATTAATAAAACAAAGTCTAAATGTCTCTACTCATACGCCACAACTAAAATGTGCACAATATATGGTGAAGATACAAATATTTTGTTATGAGTATTTCATTTAAATATATTATAAGATATCAATAAACTCATATCAACAAAACTTCTACTAACTCAGAATACCAAAAAAGGCTTAGGTAAATTCATATTTTTCATATCATCATACTTTTATATTTAACCTTAACCTTTAGTTAGTGGATTTATGAGCATATTATCTATGAAAATTAAGTAATATACTTACATATTTTCTCTCTTACAAATAGGTATTTTTAATTTAAAGTCTTTTACGTAGGCAAATTGGTTATTGCTAAGAGAATATTTATAACAGTAGTATTCTCACAATATAAATTTAGTTAAAGCTAGAAAATTCCTAACTTGTCAACTTGATAAAAAATTTATTACACATGACATGTCCTACCCATTAAGGGAGGTTATTGTAATTGACTGCACAATAATTCCATGATGCAACGCCTTTTAACACATATCCAGTCATAATTTTACAATTACTTGGACAACTGATAGAACAAGTTTGAACAACCTATACATACAAGATCTTCTAATCTTTTATAGGTCAATATATAATCATTTCTTTAACTCAAATACAATATTATTTGTAGCCTAAAACCACTTGACCTAAATTAGTAATAGGTTACGTATAACCAACATATATGGGGCGACTCTTATCACTTAGAAAAATACTTGGCCAAAGCATTTTCGATTAACAAACATGAGAGCACACTAACATGTTGGACTCTTTTGATACCAAAATAATATAAGCCAAATACTTTTGGAATCTATACATTATGGGCCTATCACAGTTTACTTCCAAGATTCTAACTAGGTTTAATTTAATTGTTTTGTCTCAACTAATACGTTTATACGATAACTGACTTAGAAAAATGTCATCGTCACACAAATATAAAATTACCAAAATGCTCGAATTCATTATATATTGATTTGCACTACTCTCCTAATATCCAAAAGAAATTGCAATATCACTAAAATAAGATACAACTATGTAAACAAACATTTTTCATTCATAATATCATAACTTCAAACACATTCATGTTTGGATACAAGTGCACCCAATTGTCAAATAGTAGTTCCACTCTTCTTATGTGTGGTCACAAGGCAAGAATAATCACACTCACAATCTCAATTAAAGCACACATTTATCATAATCAAACAATAACCTATACAATGCCTTTATCGTATCATTTACAAAAGTTCAATCGATGGTAATTAATAAGAAACAATGGCGCTTTGGAAACACCATTATACATCACAATTTTTATCATAATAGGAAGCAACTAGGATCACAAGTTTTTTATACTCATTCATATTAAGGTATATATTCATACATATTCAGTCTCTTAGTTTTATAACATATTATCCTAGTATATAAAACAAATAGAATGTAGGGAAATTAAGTAGAAAAGTCCATAAAATAGTTATAAACTTACCTAGGAATGTCCATTTGCTCCAAGGATCCCCAAATATTCCACTTTCATCTCTTTTTGCTTTTTCTTACTTCATAATTTATGAAGATAATTTATAAATATTAATATTACTTATTTTATGATCATTCTATTATTTACTTATTATATAAATATCATAAATTACTTATCTTTGATGTTTATAGATTATACAACCCATGTTGGACTTTAATAAATCATGAAAACACAAAATTTGACTATAGGGTTGTCATAATTATGACCTTTAAATGATATTTTATAAATGATTAAAAAATCATAAATAGATTATTTGTAAAAACTTATTTCATGTGAAAGTATATTCAATTAGCTTTCTATGCATTACTCATTCACCTAAATTGGTTAAGATTTGAAAGTATTATGCCTTTTAGAAGATTGACATGAAAAGTTTATTTTTTGAAATCTTGAATTTTTTATCTTTATCCACTATTTTAATAATATCTTAAAATATAGATAAGATTTTAATTTGAAACTAATTTTATTTAAAAGTAGACTCAATTACTTTAAAATGATAGGTAAATTTTTTAAAATAGATGTAAGATAAAGAAGTTATACATTTTTTAAAATTAGCATAAAAATTTGAGTATGTGAATTGATTGACTAATTGATTCACCTACCTAGTTACACCTCTAAACCCTTAAAATCAATCAATCACTCGACTTTGAAGCCTAATTTTGCCATTGGACCTTTAACATTGATTGATCATTTAATTCACATATGAAAATCTCAATTTTTGTAATAATTTCACTGTTCATACAATCTTAAATGTCCTGTAAATGTGTATTTACACTAAACTTTAATACAATCATTTATACAACCACCTATCATATCATATCACCTTTTTTCATCATTTATTACTTCGACACATCAAAACAAACAATATTCAAGCAAAATCACAAAATAACCAATATTCTATTAATACCATTATATAGCAACAAAGCCCATAAATTAGTTAAATTATTCACTCACCTTGTATGAAAAGTGATGCTAAAAAGCTAGTTTGAAGATCCTTCAACCCTAATCACATTAAAATTCATAGATTCTAGAGTTAGGGTTTAAGGTTCCTAACAAAACTAAATAACCTTAAGTTTCTTCATCAACCAAGAAGAAATAGGAATAATTCTTAATAAAAGTTATGTTCTCACCTTGATTGGATAAAGATAATAATAAAAATTAAGGTTCTCCTTGCTTAACTAGTAGAGTGGAAGGAAAGAATGTAGAAAGAATTAAGGAAATTGAAAGATGAAGAGAAATGAGTGAGATTAAGGATTTCGCGGCTAAAATATAGGTTAGAACTTTAAGAATATTTTTGAAAAAATGCTCATAAACTTTTTTCATACTCATACACTTAATTATATTAATTCAAAACTTTGTACTTCATAATTTTAATACATTTTCCTCATTAGTTTTTCACTAAATTCATATTCATATAATCTTGATTTTATCAATTTTATTTTATTCTATATTTTACATATAAAATTTTAAAATTAATCAAATTTATCAATTACCTCAAATATTCTTTTTTACAAAATAATTTTTAATTTACTATAATTTAATAAGGGCATAACAAATATCATGGCCCATGACAAATGGAATTTTAAATTTTAAACTTCATGATCAACTCATGTCATGTTTTCTAAGAAAATCAATTTCTGGACAAGTTACTCTCACCTTCAATCACATATCAATTTCTTAAAACTAAAATAATACCTCAATGTATAACAAACATAAGAGAAATTAAAGCTATTCATGAAGCAATGGGTAATATATAACTTTATAAGGTTATGATGTTCTAGAAACTAACTTAGCACATAAACATGCATTCATCTAAAAGGTGTCAACATAGGACATGCATCCACTTAGTTATAAAGTATAATAATGCTTCTAGTAGAGCTATTTTAATCATATTTGTTATATATATGTGTCCTTAGCAGAGATAACTAAAAACAATTACTAGGAACAGAAGGCAATAACATGTATACATGACAGTAACAAATAATTTATCATAAAAAATACACCAAAACCACAATTGTATAAATATATTTACATCACATAGCATCCAATTAGAAGAGAGAGAATAAATTACACAATTTATAAAATTTCTTCAAAATTTCTAAAATATTTAACTATAATTCAAAGCCGTTAACCAAGCTTTAATATCAATTGCTGGAATAAATTTTCATTTATAATAATTCTTTGATTTTGGCTATAAATTATAGCATGAGATAGGAGAAATTAAATAAATTAAAGAGGATCTAATTAATTAAATACTTGATAAATGACATTTCAATCTCAATTTAATACATCTGATTTTTTAAATGATCTCCTCTTTATCTCTAACTTCACCTTCAATAGATCTTAAAATTTGTATCATAAGAATATTGTTATAAGATGTAAACTATCTTTATCATAATCTTCCTTTTCCATTATCTCTTAATAGAAGATTAGGTCTAAATATCAATAGGACAATACAAACTAAAGTAAGGTTACTAGAGTTAAGGGGATCTTATTAAATACATCGAGTGGTTGTTTGGTTGGGGGTAATCAGGAAAAGAAAAGCAAATTATAGGATTTTATTCTTTTTGTTTTTGTTTAATTCAAAAAAAATTCATTCTCTTTCCTTATTATTTCTTAATGAAATTACCTTAATTAAGGAAATGGTGATTCTTTCCAAATCCTTAGGGGGTCTCATTCTCTTTCTCCATCTTTAATATGATCATTAATATAATAAATATAATAAAAATATTTAATAATATAAAAAATTAATAATTAATTAAATAATATTCTTAAATACTAAATAAATAATAAATATTATAATATTATTTAATTATATTGATAATATTATAATACTTTTAAGTTATTAATAATTAATAATATTATTAAAATAATAAATATTAAAAATAATAATATTAATAAAATATTAATCATTAAGTAAATAATAATAATTTTACTTTTAATAATAATCATAATATAATTAAATAATATTTAAATAATAAATAAATAATCATCATTAAATATTAATAATATTATTAATATTTAATTATTAAATAAATAATATTATTAAATATTAAATAAATAATACATATTATAATATTATTTAATTATATTAATAATATTATAATATTTTTATGTTATTAATAATTAATAATATTAATAAAATAATAATAAATATTATAAATAATATTTAAATAAATAATAATTGAAATAATATGAGTAATAATAAAAATAATATTAATAATATATTAACAATTAATATTAAATAATTATAAAAATTATAATATTAATAAATAAAATAATAATAAGATAATAATTAAAATAATTATTTTAATAATAATTATAAGTAAATCATTTTTTAGTATAATAATTATTAATAAAATAAATTAAAAATACTTGATTCTATTTTTTGTTTGAACCAAATAAATTAAATAATCAGGAGTTATTTTTTTCTTTTTTCCCTAATTCTTTTTCTTAGTTTGAACCAAACGGCTCGTAAGTTGTTTATTATGGATCTTATCTATTATAAGATCCATGCTCAACTAACCTTTATTTGGTTCATAATACCATATAGAGCCTAATCATTAATTGTCACTTTATTTGAGCTCACATAATGTAATTTAATATTAACTATCATTTAATAAATTAATGTGAAGCTTACAATAAAATTTCTAACACATTATCAATATAATCTACTATTTGTTTAGCATTATAGCCAATAATGTAAGTAGTAATTTTGATTTTAACCATCACATTCCATTAATATTTTAATTTTTAAAATATGCTTTTATGTTATATTTGACTAATTATATAGCTAAATAGTGAAATACGATGATTAATACAAATATTTCAATATTTGTATTTTATTCTTTAAATAACTAATTTTTATTTGTAGTTTTGACTTATTTACTATTTTTTTTATATTTTTCTCATTTTCCTTGTTATTATTGGAGCAATTTGAACTAGTCTCATCTAAAATGAAATAATTTTTTCGTTTGGCAACTGGCATTGAATACGATATATAAACTTATTTTCAATTATTTAATGGATAGGAATTTACTTAACAGAAGTAAAGTTTGATTTTCATTTTTTTTTAGTAATTCATTGTTGATTGGTGTTATTCTATTGGTGATAAGCTTAGAAATATTATCAATCCTATCATAATTATAAAATTTTATTATTATGTTCACTTTCTTTTATTATAAATGGAGTGTTTTGATATCACAGTTAAATAATATTAAAATTCAAGAAGTAATTATCCTCAGTGGAAATAGGGCTAAAATTTCTAATATTATAATAGGAGCAGAAATATTTCAAACGAATTTTGAATAGTGCAACTCAAAATGTAAATAATGTTGGATTGAATCTTCTTTGATATTTTATGTTTTTTTAAGAGTTGACTTTTCACATATATAATTGTAATGAGTTAATAATTTTTATTATAAAAAATAAATTACTAAATTGATTTTTTAAAAATAGAGGTATATCAAATTTTACTGAAATTTTTTATATTATATTATATAAGAATATACACCTTTAATTTGTACAAAAAATCCATTTATTAAAAATAAATATTAAATTAAGTTTTCTTAAAAATTATAAATAATTAATACAAGATAGACTTTAAAAAATATAATATAACCTTAATCTTTTTAAAATCAATTCAATGTTTAAAAAGGATTATGCAATGACGAATGAGAATTGTCGTTCAACCATAAGTCGAGTCATATTCTGAATAAGACGTAGATTGTCAGCTTTTCCTATTCATATATTAGTTTAATTTACGTGTATTCAAAATTCTATTTTTAATTTTTAAAATATTAGTAATTATAATCAATTATTTTATTGAATAAAAATAAAAATATATATTATAATTAAAGCATATAATTATTTTTCACAAAAAATTGGAAGGTCTGGGCATTTATTAATCAAATGAAGACATCATTATTTTATTAAAGAAAAATTACGAACTTCATTGGAATTCAACTTAGAAGGACAGGGGCTAAAAAAATTGTAGTAAAAATATTTATTTTAGTGATGGTAGGAATTTTTAAATTACTGTACTCATACATATAAAATCTTAAAATTAAACTTAAAATGCGAAGAAAGATAACAATTTTAAATAAAATCATATATTAGTTGAATTAAATGGATATGACAAATATATTGTAAGAAAGAATATCCATATTTGTTGTTAGAAACATGCTTCACACATATTTACCGTAAAGAGTGTATTATACTATATATTTCCTTTAACAAAGAAAAAGATTATGATATATCATTAATGCAGTGATGTATTAATATATCACTAAATTTTATTATATATTAAGTTTATTTTTTTAAAATCAAATTTAATACATTACATTATAATAAATTAATGATTAAATCTATTAGTAGACCAATATACTATTATATTAGTAATACATCATAATCACTTCTTTTAATAAAATCTGAGATCCGTAGAACTCTAAATTTTAGAATTTATAAAAATGTGATTTGTATCAAAATTAACTATGATAATAAATTAATTTAGTAGTATATTAATATATCATTAGATTAATAATATATTATAAAAAAATTTAAAATATTCTTAAAATTTTTAAATTTTAAATAATATAGCATAATATAAATTATCGGATGAAATTATCAATGTTGTGACACACCGTCCAATATGTGAACCCAAGATATTATAACAAGGCCCACGTTATAATCATTTCCATTTTTTTTTGTGATCATAATCATTTACTTTAATCAAGGCAAAATGCCGTGTCCGTCGAAAATAAGAGAGGAAAATAAATCCCGAATTAATTGGAACCATTCAATTTAAATCTGTAAATAATACTTTTTTTGGAATGGATGGTGGATGCATTAAAATATAAATTTTCGCAATACATTCGGATCACTTTCTTCGGTACCCACAATTGTGCTCTGTCCAGACTCTGTGTTAGGATTACGTAAGGGCCCAGTTAGCACAATTTAGTAATTAGTAATTTGCCGTACGGACGCTTGCTTCCCCGTTGTGTTGTTGGCTGAATGGGTATTCTAAAGCCAACAGGTTTCGGATTCGAAGCAGCCGAGGAGGTGAAGAGAATAAAGGAATGAGGTGTTTTAAAATACCTCTACTTTTGCATTTTTTTTATAGGCTATTAATATTCAAGAAAGAAAATTAGATTTTTTTTTTTGTGAAGTGGAAAGGAAACCAGTTTATTTTAAAGGTAATTAGTATGAAATAGATAAAACTATGAAAGGGTAAATGAAAAATCTTTGTCCTACCATGCAAACTACTACATATAATAAAATATTAATCCAATAAATAAGAATATCTATTTAAACTAATAATTTTAAGAGTATTTATTTCAAACAAACTCTTATAATATAACACTCTTATATATATAATATATAATGGAATTGATTTTATTATAAAGAAGTAAAGCAAATTTAACCGCTAATATTAATTTTAACATAATATTATATAAAATTAATATTGAGAATTATTTTTATAAAATATTTATATAAATATTATCAATTAAAATAAATGTATATAATTTATTGAGTTTAAATTTGATATAGAATTTATGTAAAATATTTTATACTATTAGTAAACAAGAAAATAATGCATAGAATTTGTAACAATAGCAAGATAATTTTAACAAATTTTTTATTTACATGATAATATAAATTTATTTCATGCTCATGAAAGAAATTATACACATATTTTTATTAACAATATTATATATGTCGAAAATGAAATCTAAATATAAGTTAAGGACTATTATTAAATATATAATGATAGGATAAATTTGTAAAATTTAATTTAATAGATATAAAAGATTTAAAATTGTATTTTAGATTCCATTTCTAGTACCTATAACATTTTTATATTTTTATAGTTAAAATTTATAAAAAAAAAATCAATCATTTGTTCACAAATATCTTATCAATTTATATACTTAATGTTCCTTTATATTATAATTATATTTTATATCATCCTTGTATATACAAATAATTTGAATTAAATCTATAATAAAATTTTAAATAGAAAGGAATATATTTTTTTATTATTCTTACTAATATAAATACACTCAGGGGCATGCAATTTTACACTATGCATCCCCAACAAAAATAATAAAATTACACACACACACATATATATACCTATAAATTATAATTATTACTTCCATAGTTTACAAAAGATTGCTTTCATAATTTTTTTTATCAATTAAAAGAGAATTTTTTTTATAATAATAAAGTGATAATTTACTTAACACACATGTGCAAAATTTTGGATTCGAACCTCAAATATCATGCAAAATAAAGCCTTTAAAGGCAGTATTAAGTGCCATTATACCACTAAGATATTGGCAAAAAGGGATTTGAACAAAGTTAAGAATAATTGAAATTTAACTTATTACACACATTAATATATATGAATAAGAATTTAAAAACCAAAATAATATTTTACTTTGAGTTAACCCATGATTGTATCCTTGAAATTTATTCTCATTGTATATTTAGTCTTCCAAATATTGAGTTTCTTGTTACAACTCCTCTAAAAAGGTTCATTGTATATTTAGTCCTTAATATTAAGTTTTTCATTATGAGTCCTAAAAAAAATCCATTTAAAACTTTTCAACCTTGCATCAATAAGTTTTAATAAAGTATGCCTAGCCACTAATTTTGCTAAAAATGACTTGTTAGATATAACAAAAAAAAGTATGCTTATACATCAGTAATTTTGTTAAAATAACCTGTTAGATTTAACAAAAAATAAAACAAACTATGTCATTCACCTTGAGTTTTTCTTGAATAAGGCATCTGCGGTTAGAAACCTTTGCATTCTCCATTAAAAGAGACAATAGTTTACAAATATTAAAACAAATAATGATAAATATTTATCATTGTTTAATTTGTTCTTTCTAGGTTCCACTTTATCCCTTCCTAACATTCTACCTCAAATCTAGTATTATTTTGCATCACATTTCCAATCATAATATCATTCAAACATAAATACATTCTCCATTAGAAATTCCATCAATAGAAACATAAACAACATTTCCTTGAAATATCATAAAATAAATAAAACTAGACAAGCTAGGAAAATATTCGAGTATGTACTTATTTATGGTCGTCTAGAAAGTGACTCTAGATGTGATACTCAAGTATATACTTGAGTGTACTTGTCTAAAGAGCAAATCCTTTGTGATCTCAAGTATGAACATCTACAAATGTATTTTGGTTTTATACTTAAGTATGTACTTAAGCATAACATGCATTTTTTTAGAAAATTGCTATGAATTTACTATAGATAAGTTCATTTCCTATCGTAGTCAATATATATACAACCTTGAAATTATCATATAGTCCAAAATCATCATTTAACTCATCCTTCTAACATTACTAATAACAAATCACTTAATAATACAAGCTTCACTCATAAAATCATTATTTCATCCACACATTAGCATAAGTTATCAAATTAAAGATAGACATGCAATTTCTTAAAACTAACTAAATTATTAATTTACTAGTTTTATGAATGAAAAAAGGAGAAGTTAAGGAAGGTGAAGCTTGCTCTAAACATCATTAAATTAAGTAAACTCAAAATAGGTAAGCAAAATTAAATTGATTTTTTGCAAGATTCTTCATTCCTCTTTTTATAATAGTAACTCCAAGAATCCTATCCTAAAAATTAAAATCTAGTAAAGGTTTACTTTATTCAATTAAAGTTATGAAGGATTGGTGGTGCTTGGGAGCTCATTCTTGCCCATTTGAGGAATGGAAGATTAGAACAAATATAAAGAGAAGGATGAAATCAGTGGAAAATTTTACAAGGAATAAAGGGAAGAGATAAGTTTGGTCTTTTTAATGTAACAAGGGTAGTTTTATAAATTTGGAAGCCAAGTACAATTTAGGCAAGTGTGATACTAAATTTCTCTCGTACACTTTTCATCAAATCTAACTTTACACAACCATTTAACTAACTTAATACTTCCTATATTCATCATAAATCTCTAATCTTTCCTCAAATAAAACATTCTTTTAACAATAACTAGAAAAAATACACATATACATAAATACCAATTGAATAATTTAAACAAATTCCTTTATTTCTAAGAGGTATAATAGTTAGTTATACAAAATTGGATGATAAAATGGTGTGGTCTATGCAAAATATCAAGCAATTGATTTTATCAAGAAATGATAGCATTAAAATATTAATATTATGTTAAAATTAAAAGTATTTTTATTGGTAAGTGCAAATCTAAAAAATTGATATTAATTGTTTGTATTCTTTATAATGTATAAACTTAATTAGTTATCTTAATTAAATATTACATCTAAATTTTTTAATGACATATTTCTTAGTGCAAAATACAGTTTGTAAGGAGAAGATGATAAAGGGAAGAAAATTTTTTATGTAAGATAATTGTCACAAATATATCAAATGCTATGCATATAAATTTCAATTTGTCATTTTGCATATGTGAAGAAAAAACTTTATTTATTTATCACAAGTAAATAAATAAAGTAATAATTACTTATCTTTATAATGAGAATACTCCTATCTTGTATATATTTGTTTTTGACTTAAATGTCAAACAAGTATTTATTGTTATATGTATATCCTTACTATTAGATATGATTCATACATAATAAAACCTTCAAAACCTTTATGAGAAGATATCATAAAATAAAATAGAAAATAAGTTAGAAAATGTGATATACTTAAAATATGTTACGAAGAACATTATCTTTTAAGAGACTTTGCCTTTATTATTTGCTATAGAATTTGTGATAAATCACTCCTAAGATTTATCTAAGTACTATAGAGACTGAATAGCAAGTAATATGATAATCTTTCCTAAAAAATTCTTTTGAATGAGTTGGAGAAATAACAAAATGATTGAATGATTTAGATAAATGATAGAATGGCAGAAGATAATGATTTATTTATCCATTTTCATGCACTCTTAATTATTCACTTTCATTTTATCATTTTTTGTATCATCTATTTTCTATTTTGTATAACTATTTTACTATATTTATAGATAACACTTGAATCACTATATCTCTTGGTTATGTACGAACATGTCCTTTAAACATGAACTAACATGTCTCTTTATTGTGAATGAATATATCTCTTGATCATAAATTATTATGTCTTTTGCATATAAATTATCATGTTTATTAAATGAATTGCGTCTCTTGAACATGAATCACCGAGTTTCTTGATTATGAATCAATGTGTTGATTTAATCATGAATTAACATGCCTCTTAATCATAAATCAACATGATTATTGATCATTAACTGGTATGATTCGTGATCATAAATTATCGTAACCCTTAACCACTAACCATCATGTCTTCTAACATGACTTTTAGTTATTAAGTAACATATCTTTTAATCACATATCATTATATCTTTTAATTTTAAAATAATATGATTTTTAAATAATTAATGTGTTTGTTTTAATATTTCAAACTAGGGATTTAAATACACACATATATAATAATTTATAAACTAATTCCAACAATATTCTTACTAAAGCACAAAATTAATATATTAACATTTTCTTATAAATGGTGCTTAGTTGTGTAGGTATGCATTTCATATCTATAACAATATAAAACACTAAAACGGGATTGCAATACATATTTGATACAAATCATTAAAAAATTTGCATGTTTATATATAAAGCCAAATAAGTGTATCCAAAGTAAATAAAATAAAGGCAAAATTGTTATAAGTGAATTTTTCACTCATTTTTCTATTGATGTGTGGCAAGAAATTTTTTTGAAAGGCCTTATCCTTTTTTCTTCCATCCATTTTTTCTACAACCAAATAAGGAAAAATGTTGTTTTCCACTCCTTTTCTTTCCTTCACATTTCTTTCTGTCAATTTTCTATGCAAACAAGCAAAAGGTTTTATCCTTTTTTCTAGTTCTTTTTTCTTCCATCCATTTTTTCTTCTGCAACCAAACAAGATATGAATGTAATATGTGTCTACTTTATTTATATACAAATAAATAGATCTTTCGAATAGAAAATATCTTCTAATAAATCAAATGAAACCATAATAGAAAATGATGTATATATTAAAATTTTGATATTAAGAAATTTAGATGTATAAAATAAATAAAAAATTACACTTAATTCACTTATAATTTCTCTAAATTTTATTTAATTCACTTGTATTTTCAAACGTAACAATTTACTTACACATAAATTATTATATTAGTAATAATAAAATAATATATTTTAAGTGCAAAGAATTTTAAGTCTGATCTTTAAAAATATTTTTATTGAGAGAAATTTATAATTTTTTCTTCATCTTGAATAAGTCTTGTCCCTATAAATAGGGGTATTTGAGTTAAAAAAATTTAAAAGTAAAATAAAATTATGGGGAGCAGCCAGAGAATCATTGTTGGGGGAATCAGTTCAAACTTAAAGAAATTTTAAGCAGCCGGACTCTGGTCTCAAAAAGCTGGTCGTGGCAAGTACCAATAAAAAAATTGCGTTTCCCCCTTGGGCTATAAAGTTGCCTTTCTTTAGGCTCTCTTTTTGTGCATTTTCAAGGACACCCTCCATTGGACAACCCTAGCAACGGACTCCCCGCCCCCACTGAGTACATCAATTGCAATACGCTTACTAATTAACATATAAAATTGATATAAGCAATAAAAATGATTTTTAAAATAAAAATTATATTTTTTATATTTATTAAATTAAATTTTATAAATTTATCTTATAATTTTATATTTAAAAATCATTTCATTTGTAATAATAATATGTAAAATTTTATTTTTAAAAATAAAAAATAAATTATTTAATTAACTATTGTATAAAAAAATTAGGAGTAAATAGGATTTTTAAAAAAATTTATTTCTCATTAAATATGAGAAGTTATTTTTTCACTTTTCTAATTAAACTCTACTTCAAGTACTCTTTATGAATATAGAAATAAAATTATTTTCACTAAATTTAATTAATAATAATATAATAATTATTTTATTAATATTTTTAAAATTAAATTAAATAAAATATAAAAATATTTTTTAAAAAATTATTTCTTTAATATTAATTAAATAATTTTAAACATTTTACGTGAAGTTTACATAAAAACTTGTTTCTTAAAAAATTTAACTTTTCTAGTAAATCAAGTGACTTCTCAATAATATTATTTTCATATATATATAATAAAGAAGTGATGTGTTATTTGTATTAATAATTAAAAAATAATATTTAAAATATAATAGTAAGAGAAAATATTTTTTTAAAATAGAAAAAATTGTTTCTTTAAAATTTTTATATTTAATATTAAATAAATAAAATTATTTTCCTTATTTTTAATATTTTATAAAAAAATATTTTTAATAAAATAAATAAAATTTTAATTTCCTTTAAAATTCAAGTCCAAATCCCATTCCATATGTTTCCATTCACAAATACCTTGGCTTTATGAGGAAGTTGAAAAAGAAAAAGGTTATATGGGGGGCATATGAGTATACTGTTTTTAACTTTTTATAAAGCAGTGGGACTAAACAGGAAATATATACTATATATTACATCGGAGGTGATCAATTGACATTAATATAAATTTAAAAAATTTATATTAAAATTTTATTATTATTTGAAATTCATCCAATAATTTATATAATAGTTAAATTAATTAGTAAAATTAATTTTAATAATAAAAAAGAATTATACTTGCTATGTTTAGTTTTTTATTTTTCTCTTATAATATTTTCATTTTCTTATTTGAAATTTTAATTTATTTTGAAACACCCAATTATTTTAAACTTTATTTTTTTACATGCTACAATGTATTTATTTTTTTAAAAAAGAGCTCAACATTGAAATTATCTTAATTAAATCATTAGGAGACTTCACTATTTGACACTAAATTGAAAACTAAAATTTTATTATTTATCTATCAAGTCATATTTCTCCCTTCTCCATGCTACAAAATAAAAAACGATTTTTTTTTATTTTTTATATTTATCTTTTCTCTTTGCACGTTTAGAAATCAGGAGGTAGAAAATTAAATATAAAATCATAATTAATCTTATGTAATCTAATTTTTATTATTATCTCAACTTTAAGTTTTAAAATTTAAAATTTGAAGTTAAATATGAATTTTATCATTTATTTGTTTTTAGCTTTATATTTTTCATTTATTTATCAAATGAAGGGACAAAAAATAAATAATTAAATTCTAATTAATCTCATATATTAAGTATCGCCCAAGATGTTTATTATAAGTTTTTAATTTAAAATTTATTTTTAAATTGAGACTTAATTTTTTATTTGTCTTTATTTTTTCACCTATATCTTTTAAACTTAAAAGATTGAAAATAAAAAATTAAAATTTAATTAATCTCTTAAAATGTCCGTGTTTCACAAAGATCGATATGTACGATATGAATCTAGTATAAAGTATAATTAGAATTTTGAATCTACAGGACTACAACATGCATAAAAAATATATGATAACAAATATACTTTAACTTCTCTTATTTATAGCAAAAAAATATACACCAACTTAAATGCATAATACAATTAAATTAAAAAATAAAGTTTAGAATAATTGTGTTCCAAAATAAATTAAATTTTCAAATGAGAAAAAATAAAAATATTATAAAAAAGAGATAGAAATTAAATTTAATAAGCACTAATTCTCTTTTATCATCAAAGTTAATTTTAAAAATTAATTTAAATGTATTATAAGCCATTGGATAAATTTAAAATTAATGTTGGAAATTTAGTACAAATATTTTAAATTTACATTAGTGTCAATTGATTTCCTCCCTATTGTATTATATTATATAGTTGTACCAAAACAATTATTAAAACATGATAATATATTCATTTATTACATGACAAATGCTAACAATAGTCCATGGGATTATTGTTTAGTATTAAATACATATCTCTAACTATCATATTAAATATTTTATTAAAATAAAAAATATTAAATATGATTCTATTATTAAATATATCATAATTTATTATGTTATTAAAAATAAAAATAAATTTTATTTTATTAGTTAAAAATATATTTAATATTTAACAACAATTTCAAAATTGTTATTAACATTTTCATTATTATATTAATAGAGATCATTCTGCAAAAGAAGCGTTATTATTTTTTGGATTTTGGTTTCCCAGTGCTAGTCACTGTAATAAAGTAAAGATGGCGTACCGTATTGAAATCCCAAAGGCTTTTCATCCCAGTTTGAGGCTTAAACGATTGGCTGCTCGATTGGGGGACGGTGGGGGACTGTGAAATTCTCTAATCTAATGAATGAAGGGTAGCATTTTGATAGAATTATAGGCAAATAATGAACATATACGGGTGACTTTTGTGGGGTTGGATTCCTCTAACTCAATGAATGGAGTAGCACTTTGATAGGATTATAGGCAAATAATAAACAAAATGAATATATGCGGGTGACTTCGAATGGAGTGCACAAGTCAAAAGCACAAACAAAGATACATTCCTATGGTTAAAATTAGGATTTCGTTTTATTTTAAAATAAATTTTTATATGATATTTAATTTTAAGTAATTTTTTTTATTTTTTTCATTTTATTTAAAATTTTTATTTTAATTATTACATTTGTACTATTATTAAATTTATCAAATATAATAAAATATTTTATTAGAATTTATTTCATTTGATTTAAAATACATATTATATGATAAATTTATCTTATTTCTATCATTATATTTACTATGAAATAATCAAAATTTCCTTTTTCTATTAAATTTATTTATTTTTCAACATGTTTCAAAAAACTATTTATAGATAAATTAAAATAATTATTTTGACATAATGTTTAAATAATAAAATTAATTTGTAAATAAATTAAAATATTTTTTATTAAAATGAAATAAAATTAATTCTAAAAAAGTTTGTTATTAAATGAACCCTTAAGAACCAAATATGCGTTGATAATTCCCTTTTAGTTCATAAATGAAATTATCAAGATTTTGTGGAAAATAATTTTGGTAGAAATATAATTATAAATTATTAAGATAGTGAAAAATATTTTATATATTTCATGCTAATAATTTCCTTTTAATTCTTGGATGAAATTATTAAAGCTCCATATATTTTAGTGAAAAATATTTTCCGTAACAATATATTTATATATTATTAAAATGGTGAAAAATATTTTATATATTTCATATTAAATGTAGGGAGTTTGATAAAAAAAAATAGCTTACTCTTTTTTAAAGGGAAATTTTTTTTTCTTTACTACAACTCTATGTATATTTTTTTAAAAATAAAATATAAAGATAATATATTATTTTCTTAATCCATATAAGAGTATATAAAATTTTCTTACAAAAATTATCTTTAAAAAAATAAATAGATTCCAGTACAATTGAGCAATTCTAGTAGAATCTCGGAAGAAGTAGCATGCAATATATATTACTAAGGTAGGATTCGTGTTGAATCAAGTTGTAAATCAAATTCGGTTTGGCTCGATTCACATTCAAATGATGCAACTTTTTTTTATTTAAATTCAGTTTGAATTATGGACTTGTGACCAATTCCATTTAAAAATGAACTAAATCTTGGATATACAAGTTTCAATCAAAACCAAACAAATAAACTTATGTTATTGGTTGATTTATGCCTGGTTTGATATATCATATGTATATAAAATAAGTATATACAAGAGTCATAGTGTATTTGTAATATAAACTTTTCATACTGTATATACAATTTTGTTACGTCATTGTATAGCATATACAAACTTATGATATATATCTTTTCATTTTATAATAGTAGATAACGTATAATGTTATGTAAATATAATTATTCTTATCTTATATGATATAGTAGTAGTGGGTGAAAAAGTAGTAATGTTGAGTGAATACAATGCTTAAATGGTGGAAGAGGGGTGTCAATTGCTAACAATAAGATTGAGATAGTTAATGGTGGCCATCACTATTGTTGCCACCTTAGAAGAGGTGGCAGTGATGAGTTCATCATCATTACTTTGATAGAAATTCCAACCAGGTGGTAGCCAATAATAATGATAGTTAATAATAAAATAAAATAAATAATTTTATTTATAATATTATTAAAGCATTATTATAATTTTATTTTTAAATAATAATTTATATATATAATTGTATTTTTTATAATAATTTAAGGATGAAATTATTTGTATAAAGTGATAAAATTATATGCAAGATAAAATTATAACTTTCTATAATTCAAGCACAAATTTACCCGTATTTTATAATTATGTAAAATTATTAATTTTATCTAACAAAAATGGTATAGACAATAATTATGGAAGTAGTAAGTAGTAATGGTGTAATGGATACTAATAAAGAAGGAAGGAATACTGCAAAAAAAATAAGTTTTTAATTTTTTATATAAATTTTGTTATTAAATGTCCTTCAACTCAAGAAATATACTCCTTCAATTCCATTTTAAATGTCATTTAAGGTTAACAAGTGAGAATTAAGGAAGATAATAAATAACTTTAAGTTTTAGGACAAATTAATTATAATTTCCTAATAAATCATTTACTAAAAGTCAACTAATAAGTAAAGTTATTAATATTTATTTAGATTATAGGAATAATATTTGCAAAAAGATAATAAATATATTCTTAATTTTTTAAAATAATATATAAATAAAAATATTTTACTGTAAAATAAAAAATAAAAATAAATATTTTTTTAAATAACAATTAAAAATGAATGAAAGAAGTATGACATTTTATATAAAACTCTGATCAATTCAAGAAGATTAGACTTGAATACGTATGCCGAAATACATGACCATGTAACAACCACTAGTTTAATAGATTTAACAATAATATTATATACATCAAAAATTATATTTGAAATTGAATTTCAAATATAAATTAAAGATTATAATTAAATATAGGATGATGTGATAAATATTTAAATATTTAATTTAATAAATATAAAATATTTGAAATTCAATATATTCAAAACTTAATTTTTTTATGATAGTAGGAATAGTTAAATTACTGAAAAAACATACGATGATTAGAGATCAAATTCTGAATATAATAGAAGGTACAAAACCTTTATAAGATATTTAAAGATTATAATTAAATATAGAATGATGTGATGAATATGTAAAGTTTAATTTAATAAATATAAAATATTTGAAATTCAATTTATTCAAAAATTAATTTTTTTAATGATAGGAATAATTAAATTACTGGACACACATACGATGATCAGAGATCAAATCTTGAATGTAACAGAAGGTACAAAACTTTTATAGGATATCGAATGCCATTTATATTTGAAACTTAATTTTGAATTTCATTTTGAATGCTTATAATATTTTTATAAGTTTAAATTCAAATCTTCCACATCCAATGGATAGAATTGTTTCCGAGCTGATATTTGTAACATGTATTGGGGGTGAAATAGCAATGTTCTTTTATATATCAGAGAGGGAGATCATGTAAGGTTGAATTAGGACGCTATCCTTTTCTTAGGATAGGAATGCGGTGAATTTTAGAAAGAAATAAATATAAAACTTTTTATTTAAAATTATGAATTTCAATAAAATAGAGTTCCACAATAAAAGTTACATATTTTTAAATAATAGAAAATGACAGAAAAAAAAGAAAGGATTCAGATCAGATTATACTATCTAGTTTATGCTCCAAAACATACAGTGTAACTTATTATATACCGTTAGGCCTTATAAAATTTACCAAATCTAAAATTAAAAATAAATGTTATTTAAATTCATTTAATTATATAATATAATATAATATTTAATATTATAATTTATATCATAAATTATATTACTAAGATGTATATATAATATTATATATAATTAATTTTTTAATTGATTCTTAAATCAAACGAATTTCATTAATTATAAATCTTATTTAATTAGTTTATTTAGCAACCGATCCAAGGTTTTCGATCAGGCCAGGTTTAATTCATTTGTTTGATAAACTAACTATTCAACCAATTTTCAAATGAAATCTTGGGTAATCTACAATCAGAATTGGTTCATTAATTTTCACCACACAATTGAGTTCGAGCAACTTCAAGTTTTAGTATTCTAGTTAAAATAAAAAATTTCTTTTCCAAATATTAGTCGTATATTTTGCCTAAGGTTGTTAGCTAGCGGTCTATGCAACAACAAAGAAGCAACGTACGTTTGCCAATGATGTTTGATATTGCACGAGAATTGATTGATGGTATACTAAATAAGGTGAAATCGAGTTTTAACCTTGTTAAATATAATTTGTTTACAATAGAATGATTTTGAAAATTCTTTAATTAATTAAATAATAAATATATTATTTAAAAAATATAATATTTAACATTATTATAAGTATCATTAAATAATATAATCAAAATAAATTAAAATTTTAATTATATAATAGAAATTATAGTTAAATTATAGTCAAGTGTCACCCCTATCTCAAAAAAATAAAATAACATTTTTTAAATTACATTATCTTTTGTTGCTAATATTATATTTTTAAATTGAGGAGGAGATTATATTCGAATTAATAAAATTAAATTGCTATTATAAAATAAGATTAAAAAGGATTATAATCACAAAACTTATTATAAGAACAATGTAATGATCACGGATGACATTTGGTGTTGATGTTGAAAGGCACATGCATTGGTCATGCAACCTTAATTTGAACTACCGAGGCCTCAATCGCTATTAGTTAATCATTTGGGAAATCAAAGAGCTCGAAATGGAACCATTTTTCCTTTCATGCATGGAGATAGTCTGACTACCAAAATCCTAACTTAAATTCAACCAATTTATATATTGCGCCATAAAAAAATGAAAAAAAAAGACGTACAAAGCTTTGTTACCTCTTTATAACGTCAATTATTAAACTAAACCATATTAATATTGACAAAGTCGGCTCAAGATCATTAACAAATAATTAAGACAAATAGTATATTCCTTTTCCTAACCCACCATACATCGTTGACGTGGTTCCAAATTTTGACGGACGGTCAACTGTTACAATACTCAGTTATCGGCTTATCGCTTGTTTCAATTTTCCCTTTTTTAATTTTATAGTTTTCTTTTGCTCTTATTATTTTATTCTCTCCCACTACCAAATTCCTTTAAGAAAGAGAAGCCAAAAACGATAACCAGGTTAAGACAGTAGACAAGACAACAAAAACAGCAAGAACAACTACAGCGGCAACTACTATGCGAACATGCATGACTTGGAGTTCGCTATTTCCTTCGGTCACCTCAGACGTGCAGTGGGTCCCAGGCCACCTTCTTCTCACTCCTCACAAGCTCGCTCTTTCTCTCTCTCTCTCACTGAACTCATACGGGAAGTTTTCTCTCTCTCTGCTTAAATTTCCGATAGAGCCCTTCAGGTTTGTGTTATTTGATTTAGTGCCCATAATCACACGTCACATGATGGAAGGAGGGCCTAATTCAATGGTTGCCAGTGAATTGACTCAAACCCATTGGTGATCCTATTGAAGCAAACTTTGCCAGCTCTTGGGATAAAAACTGAGGATGATGACCAGCTGATCCACCGCTAACGCCGAGGAAATCTCTTGTTAAACTTTGTTCACTTTGTTTTCCATTGCTTTGCATCGTAATTTGGTCGAAACTGTTCGATGAAGTCCTCATAGAGCTGAGATTAGTATTCCCCATCATAGTCGCACTGCTTGTTGAAGTGAAGTTCTCCGGCTGCTTCAAAATCTGGAATGCTCGGTTAAGCTCGTTGCTGTTTTGGTTGGTGTTGTTATTACTGAGACTTGTGGTTTGGGAAGAAGACGAGCTTATCACCCCAAAAGTGCCGCTAAATATTGATGGGTTGCTACTGCTGCTGCTTCTGGTGGATCCCATCTGCGCTGCTTTTTGCAGAAGTGCAGTAGCAGACATGGGGGAAGCAGTTGGCTTTGATTGCTGCCTTTGACTCTCAGAAACTGAAGAAGGCATTCCAATATGAGGTGACGAAAGAGACCGGCTTGACGCTGTTGAATTTGAAGAATGCATTCCAAAATTAGACATGAACGAAGAAGAGCCAAAAGCATTAGCTTGTGCCATTTGAACAATCTCAGGAAAACCTGAAGAGCTTGATGAAACATATAGGCCAGAATTAGCTCCGACATCAAGAGGATTCATCTGGTGATGATTTCCCTGGTTCAACCATAATGACAAGTTTGGCCTTTGCTGATCTAGACCAATTGAGTTAACATTGCCGCCACCCATAGCCATTCCATGAAACCCAGCGGAGCCAAATTGTGAAATACCAGCAGCTGGTACATATTGAAGTCCCTGGCCTGAAAATCCATGCGCTAAATTCGGCTGCTGCGGGTTCATCACAGTCTCTTCGTTCTTGAAATTTAGATTTGTAGTATTAACTGAGGTCATTCTGGCACTCTCTTCGGCTAAAGCATCGCAGAAAGCTCTGTGAGTGATGAAGCTGTCCTTCCTGTTCAAAATTCAATAAAACAATAATGACTCATTAATTACACAATCATTTATGCTAGAGGAAACATTAAATTCTAAACCTAATTCCGTAGAACCTCGGACGAACAAGCATTTATTTCGCCGGCAACAAAACAAAGCAAAACAAAATATCGGAGCATCCTCAGTAAAATACGTACTGGGAATGAAATCATCAACATACATAATACATACCTGGAGAAGAGCGTACCACAGTCGCACTTATATTCTCTAGTCCCACAAGTCTTAGTGTGGGCTTTCCAATCGGATTGGACGGCGTATTTCTTCGAACACTTTTCACACTTCCATTTCTTCTCGCCGTGTTTCCTGCTGAAATGCTTCTTTATTCCAGTGAGGTCGCCCAGCGCTCGGGACGGGTCATGGTGGACGCAGGTCTTCTCCGGACAGATGTAAACCTTCTTTCGTACCTCTTTGTTGGACCTTTGTCGTAGCTTCCATGGAAGGTTGTGACCCCTCCTGTGAAGCTGCAGATTCTGATCTCTCTGAAACCCTTTGTTGCATATTTCGCAGATGAACCTGTTGGTAGCCATGAGGGTCTTCGGAGAGAGAGCAACGACCTCGGCATCTGGATCTGTAGCAAAAATAAGCTAAGGCCCATACCCATTTGAAAATAACATTAAATTCTGGGACTTTTGAGGAAAATAGGGGAACCTAGAGAGAGGAGAACAGTAATGGTTTACCTGGTGTTCCTGGTAGATTTCTCTTCTTTTTGGCAGCAGCAGGAGGATTAGGTTTAGGGTTAGGGTTTGTGTTTGGTTCATGAGAAAACTCTCCGATAGAACTAGATAAGGAAAAAGGGTCACCGGGAATCATTTGCATACTAGAAAAGGAAATAACTAGTATGTTGGATTGGTTAGCTAGCGGAGCAGAAGCAAACAGCTAACTTCAAAAGGGTTTCAGACAGTACAAAGCAAGAAAACAAAGTGGTTTTTCTAGTAGCAAAAGCCAAATTAACATAAATTGTTTTGGATGGTACCTAAATCTATGAGAAGACCTGGCTAGCTTTCGTTCTGCCAAAGACAAGAAAAAGCCATAGACGAAGAAATCAAAAAAAGCTTGAATCCAACCAAAAGCAATTAACGGCAAGAGAAAGAAACTATAAACAAATACAGCATAGCAGAGCTAGCTCCGAAACTCTTTCAACCGATCTGGTTTTGTGCGCATCCCTTGTTTGTTTGATATTCCACTTCTATAAGGATAAAACCAAAAACCTGGCCTCCATATTACGATTGTAGATAATATTTTTTCAGCTCTTTCTTTTTTCCTGACCTCTTTTTCTCTCCTTCTGTCGCGCTCGCTCTTGCTGTCTTTGGTATTACGCGTAGTCTCTTTATCTTCTTATTTTACTGGCATCCTCAAAGGCGGTCAGCCATAGATTTTGATGGGCCACCACCCACTTTCTCTCTCTATCTCTTTCTCTCTCTTTCAAGGAGCAGAGACGCAGAAAAATGACACACTCACGCACATAAGTAGAAGTGTGTGAAACAGTGAGAGGTTATCTTTCCCTACCAAACCAGAATGTGTGGTAAAGCAAAGCAAGCATATTTCAGCACAAACTCCAACTTTTGGGTTAGAAAGATGAAATTTCTCAAAAAGGGTTATGGCATTAGCTTTTGGGAGAAGTGAATAAAATAATATTAGGAGTTGAGAAAAACAATAAGCTACTGTCTAGTAGGGTTGCTCTGTTGTGCATGGCAGAGAAGATGAAGAAATTATGGAGGTTAAAAGTCTAACATGATGATGGATCAGAGTTGACGGGTTACAGAAAAAAGTAACTTTCCTTTTAAGACCTTTTATCATGTAGAGAATGATTAAGCCATAATTACAGTTAAAGAATCCTTTTTCAGTATGCGAGAGATTAGGACAGGCAGAATTGGTCAGAAGAGCAGGAAAGCAGCATCCTGAGACTGACTATCCAATTGTTAGATGCCATGTGTAGGCGTAGAAGGTCTGATTTGGGATGATGTGGGTTTTTGCTATTTATACTTGCAGCCCAAAAGTTCATTATTTTCCCACTTCTCACACCTATCAATTTAATAGCAATTTCATGTAATCCCATTTTATTCTGCATTATCTAGAATTTTTTATTCATCCAAGGATACCGTTGCAACTTCCAAATAAGAACTACTTGCATGCCTATGTAGTTTATTTTAATTATAATATCGCTTCTCATTTTTTTTAACAAATAGAGAGAGCAAGGTAATTAGGATATCCTCTTTAAATATTATTAGGGGAGTACTCTGTTTACGTAGAATTTGAATTATAATTACTATTCTAATAATAAATTCATTACTACAATTCTATCAAAATTTTAATAATTTCAAAAAATTTCCACCCTTTTATTAAATATAAATTGATATTCTTTCATGTCCAACATATAAAATTTAGGTTGAAATAATAATTCGGTATAATTAGGTTAATCTTATAGTCACTAATTTTTATCTAATAATTAGAAGCGAGTTATCAATCTTTGTTTACACGCCAGCTCCTACTTTTCAAATTTTTTAATGTAACTTCAAATAATAAAAGTTATAAATTTTGATTTATTAATTATAAAAAAATTTATATACCTAGGATTTTTTAAAAAAATTATATTTTATAAAAGTTAAAAATTTTATAAATTTCTTACATTGAATTTTCATAAAAACTAAAAGTATCTGTCACAATCTTAATGCGATAAAAACCCTTAATTAAAATTAAAATATACTATATTGCAAAATTAATATTTTTTTTATGGGAATATTTGCCAAGGGTTAATTGGAATTGGGTGATGGGTGATGGGTTCCCCTATCCCAATGGAAGCTGATAGGACGGTCCGTGATACCTCTGTCTCACTGAGTGTCATCACGTGGGACCCAATATATTAGAGTGTGGGGTCTCTGCACCGTCCATCATCCCAAAAAGGTCCGTGTGATTTCACTGTTCACTATTTCCACGATATGATGTTCGCATCGTATTGCAACAGGGACAACTAAAATTGAAAACTCATCGTATATTACTTTAATGAATAATAAATAAATACATTTCTTTAGGTAAAATAGTGGTCGAGTGAAATGATTAATTGGAGGATTAAAATATTAATATATTTTTCTTTTTCTAATAATTTTTTTAACATTTAAATTCTAGTTATTAATGAATAAAATTATTTAAAATTAATATATTTTCTATTGATTAAATACAACATTTTCTTGGAGCGGTTAATTTACAGGCAATACATACATTAAGATAAAACAGCAGTTGAAGGTTGAAAGAACATGTCTGGGAATATGGAATGAGTTGTTTTGGTCGGAAGCATGAGTCAAGCTGAATTGTTTCATTGTTTGCTAATATTAGATTGCGATATATGAATGTTAGATGAGCATTATTATTTATGAAGGAGTACAGTTTTCAGAATCAGTCAGTGGCATTTGGAAAAGGGGAAGAATCTTTTCAGGAGAGAAGAGATCACAAGGGTTGTCGTTGGGGTCAAGGGGAACCCCATGGAGTAGATGATAACAAGGAACGACAAGAGCCTAACCACCACCTACGTACCTTCCATTTTCGTACTTGCTTTCGGAATGCAGAAATCCAATAGATATTTTCAAAATCATTGGTGTTATGATGCAAATTATCACTTAATCACTCACTAATTGAAACAACATGGATTTTCTACCAAAAAAAAAAAAAAAAGAAACAACATGGATAATTTTTATCATCACAAACTTTTATCTTTTTGCAGATATATGATGTTCCTCGTGTTATGAATTCAAGTTCACATATATTAGTAATATATGATGATGGTCGTTTTTTCGTGTTAAAGTCTATTCATTTTAAATAACTAATTTATATTTAATATCTTTTTGTTAGAACAATTACAAAATTAATTCTAAGTTTAGCCGTAACAACTTAATAAATTTTAAGACTGAATTCCAGAAACAGTAATATTTGATCCATCCAATTTCCTCTATTTATTTTTATTGAAAAATTATATTTTGTAAAATATAATCATAAAATGATGAAATAAAAAAATATTTTATTTATTTAATATTAAATATAAATAATTAAAAAATTTTGAATGTTTAATATTAAATATGAGAAATATATTTTTTCTCATTTCCATAATTTTGAAGATCAAGTTTTTTAACCGTAGATACAAACAGTATATTACTTATTTATTAATATATATAAATAATTTTTTTATGAAAAATACTTTTTAAAAAAACGGAGCTAAAAAAATTGCTCATTTTTCGTTCTGCAGTTGGGAAGACTTTCTTTTACTTGAAGTATCTGATTCCATATTAAACGAAAAATTTAGAATAGATATGAGGATTAATTAGTGAAAAAGACACCTTACCTCACACCCCCACAAATGAAGAGAAGTAGATGATGATAGGAAAGCCAAGACATCATCACTTTATCATTGACTCATGAGGTTATAGGTTTCCCATTTCCATTTTTTCTCCTTTTCTTTTGTTGCTAGCTAAACTTCTTCACCATGTCTAATTGATGAACTTATATATATTTAAAATTAGCATCTATAAGAAATATTTTCACCTATTTTATATGTTATTTTAATAAGTATTAATAAAATAATATGAATATAAAAAATATGTAATAGTATTTAATGTGTTCTTGATGTAAATATAACTATATAATTTATGCATAAAACGTAAACCCTTTAAACAAAATTGACATATATGATTAACAATTATATCACATTCGCTCTTTGTTTTCTTAAGAATAAAGAAAAAATAAACGTTATGCATGACGCGCACAAAACATAAGAGGACCTCTCAATTTCCAATTGAGGAAGATGTGTGATTGCTCCTAATTTTATTCTGGAGGGATTCTAATCTTCAAAATAACTTACAAGATATGATAATACTCTTAAAAGGGTGACGAATAGGGGTCCATCATAGACCATCTAGTGATTAAGTTATTATAATTTTATAGAAAAAAATATAAAATGAGAGTAAAAATAAATATTAATCTGTAGAGCGCATCTTTGTATTTATACAGAGACGTGACTTTGTCTGATATGTTAAAAATTAATTATTATATCAACCATTCGAACTAATATAAATTGATTGGTGATGATTGAAATTTAATGGCTATTAGAATTATTAGATGAACTGATTATAAACTAATCTAATTAACACAGATTAATCGATTGAATATAAACTACATCAAATAGATTCAACTTAGATTGACATTATCAATATGATGTATTAATAATAGAGGAAATATTTTATAAGAATCTAGTAAAAATTTTCAAGAATCATATGTATTAAAGCTAAGTCTATTTTAAGTTACGAGCTAATGGACTTTGAAAGAATTAAGTACTATACCGAAAAAAATTTAGGTAATTCAAATCTCTTTCCCCGTCGGTATAAAAAGAGAAAGAGTCTATTTAATTTGAGTAACATATAGAGCAGCCCCTCGTTACCATAATCCCACGTAACTAGCAGTAACTTAATTAGCTCTTCAAAGTCTATAAAGTCCGATTCATCGTAATAACTTTTTCTATCAATTTCCAACAACCATATGAGTCTCATTTATTAACAACTTTTGCCTCTACAAGTTACAACTGCAAACATGTTTTGTCTTTTTGTTTGAACATCAACTAACCACAATACCAAGGACTGTTGCCAATCTAATTTAAATTGATTCTAATTATTTTAAATTAATCAATTTAATTTAAATTAATATATACAGTTATGAACAAATATTAAATGTCTAAGTAACAATCTTCTTCTTTTAAATACTGAGGGCTATTACCAAGTGTCCAAGGATGTTGATTTTTCTTCTGTAAGTGGTTGTTTAAGTAACCCAAGCATCTCGATATATTTGTTTTATATAGCAGTTGACTTTAGTTGCAATGGGGTAGATGGGGAGGGTGAACCCTAATTAACCGTTCTAATCTGCAAAAAGGTTATGCGATTATATAGTTAATGTTTATGGACTAGAAATAACACAATTATCATCAGTAAGTTCTCCATTTCTTTTTAGAGTAACTCTACAAGAAATACAACTTCTTAAAAGTTGATATTTTCACAATTAAATTATCTTATTTTAAAATTTAAAGTAAATAAATTAAAATTAAAATATAAATATTAATGTATTAAAAATAATATAACAGTAAAAATATTCAATCTTTTAAGAGGTAGGGTTTTCATAAAATTATTCCTCTTTTTAGCTTTCATTTAAGGAAAAAATCTTTATTGAATAATTTTATGGGAAGTTTTACTCCTTAAAAAATTATATATTTTTATTATTAGATTGCATTTTTTTCAAATTTCAAAACAAATGAGTTAAAGTAAAAAAAATTCAATACATTAAAAATAATTAACGATAAAATATCACTCAACTTCTAAGGAAATTGAGCTCTTTATAAAATTATATTTTCTATTTCTTTTATCTATCATTTTATAAATTTAATTTAATATTATTTTTTTAATTTTATCCTTTTTTTAAGTATATAAAAGAGAGACATTAGCTAAAAAGTAGAAGAGGAAATAGCGGAAAAATAATGAAAGGGAAAATATTAATAAGGAGAGATAAAAGACGATTTTGAAAAGCACAGATAATTTTTTTATGTAGTTGAGGCTATTTAATGACTTTTTTAGTCTTTGAGTAATAATCTTACATAACCGATATTTAAAGGGAGCAATTGTTTCATTAATTTTGAGTTACTGGAAAATGTAAAACAATTAATGTATACTTTAAGTAGTAATTATGTTATATATTACTACTGCTCTATATTGTGATAAATGATAATTAGACACATGAGAAGTTTTGTTACATGAGATTTTGTTTCTTGGACTTCCGTAATGAGTAAAGAAAATTTAATTTCTTTCCTCTAGGTAAAATATTCTAATTAATCTCTTTTTTTAATAGGAGTGGCTAATTGACAGAATGTACATTAAAAAACAAAGTATATCAAGAAATATCCACACGTGTTTCTCATGGGAGATCAGGGATGCTAAATTAATTAATTTGAAGCATTTGTTTCATTGCATGTAATTTAATTATTTCATAAAAATACATATTATAAAAATGAGATTGAGTAATTTTACTTGCTCTTTGGTAGGGGAAAAAATTTAGTACTACATTAATATTGAAAATTCAATATTGCTTCCATATAAATATTATTAAGTGTATTATTTTTTTAACTCAACATTCTGACTTTCTAAAAAATAACTAATTTTCTATTAGATTAAATTGTAGAATTAAAAAAATACAACTAACAACATTTGTATAAGAGTGATACTAAATTTTTAGTATTAATATAATATTAGAAGTCCACTTTTCAATAAATTCCATTGATTATTAAAAAAGAGTGTGTGATGGACGCCTAGAAGGAGAATATATCAGACATTTCCCAATATGATTATACATATAATATTTCATTGTTTTGACTCAATTTATTTCCGAAATTAATTGATATAACCTCCTTTAATTGATAATCCTTTTTAAGTCCATGTAAACAAAGAAATATGATAGATACAGGTTGCCAGACTGAGTTCGTATTTTGGCTTGCAATTCCATTTTTGTATTCATTGACAAAAGGACAGCATTATTTAGATTTCTATGCTATTACCTCATTGAGAGTCAGGAGTGCAATTGGGGCAATGTTTCAGAAAAGCAAAGTTGAGTCCTCTAATTCCTAAGTGGAGACGTCACCTTTGATAGCAAACTTGTGATATTACATTCTTCCGCAATTGACTTTTCTTACTTTATCTTAAAATCTCAACAAAGATACGCAATATTACCTAAAGAACAATGAAAGGGTTAAGCAAGCAATCTCATTTGAGATGACTAGTGATAAATCTAGTAGCAACTATATTTACTCCATTGCCTTCTCTAGACATTATTCTAAAAATGCAACAAAGTAATTAAAATCGTATCATTATAGGTTGATATTAGGTGAAAAGTTTGGCAATCAAACTAAATTAATTATAGATGTTAATATTCTTCGAATGTAAATTAACTAAAAGCAAGGGAGCCCATCTTGTTTGACAATATTCAAGAATTGATCCACAATTACCCCTTTTGTTTCTATTTATTATTTTTAATCCGAAGACCGATTAGATCAACTAATTTCTTAACGGCTTTTTTTTTAACAGTATAAATGACAATTTATTTACTATAAGATACCAAAAAGAAAAAATTATTAACACACAGAATATCATTGAGAATATCAATATCTTTCAACCACCTTTAACACACAGAAACCAATCTTAAATTTGAAAAAAAAAAATCATTCTTACTCATAGATTCTTTTCATTGAAACGCCCATTATCTTCATAAGCAACACCTGAATGGAGAGAGAGAATGTTTGAGAGAGAATCCATTCCTTCAAAGTCACATATTAATAATCTTACTAATACCATCCTCCTTTTGTTTTTATTTTAATCTAAAAATGGATTTATTGTTTATCTTTGATGGCACATATAAATTCCAAATTTTAAGAAATAATCATTAATGAATGATTTTTTATCAAATTAATATTCACTGAAATTACAATTAATTAAGACGCATCTGAAAAAAAAAATACTCACAATCTCATGCTCTGAAATTTCAGATGTGATGATTTGAGTTAGCCTTTTCAATTTACTTACACGGATCCTAATTTCTAGTCTGATGTGACCAAAGGAAAAAAAAATTATAGAGGGAGCGGCAATAAATGTGTTTGTAAGATAATAGAAGGCAAATGAAGTGTTTTTTGGCTTCATGCATTTGGAGGTTCCCTTGCAATCTCACCTTACAAACTTGAAGAGTACTTCACCTCCATTTTATTAATTGGTATCCAATGCTCTTTCTTTGTCTTTCCAATACTCACACAGCCACATGCACTTAAATAATTCAAAATCCCATGTGATTATTTAGTTTAATTTGTGATGTAGGGCAGGCAAAGGAATGAAGCTCACAGCTTGTATAAATATAAATATTATAAATTATAATAATAACAGATGCAGATATATATGTCCGACCAGATAACGACATCCCATGGCATCCGTCCGCTCCATGGATTCCCCGCCTGTCTGGCAATTGCATAGAGAATTTAATAATTCATTTGCTGCTTCAAAATCAAGTTCAAACAGATTTCCAGAATCTCGAATTATTTGACAATTTTGAGGTAATTGTTATCTCAAAACGCGTTTTAGAGCAAGGTTTTCAAAGACCCAAAACATTCTAAACTATGTTCCGAATGCAGGAGGATTCTATAAATATATTGCCAATTGCTCAGAGGGAGCTGTTTGCATTAGTATACAGACCTCTGCGTTTTTAATGTACATATGACTATGCTCATAGAAGGGCCGGAGAATCTCCGGAATTGTTGTTAATTAGTGCTATGGTGGGACTCATAAAAGATGACGGCCGATTCATTTTTTAAGTAGTGTTTAAGGTTTAATCGAACATCCTGTAAAAAAGAAATAATCTAATAATAATGCACTTGAAAAATAGTTAATATTGATTGTGACTGCTCTATTATGTCTTAAAACAAATTATTAAATCATTTCTTGATCATTAGTTTGAGATTCATTTTTCTAATAACACAAAAACATTTTGTATAATATTTCATTTAACTAAAATAAATAGAATAAATAGCCATTTTCATATTCTAGTAAATGTAATTTGTGTGAATTTTATCTTTAAATTTTTTTTATTAATTTCATCTTTCATTTATTTAAATTTGTCTAATTTCTCTCCAAAAATATTTTTTTTTTTATCAATTTTGCCTCTTACTTCTTTAAATTGCCTAATTTTATTCCCTTACTAGTGCGTATCAAATTGACAATGAGAGACAAAATTAAATAAATTTGAATAAATAAGGAATGAAATTATAAAAAAATATATTTAAGGGATAAAATTTGATAAATTTAAATATAGAAGAAATGAAATTGATAAAAAATATGATTATAAAATATTAAGATAAGTAAAAATATTTTATTTATTTGATATTAAATATAAAAAATTTGAAACAGTCATATATTTATTTTTGTTACTAAGTATCATATATTGTTCTTTTGATTTCAAAGAAGCAATTACCCAATTAATATACACAAACCCACAAAATTTCATATAGAATTCACCAATAAATTTTTGTGTCACTCTTCTAGATTTACTTATAAAATTGAGGGATCCATATGGAACATGAATAGTAATAATAATACTTGGCCTCAGTTCAGCCTTGTTGGCTTGTGGACGTGAGACATTTATACATGTACATGTTGTGTCATGAACTGCGGATGAAGACACATAAATATTGGTGCAACGAATTTTAAGGAATGCTGATTAGACAATTGAAAGAGATGAACAACAAACTTCTTAAGAATTCTATTTTATACTGAAGTTATCAATTATGTCAAAGGGAATCGACTTTGCTAATTTCTTCCAAAAATCTAATCTGCCAGCTGGTAGAATGAATATTGTTTTCTACTTCCCAAATTTGCTTTTGCTTTGTGGTTGCACTGCTTCATCTGGTAGCCAATGCAAATTCGATTCAAAATATGTTTGCACTGCTTCATCTACAAAATGTAACTTACAAATCAATGTAAAAAATAATAATAAAATTATATTTCGAATTTGCTTTGAAGTGTGACCACAACGTCGGACGCTATGATTTCGCAATTCACATGTAATTAACGTTATGATTTGTTACAATATTGCAATGTTGCGATGAATCTGGTCCCATGGTTTAAAATTCCTTAGAGTTATGGAAGGTGTGGGATATTTGTCCCAAAACCAAACAGAGTACCTGCAACTGATTCCCTCAACCTTTTGCAGATGGAAGGAATCCCTATCAACTTGGGTCCATTCATGACTCTCTTCACGTGTGCGTGCTTGTCTCTACGCTACACACTCTGGTTTGTGATTGATAGAGGATTACTTCATTTGTTAAAAAGAATTATAAATTGTTAAAATGACGTTCGTGGAAAGAAAGAATATTTTAATATTTTAATCTTCGAAATAATTATACTTGACTACCATTTAAATTTTTTTTTTTTAAGAAAATACATTCCAGTTACTGAATTCGACTTCTTTGACCTAATTTGATAAGCAAATGACGTTCGGATTGGCCTATAATTAACAGTGACAATTCGGTCATATTCAGTCTATCATATTAACACTGTTTGTAAGTAACAACGTACACTCACAGGCATGAAATATCTGGCTTAACCCACCACCTTCTAATCTTCCAGTGTACTTGAAAAAAAAAATCAATTTGTGCGCCCTGATTAATGCTGCCAAACTGAACTATATACATATATTTACGGCCACCAATTATAACAAAAAATTATATTTTATCTAATTTATTTGTATTTTCAAACATAAAAATTTATTTATTTATTTATAAATTCTAATATTATCACTTTGTTCACTTGTACTTCTTTCCATCCAATTTTTGTAAAATATTCCATAACAAATAAATTAAGTGAATTTGAAAAAAATCACATAAAAGTAAATTATAATTTTTTTCATATTTATGTGAATTAACACTTCAAATTCTCAATTGAAATTAAAAAAATATATTAAAATTATCTCCTTAATTTAAAGAGAAAATTACATATTATTAATTTGTGGTTTCACTCTTTTTTAACTTAACCCAACTTTAATTTTAAATGTTACAATTTATTCACTTGTATTTTTAAATTATTAACATTCTACTTATCTAAACTATCAAAAACACACATGCCTTGCCTATAATCTTTATTTTCCTAAATTGTAATTTAATTTGCCTCCCATTTCCAATTAATGTACTCACAAAACTCGTATTTGACCCATTCTATTTATTAATATGAATTGAATTGTAGAAAATAAATCCTTAATAGAATTAGATTTTTTATGGTAATTTAATTCTAAGTGAACATCAAATTAATTCAAAATTTAGGAAATTAAAAATTACAAGCAATACATGTAACTTTTGTACTAAAACTATCTTAGGATAAAGCGTTAAATATTTAAAAGCTTAAGTGAGTGAATTACAATACCTAAAATTATAGATAAGTTAAGTAAAAAATATTGAAACCATGGATAAGTAAAGTGTAATTTTTTATAATTTAAAATTATAAATTATATGTTATTGTTATATACCTTATAAAATTATCAATAATAAAATATTTAAATTTTGTTATTTGCAAATGTGAAGAATTTTATTTTATTTTTATCTATGCCATGTATTATAATAGATTTTTTTCTTGTTTAAGGCGTGCTATTAAAAAAATGATAAAAACTAATATACTTTAGTCCTTATTAAAAATTCTTGACATAAATTCACATAGATATAAGAAATTAAATCATACTTTATTCACATGTGATCAAATTGTACATATGATAAAATTATAATACTTGAAAATATAGGTAAATTAAGTGAAAACTGATGAAACCACAAGTGAGTAAAATGTAATTTTTTTCATTATAATATTATGTTGTTTTAATTTTTGCAGCCACAATTTTATACAACATTATTTTGTAACAACCATATTTATTTGTAAGAGTGTATGAGCAAATTCATTTTTAAAAGATTAGATTGATATCATAGTAGTCTTAAATTTTATTATGACATTAATTTAGTCTAATTCCATTAAATTTGAAATCAAATAAGTCTTACCATTAGACAGATATCAAATTAGTTCAAAGACTATATTGATATCATATTAGTCGTAACTTTTATTTTGACATCAGATTGATCGTATAATTAGTACTTTTATTAGTAAACTTGAGTTGCAGTTAAATTTTTCCTCTTTTAATAATAAACCAATTAAATATACAAAATATTAAGTTGAGTTGAAAAATTAATTTCTAAAAGAAAGTATTATATTTTGCTTTTAAAGAAAAGATCAATAATTGAACATCTAATAATGATATGTGTTTGAAAAAATAAACCAATGAACCAAACAATTAACAAATTCATCAAAAAAACAAAATAAGTAATTAATCAAAGTAAATTAGGTTTTAAATTCTGATAATTTAATAAACTAACCTAAAAAATTTGGGATTAAACAAGATGCCTTAAACTTTAGTAGCAATAGTAACAAATAAAACCACTCTAAAAATCAACAACTCCAAATGTTAAAATAAATTATAATTTAAACAATCAAATTAAGGTCTAGATTGAAAATTACTAACTAAACAACAAAAAGTTTTAAAATTAAATTATTTTCTTATTAAAAAATGGTGGTATTAAGTTTATACACTAAAAAATAAAAGAAAAAAGTTGAAAAGAACAAAAAATAATAGGAAAAAATAAAGAAAACATAAATAAAGAGATACTAATAAAAAGAAAAAAAAATCGATGTGTGCATGTGTATCTTTTGCTCTTGATGATGCAGTTGCAAGGTATGAAACAGCATTATACTTCAAAAGTTCTTATTTTTTTGTATTTCTTATTTATAAATGATGAATAGTTTAAAATTTTTTGTTGTTTAATTGATAATTTTAACTCTATACTTTAATTTAATCATTTAAATTGCAACCTATTTTGACATTTGATGCTTTTTTTATGTTATTTGCTGCTACTATTAAGATTTAAGACATCTTTCTTGGAATTCTAATTTTTCTAGGTTAATTTATTTATTATAAAGGCTTAAAACCTAACTTACTTGGATTAAATATTTGTTTTGCTTTTTAAAAAATTTGTACATTATTTAGTTCATTTAGTTGATTTTTCCAAGCAAGTATCACTATTAGATATTGATGGTTTGATCTTTTCTTTGAGAGCAAATTTTAATATTTTTTCTTAAAAATTAATTTTCCAATATAACTTAGTATTTTATATTTTTAATCGGTCTACAATTAAAGGAGGGAAGATTTAACTATAACACAAGTTTGCTAACAGAAATACCAATGATAGGACTATATGATATTAAAATAAAAGTTAGGATTAATCCAATATTAATATAATCTTTTATGACTAATTTGATATTAATCTAATGGTTATACTAATGGTAGGAACAATTTAATGTCAAATTTAATAGAATTGAACTAAATTGATATTATAATAAAATTTAAAATTAATTTAATATCAATTTTATCTTTTAAGGATGAATTTGCTTATTCACACTATTTGTAATTTAACTAATCACAGATGCAATTTAAAACCATGATTGCAATTCTCATTTCGCTAAATACAATTTCATTTATTTATACATTGATAATTCTTAGAATTGTAGGGTTAGAAGTATAAGTAAGATAATGAAATTCTTAGAAGTGACTTAAGAAAAGAGGGAATGAGTACTCTTTGTAAAGTATTTTAGTAAGGTAAAGAAAGTCTATTTGTAATGATTATTGATTCTTAGATCTTGATTGTTCATCCTTTAGATAGGTGAGGTTTTTTTAGTCATAAGAAAGCAGTGATTTAAGCAGCAAGTTATAATATATGGACTTGGATTAAGTTTAATTATATAATAAAATATATAATAATTGATATGAATAATATTAAAATAATAATAATGGGATGATAATTGATAGAGGATATTGAATGAAATGATGAGGTATTTATAGTAATGGATATGGATTAGTAAAGATTATTTTATGTGGGCTAAGAGATGTTAGGATTATTTAGATAAAAAGGTGAGAATCATTACAATTTTCTTGCTTACTTTAGTATGAAAGGGTAACAATGACTATTGAATAGCTCCAAGTTTTCATGATACCTTCTTTGTTCAAGTCAATAGTACCTTTAATCACTTTTGAACTTAGCTTTTGGGATAATATGAATTAGGCCTCTTTGAACCTCATTTCATTTTTTTATTCTTCTTTTGAGATACTATTTAATGTTGAACTTTATCAAGTTTTATGAGTTAATCTATGTTAATAGCTTTTTAAAAATAGAGTATGTACATATATATCTCATGAGAATTAATTTTAGGGTTATTTTTTGGAATATACTAAAAAATTTAGTGAATTTTTATTTTTTATGAAAATTAACATGAAATGCATGACTTTTTATATAAATTTTTTTAACTTCTTTCATAAAAGTTTTTTGCGGATTTTATGTATAATAAACACATAAGAATTTGTAATTCCATCGCATAAAGTTGCATTAAAAAAGTATTTTTCATTTGTATATTAAATTTAGTTACATTTTTTAATGAAAAATATCGCAAAAAGTATAAAATTTTCTTATCACACTTACAAAAGTACGTATCAATAAGAATTTTCGCTCCCCAAGTACATAGCTAAGCATATTCTTTCAGGAGGGATGGATCCCCCACCCAACCACCCCCCCCCCCCAAAAAAAAAAAAAAGGAATCTCTCGGCCCCATATTCCTTTAGCCAGCATTCATAGGAGTGATGGGTTTTGGTCATTGGCCCGACCTAATTTGTCTGACTCTGCGTTTGTTGTTCTCTCCTTTGTCTTGTTTGATCAATCAAACCGCACATTAAAGAGTAGCAATGGCGGTAAGAATAAGCAAAGCCATTCAAACTCGAAAGAGAGCAATACAGCTACGTAAGGCTTCCTTTGAAGCCAAAAATTTATATAATTAATTTCACTTGAACAGAAATAAACAACTCCCATAATATATCTTTGTATGATTTCATATATTCAATATTTTATATCGACATATTTCAATTTCCACAAAATATGTGTATATATATTTACATATAAATGTCATCTCTATTAATAAGATATGTTATTTTTTATCGTTCATATTTTAGGTTTGATTTTTATTATTAACGATCTTAAGAATTAGGTGATTTATAAGTGTTATAAATTTTCAAAAAAATCGCATATTTTGATCTTAAAGTGAAAGAACATATCCTATTTCTAAACTTTTGTCAACCAAATATACATGGTATATGTTGTTTATTTTCCGAAAATCTTAGTTCCAACATCTCATTTTCCTCCAACCTTGACTTTGAGGACAAATCATGAATTCATGAAAAGAAGATATGTATCAATGACTGTAGGGAGTGGGGTTTCTACATGGCCTTGGTTCCTTGATTGAAACATAAGCATTTTTGTGACGCATGCTGTTTGAGTAATATCAATCAAATTAAACACAGGTTGTCAAATTTAAGTGGACAAAGATTATCTGAATTGATTAGTTCCAAGAAGAAAGAACCAAATAACAGAGTCAAGTTGGTCTTATTATGTCTCCTCACCTTTGATTGGAGATAGGTGTAATTACTAATTAGTCTCAAATTCGAGGCATCTTTATTCATTTACATGTTACTGGTTAGAAATTGTTTCTGGATTCTTTGCTGTGTATGGTCATACTTTAAGGGAGAATGGGTGATGGTTCAGTGGCAATGAGACCACGAAGTTGTAGTAAGCTTTTAATGGAGGATTAGATCTCTGTGGAAGAAGTCAATGAAGACATAAGAAATTGAAAATTTCATGGGGAGATGTGAGTTATGTCTAGCAGAAACTAAAGTAAAAAAGGACCTTCTTTTATACATTAGACAAAGGCAGGATTTAGCAGGGATAAAGGATATAGTTATGGCATCCCTAGGTTTTCATAAATTACGTATTAAATTACATAAAAAGTAGATTGTGTGATTAAAGCGTCTATCTACATAGTATATGATATGTATAGGAGTTGGAAGGAAAAGGAGCGGAAAGATAATGACATAAAATAGAGAAAGGAAAGGGATTAAATACTAAAAATCAAAATTTTATAAAATAATAATTTTAATTAAATTATGTGAAAAGATAATATTAAACATGAATAAAATAATTGATTATTACTTGATGAATCCATTATGAGATAGATACAAAATCAAGATTTATTACAGGTTACGAATTATTCATGATTAGTCTTGATCACGAACTCCAATTAGGATTTACTCCTATCAACCCTAGATGAGAACTTAATTAAGTAGACTTTCTTATACCAATGGAAGTATTTAGAATCAATCAAAGGGTTTAGGAGTAGCAATCCTTTTTTATATATTAATAATATTAGAGGCTCGACTCATTATCCAAAATCACCTGTTACCACCTTAATTAGGTTAAATTATCATTGAACTTAAACTATTCAATTAATTTAATATTGGACTAAACTCTTTTACATCTTATTTTATTATTAAAATTGATAAGTCCATAATAGAAAAATCTAACAATCTCTTACTTGAACCATGTAATTCAATAATAGTGGTCATTTTAATAAGATGTAAAAGAAAACTATAACATATTTACACCCATTAATCTAAATTAAGATCATAAATGTCCAGTAATATAAAATATTGTATCTGATAGAGATATCACTGAAATATATATTGTATATTTATATTTCATTGACCATATACAATATCTAATAAGGATATATATAATAAGATTGTGTTTAATAAGATTTACATAATAAAATTATGGCAATATATGTAAATATTTATACACTAGGTTGAAGCATTTGCCTAATATGCTAAATGAGAATCATAATTCTTAACACAATATTAAGAGAAGATCTAAATATCCCTATAAATATGCTATAACAAAAATATGTACAATATATGGCAAAAGATGAATATTTCATTTATATACATCTCAAAAAAATAATTTATATCACAAAACTCTCACTAATCTAAAATATCAAAAGATTTAACCCATCCCATATTGATTATATGATCATGATATATTCATACTACTAAGCCTTTGATTAGTGGATTCATAAACATACAATCTGTAAAAATATGTTCAATATTTGTAATATACTCACGGACCTTCTCTCATATCAATTAGTACTTTATATCAAAATACTTTATACGGGTAGAATTTTTATTGTTATAATAGAAGTTTATGACAGTAGTATTGTTGCAATAGATGGTCAAGGGTCTAAAGATACTTTAAAAAATGTCAAAACCACCCATAAAGTTCCTTAACCATACAGTGGTACAAGTGGCTTCGTAATATGAGACATATTCTAATTCTATAGTTAAGGTTGCTATTAAGGACTACTTAATACTTTTCTATGACACAGCTCTTTTTACTATCATAAAGATATATTTAGATGCAGATTTATGATCATTCAAATAATTAACAAAATCTAAATCCGAATAGTTTGTAACTGTGAGATTTCCTGATCTTTTATAAGTTAGCATATAATTTTTTGTACCTTATAAGCACCTTATAACTTTTTTTGCAGTAATTCAATGTCTTTGACCAGGATTACTCAAGTATCTCCCTAATACACCAATAACATAAGTTATATCAAAATGTATACATATATAAGCATACATCAAACTACTAACAATCAACACATATGGAACTTTTTTCATTCTTTCTATTTCAATATCATTTTGATAACACTGTGGAAACTCAAGAGCAGGTTGACATGTTAAACTTTTTCAGTATTTTTTCAATGTAAGTTTGTTGAAACAAACTAATTAAATCACAGAATCTACAATGACAAATCTTTATCCCCAAAACATAAGAGGTATTTCCAGGATCCTTCATATTAAAATATTTAGATAACATTTATTTTGTCTTAGTCAACAGGTTGACGTCATTACTTACAAAGAAAATGTCATTCACGTATAATACCAAAATACAAAACTATTCACATTCATCAATATATAAATATACCGGTCCACTACATTTTTCTTGAATCTAAGAGAAGTCACAACTTTATCAAACTTAAGATACCATTATTTAGAAATTTGGTTTAAGCCATAAATGAACTTTTTAAGCTATCACATAAGGTGTTCTTTTTCTTTCTCTTGAAAACCATCTGGTTAGTTTATATAAATAATTTTTGTTAGATTTTTATTTAGAAAGGCTATCTTTACATTCATTTAATGTAGCTCTAAATCAAAATGAGTTACCAAAGCTATGACAACACATAATAAGTCTTTAGTTGAAACTGGTGAAAAAGTTTCTTTATAATTTATACTTTCCTTATGAGTGTAGCCTTTTACTACCAACTTGGCCTTGTACCTCTCAACTTCACCTTAAGCACCTTTCTTAATTTTAAAGACCTATTTGTATTTAACTAGCTTACAACTTAGAAGAAGTTCCACTAAATCCCATACTTGATTCTTATGCATTGAAGCTCACTCATCCTTCATAACATTCATCTAATCAGAATAGTTTGAATTAGATATAGCTTGAGAAAATATTGTAAGATCAATATCATCATTAATATCATATTTATGCTTTTACAGATATACAAGATAATTATTAGGAATTATCGATCTACAAACTCTATGACATCTTCTTAATGAAATTTCTTCATTTACTTCATTTAGCTTAACATCTTCTATCATTGGTTGTACTAAATTAACTAATGGAGCAATAAAAGATGATTCTCCCAATGTTATTGCCAATAAAATAATTGTTCTATCTTCAAAGAAATCTATAATGCATGATATTTGGCTCCCACTATCTAACTCATCCTTAAAGAAGATAGCTCGATCAAACTCAATTACTCTAGTTGAACAGTTAGATAGTAAAATATGCTTCCCTTTGAGCCACTGTAATACCTAATGAAGTATCTACTAATAGTTTATGAATCAAGTTTCCTTATGAATGAAATATATAGCTTTACTTCAGTTTTACAATCCCAAACTTGAAAATGTCATAAACTAAACTTCTTACTGTATAATAGTTCATAAAAGGTCTTAGGTACTAACTTACTAGGAACTTGATTTAGAATGTATGTTGTTATTTTCAGTGCATCATCCTATAAGAATTCTGATAATGAAGTATCGACTAACATGCATCTCACTATGTTTATAAGAGTTCTATTCCTTTTTCCTGTAATTCCATTTTTTCTAGTGTACCAAACATAGTGTAACTTGCTTGAATTTCATAATCTTGAAGGTATCTCATGAAAGGACTAAGGTTTCTCCCTTTCTCATCATATCTATCATAATGTTTACCACCTCTATCAAAATTAATATTCTTTATCTATTTCCCTAGTTTCAATTCAGCTAGCACCTTAAATGATTTGAAAACTTCTAGCGATTCTAATTTTTCACAGAGCAACTTTATCCAATCAAATCTAGAGTAATCATCAATGAATGTTATAAAGTATTTGTAGTCTCCCATAGCATTAGGTGTGATGGCCCACTAATGTCAGTGTGGATCGGTTCTAGCACATTCTCCTTTTTGCTTGTCTTACCTTTTCTAGATTTAACTGTAAGTTTTCCTTTAATACAATCTATACATATTCTAAAATTTAAGAAGTCCAGATCATAAAGTACTTCTTTGTTCATAAGTCTCTAAATTCTTTCTTCAGAAATGTGTCTCAATAGTCTATGCCATAACATTGAGAATCTTTCATCAACTTGACATCTTTTCTTGCCTATAACAAAATTTATTGAATTTATGAAATTAAGATCTAAATCAACTTCATATAATCCACCGCATACAAAATTAGTACCAACAATAGAAAATTTATAAAATAATTCAATCTTTCTATTTTTAAAATAATAAAAGTATCTAATAGAATCCAAAGCAACAATTAAAACTAAATTTCTTCTCATGGAAGATACATAAACTATATTATTCAATAAAAGCTCATGTCTAGTCTTCAATTTTAACTTCACTGATCCTATGTGTTCCATTTTAACTCTATTTATCTCCATTTCTAAGTTTTACAATTAGCTCTCTTTCATTTGGTTTTCTTAGATTTGTCAACACCTAAAAATAATTAATTACTGAATAGTTACACTAGTATATAACCACTAAGAATTTAATGGTACATTAACAATATTTCATTCAAAATAGACTAGAGCTAAATGGGTATTTTTCCTTTTCTTTTCAACCCATTTCTTGTATTTAAAATAGTCTATTTTCTTATTCTTATATTTCTTGTAAAATTACAGTTACCTTTAAATTGAGCCTTATTTGGCTTATAATATTGTTGTCCATTAAATTCACTTTTTTCACCTTTCTTTCTTCCATGATTATAACGTATTTTGTTATCTTACTAATTAGACTTTCCACCATAATCTGAATGTGTGCCATGAGAAGTATAATTAACTACCTAAGCCTTTCCTTTCTTCATGTTTTTCTCTACCTATGTAATGATTAAAATCAACTTGTTGATAATCCATCCTAATTGTTTTAGTATTATAAGATATTTTCAAAACATCAAATTGAGATGGAAAAGACTCCAATATATGCCAAGTCAAATAACTTTCTCCCAAATCAACTTACATGATTTTTAACTTATTGTAATAATTAATCAATCTTAGAAAGTGCTTTCTTACTCTGCTGACACCATCATATACTAATTTCTCAAGCAACAGAAGATATCATCCTTTCCTAGTTTTATCAAACTTCTTATACTTTTCGATTATAGAATCTAAGAATTTTTTTATATTTGTTATATTGGGAATGCTTTCTCTTATTATTTTATCAGTTATGTGCTTCATTACCATTAAATACACTCTATTAAGTCCACTTTTCACGATGATTCTTTTAATCTATTGTAGAATTAACATTAATTTAAGGTTCTATTTTTCTAATCATTAGATTAAAGTTAAAGACCACTAGATACAGCTTTAATAATTTAGCCCATTCCTTATAATTCGTCCCATTAAATGTCTTAATCATATTTAATTGCATAGGTAAAGGAGTTAAGGAAACAAATTTTAGAACATTAATTTATGTCTAACCTTAATCTTGCTAGAAAATTTCTTCAATAAACTATGCAGTTAAGCTCAGTATTACACTATAAGGCCTAACACCAACAGGGCATTAAAAATCTTATAATATAATATAAGAACTAAATATTATATTTCTAAAATTTTAACATCGATAAGGTGAAGAACATTTTACAAAACATAATACTCATTTTTAGACTTATGTTATCACCAATCAAATCACTTCAATAACATGATACCAATAGAGTCTTAAGATATTATTAATATAATATCCTCCTTAGTTCCACTATTATTTTATTAAAAAATGAATAAAATTTTATACATTTGGATTCATGATAAGTGGATTCACAATTATATAAAATTTTATAGTATAACATAAACCAAAACTATTTTTTAAAATTATTTTCTTATACATACATACATATATATATATATATATATATATATATAATAATTAATAGACTAAACAATATCCAAAAATTTCACAAAATATATGTGGAAGCCTAAAATGTAATAATAATGTTTAGACCAAAATAAAATAATTTGGCTATCCAAATTCAATATGCAAAAATAATTAAAATATTTTTAATGCCAAAAAAATTTAGAAAATACTAAAAAATAAAATAATTTAGAGAGTGGAGCCCAAAAATTGCATTTTAGATGCATTTTTTATACATAATAATGTCTTAATGCATTTTAATGCAAAAATTTTCTAAGGAAATTGCATTTAAAATCCGTTTCAATGATTAAAATTTTTCCAAATTTCAACCACAGAGTTCTAATGGCTTTTGCTTTAAAAACTTTGTATTCAAACACTTACAAATGCCAAAATATATTTTCCTTAATGATAGCAATCATTAAAATAGAAAATACACTCATAAGAAATGATTTGAAAATTAAACTTCTAATTTTAAAATTACTATAAATTTTTTAAAATAAAAACATATCAGATAAAATTATATTCATATATCATTACAATGATTTGTACATATATAGTTTCATACTAAACAATATATATATATATTAGGCAAAAGTTTAACTAAAATAAACATATATGGTTCCTGAATATATATATATATATATATGCCTATATGGTTTCTGAAGGCCACCTTTTCATTGACATACATGAAAATCATATACTTACATTTATATATGAAAAATAGTATTCATATAAAAAAATGAAACTTACAGTGAAACGATCTCAAAACCAAAGTAATAAAACATGATATTTATCATGCTAAAAATAAGTAGATAAATAAATGAATTCTAAAAAAAACATAATCATATATAATTCATCCAATAGAATAAAATTCTTCCCAAAACCCATATAATATATGGATGAATCATATAAAAATTTCTCATATGTACAATATGTATATCATCCACAAGGAACAAAAATAGTACATATATAAGCATAAAATAAATAATATGAGTGCTATGAAATAATTTTGAAATTCATAACAATTTTTATTCAAGACAATTCATCACAAAATATAATATAATTCAAAAAATAAAATTTAATTCTTGAATCCACATAATAATATATATAATTCACATAATTCAACTAATTATTAAAAATTAAAGTTTTATAAAATAATAATCCTAATTAAATTATGTGAAAAAATAATATTAAATAAAAATAAAATAATTTATTATTATCTAATGAATTCATTATGAGATAAATATGGAATTAGGATTTGTTGCAAGTTACGAACTATTCATAATAAGTCTTGATCACAAATTTCGATAAGGATTTATTGTTTTTATCAACCCTAAATGAAAACTTGATTGGGAAGATTTTCTAACATTAATAGGGAGTGTTTAGAATCAATCATAGGGTTTAGAAGTAGTAACCCTTATTTATATATTGATAATATTAGTGGGTTGATCTATTGCCAAAACTAACTGTTACCATATTAGTTATGTTAAATTATTATTAGGCTTAAACTATTCAATTACTTTAATTTTAAACTAAATTATTTTACATCTTATTTTATTATTGAATTAATAGGTCTATAATAGAAAAACTAATATTAAAAAAATCAATGGTTAAGGGGAAACTTTTCTTTTCTTTGTTTAGATATATAGAAAATATTGCAAAATTTTTCAAATAGAAAGTATACAAAATAGTGAAAAGTGGAGGCATTGAAAGATTTTGAGAAATTAGTTATAAATATCATTATCTTCTCCTCCTTAATAAAAATTTATTTTTTGATGAGACACTAAATAAGGAAATTACTCCAAAAATTAGAATATTAATGAATTTTTTTCCTTATCTAACAAGAGTGAGGTTAAAACTTCTATCCATTAATAAATAAAGTCTATTCAAGATTAACATATTTTTTATTGAACTAATACTTTGTTGGTTCTTTAATCAAAACTCTTAAATAACAAAAATGTTCACATGCCTCTCATTCTCCTCCATTCTCCACTATCTAAATACATTAATTATGTGTATGACAATAAAAGAGAAACATTTATATAGTTCAATAATATTATATGTCCTTATTTTAAGTTAATAGGAAAATGCCAATTATCAGTTTGTTGTTTATAACTCAATTTTGTAAAATTCATTTATATTAAATAATTTATTTTTCAATTTTTACTTTCTTTCATGAGTTGAAAATAAGGTGACATGATAGAGTTGAAGTACGAAGGAATTTCCGGCCTATAGGTTCATATTTTTCTTCGAATATGACTAGCTACATTCAGGCCTTATTTAATCTGGCCTATTAGGCTTCCTTTCCAGCATTGGCCTCAATCACATACAGGAACGGACAGCCGAAGAGCATATGCTTCACATATACTAAGACAAACCTACTAGCATATATGTTTTGCATAGAGGAGGATATCTTAGAATAAGTAAATCTATTATCATGATTTAATAATTGTTTTGGCATAACTTAATTATATAACATATATTATGTAATATAATTTGATATATTTATTTTAAAATACCTCAATTCTCTATGCTTTACGCTCTTTGCCTCAACTTTGCTAGCTTCGAAGCCGTAACTTCAGCACTCGACTTTACAAATTTCTAGTTATCGGTTCGCCTCTCTAACTATACATCTTCATGTTCTTTGTTTTATGCGATGTTTGGTCCAAATTTTTCTAAGTTAAAATTATTTCTTTATTTTTCAGTACATAATTAAAACAAACATAACAAGAAGACCACACACGAAGGAGGGGAAAAAGAATAGTCCTGAAAATGATTACACACACAAGAGGAAGTGGAAGCCTAACAGTCCAATCCAGAATGCATACACTAAGAAGAAGAAATTGAAAACCTCCGGTTCACACTAGGAAGAAACTTCATGTCAGCAATGATAGGTCTGTTTTCCCACTTAGATGCAGCAATATCATCAACCGCCAACTCAGCATATAATGATTGAATTTTTATACATTTTGTTTACTTATTTATAACATGAAAATAAAAAATATACCTATTACTATTAAGTTAATTTAAATTCACGGACAAATCGGGTTAAGTGATATGAAGTTCAAACTTAACTAAACTTCAACTTACTTATTAATCAAACTCAACTCATTTATGCTTAGTTCATTTAAAATTAAACTCAGATCAAGCTTTTTCTAAGTTAATTTTAAATTATTCGCAAATAACTTTAACTAATTTGCCGTCCAAGATCGATAAATCTTGAAAACAGGTTTTTCGTTCTCTCTTTTATTTGGATAATCTTGGCCCCTGGGCTTCCAATACTAATGTATTCACACATCAAAGACAGGTTGGTGCCAGGGTCGCATCAGTCCTGGGCCTCCTGGCCCGTAAAGAATAATTGGTAGCGAAATTTTATTCCATTTAGTCAGTGGAATCATGTTGATTGTTTTCCTTCTGCATCTTGTTAACTAGGATTAAATTCCCCAGTCATATCCCCCCTCATGATGCATTGTTATGTCTCCCAAATATGAAAAATAAATGTGAACACCAAATGAACGGTCTTTGATGGCAACAGCATGAAAGTTGGTATATTCAAGCAAGAAAATACATAGACCCAGGTTTATGTGTATATTCTGAAACAACTATTTACAACAAGCCGCATCTACATGACATACCAGTGCATACCAACATCCACAGAGTAATTGATAGAAGACGAATGTATATATCTCGAGTACGTTGAGGGCTCACAAACAGAAGGAAATACAAAAATCAAGCGAGATATTCTTGGAAGAATAAAAAAATAGCAGGAAAGCCAGACGTACACATCCAAACCTTACTGCATCATTTCTTTAGCGCACTGCAAGCAGAGAAAAAGCAAGTCAGAATTCAAAATGGTTACTCAAAAAGAAAGTATGCAAGACAAATACCACCTAAAAAAAAAACAGCGCAACCCTCAAAACTTAAAAATAATTCTGAGAACAGAATACAAACTGGGCTTTAGATCTATGAGAAACACAATTGCTGTGCATAGTGTCTGAAAAGTTGTGAAAGAGAGAGAAGCCTTACTTGTATAAATAGGCAGCAATTCCCAGAATAATACACAGCAAAACAATATCAATACAGAAGTTTCGACTGGATCGAAGCTGGGAAAAGACAACATACATTAGTTTAGCAAGAAATCCATAATTGATGCAGGTACAGCTTAGAATTGGCAGAATTTAGGCTTAAAATGAAGTTTTGATTGAATCACCTGGTTCACCGTGTCTTTAAGTCTGACATTGGTATTTTTAAGGTCAGAAGCCGCCTTGTCCACCTGGAAGATGTTAAATAATTGGTGTGTCGTATTAGCATCAACTTCCATATTCCAATTAACATTTCTAGGCTTTCAGCCTTTGGGATACAGGAAGAAATTGAAGATACTCACCTTAGTGTCAATCTCGTCCATCAGTGGAACTTGCCTATCCATTTCCTGCATTAAAAATAAACATTAAACCAACATGCAGAGATCAGAGAGGAAGAAAGAAATACACAATAAGACAACTGACCTCATTCATATCATGTGCCATGTTTTTCAATGTATCCAAACCTTCTGAGATCATTTCCAACCCTTGATCCTATAGAAATTTTAATCCAATTAGAAATCGAAATCTTTCCAAGAGAAATATTGAACATATGTATAAAAATCATTCAACTTTCCTTTCATTTAATTAGCAAGTAAAAAAGGACAACTGTAACAAGTGCCTTGCCTCCCTCTTCTCTCTCTGGCTACAACTTCTAAAAGTGAGTTACCTGTTTCATTTTGCGCATTTCATACTCCTGCCTGAATTGACTTGATTCCTCAGTTTGCTGGAAGTATTCACTGTCAAATTGACCATCTGTATCAAAACAAATCAGTTCAAATCACACACAGAGACTTGAACCTTCACTTTAAAAGTTAAAATCATCCCACAAATGAATTACCACAATTGTATGAGACAAGAAAACTATGAATACCTGAATCAAACTTAATTTCAGTACGTGAAGCTGAAGCTGCCCAGCCACCAGTTTGTTTAGGTGCTGCAGGAGTCCCATCAGGTATAGCTTGGATCCTCTCTGGCAACGCAAGAACCAAATCATTTCGAGCAATAAATTCTTCTGATGTAAGCCCCTTTACCTGCGATCCACCATACCACACATCCAATACTTACCAAATATAACTAGTTACCAGTAGATAGATTAGAACTAAAGACAGATGCAATAACAGATCTACGCCTTCCGGTGAAGGATAGGCACCCCATTAAAAGTACAAGTTGAAGTCTTTCCATTGCCACATTTTAGCCTAGAACTCTTGAATTAGATTGCGTGTAACCTTGCAGTTGACATTATTGATAGATCTCTGTCATTATATAAATTAACTTTGGCAACCGTTAGCTACGTGCCCAAGTACTAGCACGAAGGTCGTTTGCTAACAATTCCCTATATACAGAATATAACTAATCAAAATGTTCAAATAAACGAGTTCAGATTATTTATGGAATGCCTCCTAAAACATAAACCTCAAGATAAATGTGCTGAAGAACAGCGTCCTAATGATGGATCTCTAGAACTAGCAGAGAAAACAAAAAAAAAAACAACCTTCTTCATTGCCAACCTCTGCAACTTGGGAACCTCCTCCAGCAAGCGAGCCTTGGTACGACGAATCTCGGCATTCAATGCAACCGCAGATGCCCGACTTTTCTCCTTGGAAGCGGATTCTGCTTTCTGCACATAATTGAAGCTCTATAGTATGAGAAAGGTGAAGAAAATCCAGAGTCCACAACTTTGAGCAAATCTTCACCAATTAGGGCACAAATTAACCCAACGATATCTATCTATGTTTAATTTTGTTTCTCGCTGACCCAAGTCTTCCTCTTTCAACTAAACCCTGATCTGACATTTTTTACAAAATTCACAACGATACCTTCCCTCTTCCCAGGTATTTCATAGCATCAAACTAAAAAAATTGAAGGAAAAAAAAAAAGAAAGTAAAATTCAAATATGACCTGCAAAGCAGCCTCGATGTCGGCTTCGACGACAGCGTACTGCCTGGCAAAGGCATCGTCGCCGGAGATGTTGGAGTCCTTCTGCTTATCGATATCATATTTGTCGTACTTCTTACAAATCGAATCAACTCTTGTTAGAATGTCGATCACGCTCATCCTGCTGCCTCCAGTCAACCCAATACAATGAATTATTGTAAATAATACAAAATGTTAACCTCAATTTCTGCAAATAGCTCGATCTGTTCGTTAATGCTGTCCCATTCTCTTTGACAAGAAGCAGAATTTCAGACGAGCGCCACCAAACACGAACAGCCCGTCTGAACCATCTGAAGTGGGGAAATTCTAAGGTACCCCAGGGTTTCTAAATAACTCTTCATTTGCTCAAATATCGTTGACTCCAATACAGCGATCTTAAAAGATTATTAAAAAAAAAGAGAAAAATATAAAATATTTCCATTAATTTTAGCGTGATTTATTTTATCCCAGTAATTTTAAAAGTTCAAATCAAATCATTTATCTATAAATTTATAAAAAAATTACAATTCACATGTATTATGCATTTCATTAACTATTTTAGTAAATTATATAATTTTTTAAAAGGTTTTTAAGTAAGAATAACAACAATATTATATTAATTTATTAAATAATTTTTCATAAATAATTTTATAATTAATTTTTAAATGTTTAAGTAAAATTTGATGTATCTAATATAATTTTTATTAATTATATAATATAAAAATTATGTGAAAAGAAATGATATTATAGACTAACATATAATGTTATTATGGTTTTTGTTTAAATTTTTTAAATATAATTTAATTTAATAAAATAGTTATTAAATTAATAATAGACATTAATTATAAATTTTTTATTATTAAATGATTTAATTTATATATTTTCAAAATTGATAGAGATAAAATACATCTACTCTAAAATTTTAGGAGTATTTTACAATCTTTTCTTTTAAAAAATGCACTTAAAAATAATTATCTTAAAAGATTTTATTGTATTTTTTAAAAATTAAAATCACTCTCTAAAAAATTATTTTTTTAAGGAAAAAGAGAGAGTAAGAGTAACTAATATTCAATACTTTCATTAAGAGTAAAGGTGTTAAATGAATTAGAACTTGTGGATCATTCCATATATATTATAGATTCTGGTGAGTTTAAATCCCTTAAAAATTAAGTCCATTTTGGATATAAATAATATAAGTTTATCCATATTTGCTCAATCCACATATTGATCTGTGTTTATCGTGAGTTTTGGTATGTTTTAACCTTTTATAATTGAATTCATTTTAAGTATAGATAATACAAACTAATTTGTATTTGCATAGGTTGACTTATTTTATTGGCCTAATTGGGAGTTACAATAAAAGCACTTTCTTGCAACAAAATATTCAATTTAAGTCATAGGTATTTTCTAAAAGGTAAACCCATCATCATAGCTCCAACAAAAATGCTAATAGTCCCATGAATTACTCATTCCTTCATTGCCCATAAATTAATATCTTCTTGTGTCAAACTCTTGACTTCTAAAGTAAAATAATGACTTAGTATCATATACACTAAAAATAAGGAAAAAATTATGAAATCATTGTCATTAACTACATGGTCTTAAATATATAAAATTTAAAATTTTATACTTTTTTATCAATAGCAATTAGAAAGTTTGTAATATTATAATTTAAAACTCAATGTCAAAAATTTTATTCCCAACCTTGTTAGTGGAGTTAAGACCCAAAATTCAACGAAAGAACTAAAATACATAATTAAAAGCTAAAATTTATAAATATTACTATAATTAATATATTATTTTAAATTATGATTTATGTTTGAATGTAAATATAAGTATTATAAGTTTTAAGAAAAATATATAATTACATTATGCAATTGTCACTTAATGTGATATTTTATTTGAGTTATTTCAAAATTATCATAAAAATATTTATTATCAATTATATTAAACATCTTTGTTAGTGTAAGGGAAAAAGTTCTATTGAAATTCTAAGTACTACTTCCTATTATCTTTTGACAAATTAAAAAATTACTTTCTTAATTTTAGAAGTTACTTAACCATAATATCAAAATAAATAAAAAGTCTTAGTGCTATAGTAAGAGTAGAAATTTATCTATTACTAAGCAGATATTCATCTATACATCTTATATATAATCACTTAATCAAACTTTCACCATATTTAGGCCACATAATCATTAAGATTTCCTAATTTTTATTTGAAAAGAATTTTTTTAAGTGCTAGCATGGCTAAGCCTAAGAGGGGGAAAAAAGATTACATACTATCTAGCCCTCTTTCCAGGTCAGTTACAAGTAAAGAAACCTAATTTTAGGGAGTGGACTCTTGTAAGAAAATACCTACTGTTGGATCATGGGTTCGGGTCACCCAAAATGGGTCCATAATCCGATCCATACCCGACCCAATAAACGCCTATAAATAGACAGATGAAGGAAGTAAATGGGTTGGTAAAAAATCATTTCCTCATAACTTCTTAGAAATTCTCTCTCTTTTTTCTCTCTGCACACAAAAGGAAGATTTAGCCCGTGAACAAGTTATTTTTTCGCAGTGATTGACAATTCAACCAGTAAAAATAAATACAAGATCCTGAATATTTACGTTGCGTACTTTCAGAATTTGGTATGTATGAATCCGAATTTCATATTTTATATATTGCGACATTGGTATCAGAGCATGATTGTTTGTTTTTCTGGTTTCTGTTAAATCTATTCATATATATATATATATATACACATGTATATACATGTATATACATGTATATATACATGTATATACATGTATATATATATATATATATATATATGTATATATGCATGTCCTTAATGTTTAATGAAATGATGATTTTTTTTTAAATTCTATTCTTACTACCATTGCCCATTTTGTTATGGTACTTGTCTGATGTAACATGGTATGGATTTCCTATTATGATATTTTGAGACTAAATAGAATTTTAGACTATAATTGTATGCCATGATATTTTTTTTTTTGGAAGATTATCTATTTCTGGAATATTATATGATTATATGTCCAAGACAGTAATAGACTGATAAACTGGCATTGTCTCCATTTTTTTGAATTCTTTTTTATTTTCTATGTTTGTGACTCTGTGTCTCTGTTTCGGGGTCATTTTTTTATGATATTCCGTATTAGCACGACGAGAAAGAACCCCACTTGTATGTTTTCGGTGTATGCAATCATGACTTGAATTTGGACTGTTACTGTTAATTTACTTGATCGGCTTCTTTGTTTGAATGCATGTATGGATTCTAGACTAGAATAGGATATTGTTTTTGGACTTAATATGGAATTGGCAAAACAAAAAACTTGAATCACTTTCTAAGTTTATGACTCTGTGATGTCTGGATTTAATGGAGTCTCTATTTTGGGGTCATTTTTTTATTATTATTATTTTATGATATTTGGTTTAACACGACGAGAAAGAACCCCTGGTTTGGCGACATATATTTGGTTACCACGTTCTGTAAGATGTAATGGTGAACTTAGCATCCTATTTTTTTTTACAAAAGTCAACTTGTCATAGTCAATATGGACAAACCTGACAACATTATTATGGAACCAATTATCAAGCAATCCGCCAAACAAAGCCATATTGTTCTTCATGATTTTTAATCATGTAAAAATCTGATTTACTGAACCACTTCCAAAAATAAGATTTCAATGATTTCCGTTTATATCAAATTCATTTTTTCAACTCTCAGAAATCATATAACGTGATTTCATTTAAGAAATGGAAATGATTTTTTTTATATAAAACACGAAAACAATTTTTTTTTGTTTGTTTAAAAAAAACTGTCAAAAGGGCAATTGAAATTTTTTGAAAAGACAGTTAAAAAAAAATGTCAGCAAATAATTTTATATATAATTTTTTTTGAAAAGGTAGTTAGTTAAAAAAGAAAACTGTATGGCAGTTTCAATTTTTTTTGAAAGAGAAGTTATTTAAAAAAAATTGTAAACAAAAACAGTTATAAAAAAAAAGTCGTCCAGCATGGGAATTGAACCCATACCATTCGAATAGGGAAACCAGCGTTTAAAATCACCTGGCCATGCTTAATTTCTTGTAGTTGCATGCCCAACAAATTTTGATATACTATCCTAAGATAATGAAAATGAAAATGTCACAAACAAGATTCGAACCGCCGCCCACTTAGATAAGCAGCCCTGTGCCAAACCGCTTAGACCGAATTCTGGTTGTTGTGAAGGCTGCCTAATAATATTGATAAATAATACTTAAACATGGCATAATTTTTTTTGTACACAATATTTTTTTATATTATTGTGATTTTTTTTTCATACTATTTACATGATGTACAAAAAAAATTAAAAAAAAATTATGATGGAGATTTTTTTTATGCATATTATTACTTTTGGAGATCTAATTGAGTTCTTTATTTCTGTATATGTTACAGAAAAATGGTGAGACTTATACGTACACCAAGAGTCATACGGACTCCAGCACAAAAATAAGAAGTCAATAGGTTGACTGACGAACTCAATAATCTCCAAGCTGATCCAGAAGTTTATAAAGATAATTTTGTACATCTTGTGAATTATATTATTAAGTTTCATGAAAAAATTCAAAACTTGATATGAGCTGGTGCTTTAAGGATGAACCGAAATTCAAAAAAATTAAAGGCTTTACGAAAAGCCTTACCCACTGATTTCCAACAGAAAATATTAGATTTCCTTTTAGAAAGAACAAAGGGATACAAACAATATAACAATATTGTCCATAAATTTGTATTGGACTATTTAGAGTGCAAAAATCATAGATATAACTTGAACTTTTACAAAGCCTGTCAGGTAGATAGGAAATCTAATACTGAAGTTAAGTTTCCCCAAGAGCTATATCATAGGTTTATTAGCTCTTTTCCACAAAGAATCAAACATTTGAAAACATAGTAAGATTTAGGTAAATGTTTGATATCTGATATTTTATGTAATTTCTTTTATGTATTGTATTGTTGAAATATGTTTCAATTTATGTAATTTTCATCATTATTATTATTATTATTGAAATTGCATATCTATCAGTTCTTTTATTTAATGTACTTTGCTTAATTAATTATTTTAGCATTAGCCTCACATTAGGAATTTAGATGATGATTGGAAACGTAGCGACCTTTTTGACTCTAAACCTTACATGTGAACTAGTTCTAACATAATTAATTAGAGCCGAAGTAGATATATATGTATGGCTAGACATTAATTATGTACAATTTTGTCCACATATAGAACTTAGTGTTTCTACAAACACAATGGCTACTGCTTCCAAAAACATTGTCGCTGAACTTAATAAGGGTGAGAAATTGAATGGTGACAATTACGAAATTTAGAATATGAAAATTCAATATGTGCTAGAAGAGTAAGAGGCTCTAGAAACACTCAATATTGTTATAGATGAGCCTAAGGTAGGAAATACGGCCCAGCATAGGCGAGATCGAGAGGCTTATGAAGCCTGGAAAAGGAAGAATTCTCTCGCTCGCATTACGTTGATGAGTAGCATGGATAATGACATCATGCGAGAATTTAGGAATTATAACTTGGCTAAGGACATATGGTCTTCTCTGAAAAACAAGTTTAGTGGAACATCTGTGACCAAACTAAGATCCCTCACAATCAAATTTGACACTTACAAAAAGAAGCCTGAACATTCAATGAAAAAACATTTATGAGAAATGTCAAATATGATTTATGAATTAAAGGATGCAGGTCATGTGTTGACCGATGAGCAACAAGTCCAAGCTATAATTCGTTCCTTACCTCATTCCTGGGAGCATATGAAGATGCACTTAACTCACAATAAAAACATCTAAACAATGGATGATGTTGTGCGTCACCTTGAGCTAGAAGAAGAAAGGCTTGAAGCTACTAAGCTTAATAGAAATGTGTATATGGCTTCATCAAGCTCAGGCAAAGTTCTTGGGCGAAAGCGTAAATATAAAGATGGGTCCCAGGAGAAAAGAAAAAAGACGACTCATTTCAGCAAGAAATCAACAAATAACCAACATGGGAAAGAAAAACGTCCTTTCAAGAAGAACATGGCTAAAGTCAAATGCTTTAATTGTAATAAGAAAGGGCATTTTGCCCGTGACTGCCCTGATCCTAAAAAGGTATTAAGCTATACTCAAGTTAATGAACTTTGTGTAGCTAGTTCTATTTTTCTAACAGATTCTCATCCTTTGTGGATTGTAGACTCAGCGGCAATAGACCATGTAGGGAAGGATTGAGACACCTTCGTGGAATTTCGGCGAATACCACATGGAACAAAATAGATTTATGTGGGAAACAATGCACGAGTTACAGTTTAAGGAATTGGCACATGCAAGTTAGTCTTGTGAGGCGGCCAAACTTTACTCTTGCATGACGTTTTATATGCACCTTAAATTTGCCAAAATTTAATCTCTGTGTTAGTTTTGTTAAAATTTGGTTTTAATTTGTATCTTGCTGATGACAATATTGAATTATCTTTAGGGACAACTCATTATGGATCTGGTTTTATTAGAAATGGTTTTATTGTCATGGATACTGATTATTATGAATGTAATTTTAGTTATTCCATGTTTACATTGTCGCATAATTCTGAAATTAATGCAAATGTTTGGCATGCTCGACTTGGCCATATTAGTCAACATCGTATGGATAGACTAGCTAAAGAAGGATTATTGCCTAATTATAATAAAGTAGATTTATCTACTTGCGAGCATTACTTAGCTGGCAAAAGTAGGGGTGAGAATCGGTCGGGTAGAACCGGTTAATGAATAAATTTCAACCGACCGCCCCTAATCGTTTATATCCAAATTTCAACCGAAACCGACCGCTTTAAACTCTTAATCCGACATTAACCGATTAATTGGTTTATAATGATTTTAAGCGGGTTCGGTCGGTTTAAAAATTTAAAAATGTGTTAAAAGTAAGATTACATACATTCCAAAAATAAAAGCAATCTTCATTTTCTTATATTTTTTTGCATCACAATTGACACCATATATTAAAACAAGATAAAATATTTAAATTAACCCATTAATAATCTCTTATTTTTAAAAGATGAGTTCATGTTAAATTCATAAAATAAATCTAACCGAATTATATGCGTTTAGTCTAAGCATTTTGTCATTTATTGTTTAAAACATGGATAAGAAATGAATAAAAAGGGAGAAAGGAGAGAGATTAAGAAGGATTTTAAAGAAATAAAAGTGTAAATGCCATATGAGAATTATTTTCAATCGGTCGGATTCGGTTACAACTAGTTAGAATCCAATCAATCCGCTTCCGACCGAATTATAAAATTTATCCAATTTTTTAATCTGTTTTAAACCGATATCTTATACCACCCGAAACTAACCGACCTTTTTTCGGTTCGAGTCGGTCAGGTATTTTCGGATTAGGAAAACATTCCCACCCCTAGGCAAAAGTACCAGAAAACCATTTAGAAAAGGAACCAGAGCTGACTTTCCTTTGCAATTAATCTATTCTGACATATGTGGTCCAATGAATGTAAGAGCTAGGTATGGAGCTTTCTATTTCATCACATTTATAGATGATTTTACACGATTTGGTACTGTCTATTTGATAACACACAAATCTGAAGCATTGAATTGCTTCTAAAGCTATCTGAGCTTAGTTGAAAATCAATTAGATAGAAAAATAAAAGCATTACGAACTGATCGTGGTCGTGAATATTTGTCTGATCAATTTAGACAATTATGTGATGAAAAAGGGATTCAACATTAGTTAATGAATCCACGTACTCCTCAACAAAATGGTGTTGTAAAGAGACGAAATCGAACACTCCTAGAAATGGTTAGATCTATGATGGTACGAGCAAATTTTCCTATCACCTATTGGGGTGATGCACTTTTAACTACCACATTTATCCTTAACCGTGTGCCTAGCAAATCAGTTCCCACTACACCATATGAATTATGGTCGAAACGAAAACCTGACCTAAGTATTTTATGACCTTGGGGATGTGCAGCCAATGTTTTGGATACCTCGAACCCATATGGCAAATTAGGTCCTCGAGGAAAGAAATGTATCTTTATTAGATACTCCGAACATTCAAAAGGCTATGTGTTCATTGGTGAACATGACAGTAGGAGTTTCACAGAATTTGAATCACGAGATGTCACATTCTTAGAGAATGTTTTTCCTAAACAGGGCGACATAAATAAGGACTTCTCCTTATACGAGACTATGGATACAAGTGCTTAAGACTCACTTCCTTCAAGTAGGAGAATTTTAGGAAACGTGTTTCCAATCCCGAGTGCGAATGATAGTGATCTTGATCAAAATAGGAGTAATTCAAATGGGAATACTCAAACAATTAATGATCCTAGTTCGAATGGGAGCAATTTGAGAATCCTTGAGAAATATGTTTCTCCAGAACCTCAATTGCGACCAGAACCTCAATTGTGACGTAGTGGCAGAAAAGGTATTCCTCGTCGTTGTTTTGACATTGAAGGTGGTGAAGCCTTTGTAGCCATTACACAAGATGAAGATGAGCTAAGAAATATCACAGAGGCTCTCTCTGGCCCTAATAAGGAAGATTGGACAAAAGCAATGGAAGAAGAGATAGAGTCTATGAGATCAAATCAAGTTTGGGAACTCGTTGATCTTCCAAAAACACGTAAGGCCATTGGAAACAAATAGGTTTTTAAAATTAAGCGTAAAGCTAATGGCACTGTTGAAAAATATAAGGCTAGACTAGTAGCAAAACGCTACACACAACAGGAAGGAATAGATTATGAAGAAACTTTTTCACCTGTTGTTAGATTCACCTCAATCCGTTTGTTACTAGCTATAATTGTTAGTATGGACCTTGAATTACATCAAATGGATGTAAAGATTGCATTTCTCAATGGAGATTTGGAAGAAGAAATCTATATGCAACAGCCTGTAGGGTTTATCAAAGAAGGCCAAGAAAATAAAGTTTGTAGACTTTTGAAGTCTATATATGGCTTGAAGCAGTCTTCAAGACAATGATATATTCACTTCACAACGTGATTATGTCAAATGATTTTGTCATGATTGACGAAGACCATTGTGTATATATAAAAAGGTCCAAGGATAAGTTTATAATTTTATCATTATATGTTGATGATATACTTATAACTGAAAATAACAAGGAGTATATCAATGCAATTAAAGGATGGTTGTCATCTAATTTTGAAATGAAAGATATGGGTGAAGCTATATATATTCTTGGAGTTAAGATTTCAAGAAATCGTTCAAAGAAATTATTATCTCTATCACAAGAGCATTATATCAATAAAATTCTTGAACGATTCCAAATGCAGTATTGTAAACCCATAGACACTCCTATTGCTAAAGGTGAAAGTCTAAGCCAAAGGATGTATCCTAAGACTCCAGAAGAAGAAACATATATGAGAAAAGTTCCTTATGCAAGTGCAGTTGGATGTTTGATGTACACAATGATGTGTACAAGACCAGATATTTGTTTTGCTGTTGGTATGGTAAGCCGATGTCAATCTAACCTAGGCCCGGCACATTGGAAAATAGTTAAAAGGATACTAAGGTATCTAAAAGGTACTGCCGACTACTTATTGTGTTATAAAGGAAATAATCTGCAATTGAAAGGCTATAGTGATGCTGATTGGGGAGGAGACTTAGATGAAAGAAAGTCTACCTCTGGGTACATTTTCTTACTAAATAATGGTGCCATATCTTGGAGTAGTAAGAAACAATCATGCATAGCCTTATCCATAATAGAAGCTGAATTTGTAGCATTTTCAGCAGCAGAACAAGAAGCGGTGTGGCTCAAAAGATTCTTAGATCATTTGGGTGTAAATGTTATCATTGTTGATCCAGTTTTAGTAAACTGTGATAACTAAGCAGCAATAGCATACACAAAGGACCCCAAATATCATTGCAAGACCAAGCACATAGACACAAAGTACAACTTTGTAAGAGATATGATTGCACGTAAAGAAGTGAATGTGAAATACATTTCTACGCATGAGATGGTAGCAGATCCTATGACTAAGCCCATTCCTCGGATGTATTTATAAAACATGTGAAATCCCAAGGATTGCGTAGATATTGATACAATTATTGTAATTTCTTTTAACAATCTTCATAGAATATTCATATCTGAATAATAATTATGTTTATTATAAGCCTACATATATTGATATAAGAATATTTCTTAGAATATTCTTTAGTTATTGAAAAGTATGTCATTTAGATAGAAGATTACCCTCTCACACGGGTAATCACCTCTAATCAATTTTTGTAATTGATAAGAGATGAGACAATTTTTTAAACTTCTTATCTAAGTGATAATTGAGAGCTAAACTTAAAACATGAATGTTGCCTTGTTAATGAATAAGATGAGGTTATATATATAAAATCGTTAGTGAATTAACGAATTCACTTCATCTATCTAAATTGTCAGATATGAGTTTTGATAGAAATAAAAAAAAATAGATTGGTGAACTCAGGTTAGACATTAAGTATGTCTAAACCATTATCTGTATGGTATTAATATATTATGGAAAGACATATGCTCCATAAGAAAAAGGAGAGAATATCATAACACGTGTGCAAATTATGACCAATAAAGGTGATCAAAGTCTAGATCTCAGCTTTGATGTGTAAGACCTTTGAGGGAATAAAGTCCTCATACTTGTACCCTTATGACTTTATTTTATTTCTTGAGATTTAAATTTAATGATTGCTATTTTAGAATGTTACCAAAGGACTATGAGAGATTCAGTCTAGCAGGACATTATTGGAAAAGCAAATTAAATTAAAATCAAGAGATTTGAGAAAAGAGGAAGATCATTAAACGTATCACATTATATTTGTATTCACTAGTATACCAGTTATAAAGTGTCTATAATTGTGAATATAATATTTATGATATATGATGTATATGAATGAGATCATTTGAGAAATTTAAATGTGATAAAATGATCTAGGGTATTGCATGCTTAAACTCTACTCAAGATTCATTGTTTATCGAGAAGCTATATATTCCTAATAAATGTATAGCAAAGAGCTCTCGAAATATGTTGGTCACACGGCCTATTTTCTTGTATGATTTGTTGCAGAGAATAAGAGATAATGTTCTCTTGTGAAATACTGAGAGAGTAATGGATCCCATTATGTGCGAGTGGGAGATGTTGGATCATGGGTTCGAGTCGCCCAAAATGGGTCCATAAGCCGATCCATACCCCGACCCAATAAACGCCTATAAATAGGCAGATGAAGGAAGTAAATGGGTTGGTAAGAAATCATTTCCTCATAACTTCTTAGAAATTCTCTCTCTTTTTTCTCTCTGCACACAAAAAGAAAATTTAGCCCGTGAACAAGTTATTTTTCCGCAGTGATTGACAATTCGACCAGTAAAAATAAATACAAGATTCTGAATATTTTTGCTGCGTACTTTCAGAATTTGGTATGTATGAATCCGAATAATTTATATATTCCGACACCTACATTATTATTAAAAGTTATCCTTAGCTAGGAATTATGTACTTGCGTGAGCCACCCTATTATTTAGGTGATGTGAACGGCAATCATGCCTCGTTAATGCAATGACATAAGTTGAATCAGACTCAAACTCTCTCCAAACTCGACCACCAGGCAACCTTCAAGCCTACGGCAATATCCTATAATTTTACAAGTCAATTGTACAAGTTCTTGTTAGTTTTTAATATATTTAGATTAAGTGTCTATTTTGGTCCTTATAAGATGAAATTTTATTTTAAAAGAACTAAATTTCACACAATTAATCATACAAGTTCTTATTAGTTTTAAATGTATTTAGATTAAGTGCCTATTTTAATCCTTGTAAGATAAGTTTTATTTGGAAAATTTTGAATTTTACACAATCAATCCTATAAATTTTCATTAGTTTTGAATGTATTTAGATTAAATATTTTTTTTATCTTCATAAAATGAATTTTTTATCAATTTCATCACTCACTAAAAGTTGATATCAATTTAGTCATTAGAAATTAACTATCTTAAAATTTAATACCTCTTTTATTAAGGGATAGAAAAATTTAATACCTAAGTTAAGTTAGTATTGTTAGCTCTTATGTAGTTATTAAATGATAACTTAACTCAAATGATAGAGGAACTAACTTTTGAGACAAAGTAAATTTTCAAGGATTAAATTAAGATCAACTTCTAATGAGAAAATGAAATTGATAGAAACTTCACTTTATGAAACTCAAAATAGTTGTTTAATTATTTATTTATTTGTAATATGGTCTAAGCTAATTGTGTTTATCTATAATTTATGGGCTTAAATATAATTTTGATTCTCCTAAAATATAAATTGTATTATTTAAATTCCCTTATATAAAATAATCTATTGTAGTCTTTTTAAATATTTAATTTGTATAAATTTAGTCCTTTTATTTAAATTATGTCATTTTCTTGACCTCAAAAGGTTATATTTACTTAATACTTCACTTACATTGATTTAAAATGACTTTTGTGTAAGCAAAAATAGAAATATTTTTTTAAATATTAAAAAATGTTGGATAAAATCAATGTATTAGATATACATATTTGAATCTTTTTTAGAATTTGTTATATTCTAAATTTTAAAACATTTAAAAGGAATGCAATAAGTACTTAAAGATCAAATGAGTTGATTAAAGTTAACAGAAGTTAACAAAAATCAAGTAGAAGGATTGAAATTGCACCAATTAAATATTTAAAGGGCTATAATAGATTATTTTAAATTAGAAAAACTAAAATTGCCTATATATTAGAAGAACTCAAATTGCATTTAAGCTTAATTTATTATGTTCACCTATGATTTGCACCATTAAAATAATATTCCAAGTGTAGTAATTTTCTTATAAGCAATATGAAATTTACATAATTTTGTATCTTTTTTTTTTATTTTAGAGTTAAAGCCACAAAATTAAAAAGTAGGGGAAATCATGGTAGCAATGCATTGTAACAAATTTATTTGATTTATGAAATGATATTTGAAATTAAAGTTGAAATTTAAAAATATGTTATCATACCTACTAATGATACGATCTTTATTTTTTTTTATTTTTTGGTTTTAATGAGAAACAATTAAGATTACCACACAAAAGCATGTGAATTCCATTTTCCTTTAGAAAAAGCAAACCATTGGGAATGCAATTATAAACAATCAATATTGACATTTAAATTCATAAAAAAATTGACATTTTAAACTATTAAGTAATCTCCAACTACATCACTTATGGATAAATTATATTTTTCTTTAATAATAATTATAATAATAATGATAACAATGATAATTATAAAAATATCATCATATAATAGAGTTTAGGATTTAGGATTATTATTGTTTCATGAAATGAAATTTGTATCAATTTTGGATATTACTAAAAGTTGATATTAATTTAGTTACTACAAATTGACTTCATCTCAAAATTTAATCCTTTGTAAGGTCGAGTCAACATTTAATGAACATATTAAGGTTAATGATGTTAAACTTAGCTTAATCATTAAGTTTTCCTATCTTTTTTATGATAGAAGAACTAAATTTTGAGATAAAATTAATTTTTAGAAGTTAAATTGATACCAACTTTTAATACGGGATGAAATTAACAAAAGCTTTATCTTATAAGGATTAAAATAAGCTTTTAGTTATTTGTTTATTATATATGTTATTTTAGGTAGTATTTTTTTTGTTATAACCTACTAAATATAAAATGTTTTTATATAAGTATAATAAATTTGTGTAAAGAAATATGATATAAAAACTTTATGTAGGAAATAATTAACTATTTAAATGAATTTGAAATTAGAAATCAAAGTGGAATAGTTAAGGAAAAGTGGATGAAATGAAATATTTAAAAGTTAATTGTACTTAAAGTGGAATATTTAAGTATGGAGGAGATTATTAGAGTTTTTTCCCATTTTGCACCTAGTTGTATCTACCTTTTTATTCTTCCATTTTCAGCATATGCCTCATTTTTTCCACACACAAAACACAAGCAACTTTCCTTTCTTTTTTTTTTATCCTCTTTTCAATCATCAAAGGCATAACTCTTCATTAATCACTCCAATTCTTCAATCTAAACAAAATAAGGTTTTCTAATACTTCTATTCTTATGGATTGCTTCCTCCTTTCCTTTGATTTTGAGAAATTTAGTGATTTTGCTTAAAAGAGAAATTTTAGAACTTAAACATTAAATTAATAATTTTGAATGATTAAGGACTAATAAAACATCCTCCTAACTTCTTATCATTTCCTTCACACAAGGTATGTGAACATTCCAAATGGATTTGATTGTATTTTGTATGATTAAGTTAAGTAATGTTAGGTTTTGTTATGTTTTTATTAGTTTAGAAAAAAATATGTTAATTCATGTGTTTTAAATTAAAATTCTTGATAAATTTAGCTTATTAAGAGTTATGTTTGCTATATATAATATGTTATTTCAAGATTACATAATATGAGTAGAAGTCTTAATGTTTTTATTGGTAAATCAATAGTGTTTTTGAAGAATAATTTGCAAAAAGTTAGAATATAATCGATTGTACCTTAAAAATATGTAGCCAATTAGATAATGGATTATACCTCTAAAAGATTGCCCTTTAACAACTTATAGTTGATTATGCCCTATCATAATTGCTCTTAAAGCTTGCATAATTTACTACTTAGTTGGCTATATGCCCAAACCTTACTTTTTGGATCCTTATAGTTGATCTCTACAGAGTTGCTTTTGGAAACTACATAACTAATTATACCTTGTAAAGTTTTATATACAAGTTATACAATGGATTAAAGTGTATTTAATGAATTATATTATTAAAAATTAGTTTATATATATAGATAATGATAATTTTAGGAAATTCTCTTTTTAGGTAATTAACTACTATTAAATATGTTGGAAATAGGTCCATTTGATCATTTTAATCATAAGGTAAGTCTTGGGATAGTTGAAGTAGACACTTATGCATATATATATACATGTATGTATATATGTATGTGTGTGTGACACATGATATATGATGCATGATAGATTATCATTGGTCCATATTTAATTTTGGAAACCATCCTTCTTGAAAATAAAGTGGCTTTACATGTAGCATATTGCATTTCTCATGAGAAGAATAGATTGGTAGGTGATTGTCCATACCAACCTCTTATGCTAGTCATATCTTATGGAATGGATTATGACATTTATTTCAATAATTATAATTATAACAAGATAGATGAACTTAAAAATGATATAAGTAGACATAATTAAAAATAATGAAACCTTACAATTTTGGGCCTAACATTGGATATTAGTAGTTAAAGAAATAATTGGTTCATGTTTCAATATTTTAATATGGGTAAAAATTAATATTTAGTAAAACCATTTTAGATGATATATATAACAAGAGATTTTAAGAATGTCAATGTGGGTAAATGCTTATGATAAAATATAAGTAGATTTGCTAATGAATTTCAAATTTGGAAATTAATTTTTTTTAAGAATAAAAATGTGAACAATCTCATGAACAAAACCAAACAACGTCCTGTTGATAACTTAGTAATGCAATAATACTCAATATTGTTTTAAGGAGTTTACTTCCTATCATGTATAGGGTTTAAATGTAAGACTTTGTATATATACATTAAGTGAAATAACACTCCTACTATTATAAAAAAAATTAATAACATCCTTATATTTTATCATAATAGAAAAGTAAAAAATTTAAAACAATTATCTCAAACAAAAAATGATTCTCATATATATATGTGTATCATTTTGATTGATTATTTTTTTCAATGTATTAACCGTTTCGTCCAACAACACAAATTCATTATGAAAAAAGCTCCATATTTTTAATGAAAACTTCATTATAGTGATAAATTGAGTGAATATAATATAATCATGTTTTTTATTCAAATTTATAATGTACCAAATTGAATAATTTTAATTTTAAATGAATTAAGAATTCATCTCTCTCTCTCTCTCTCTCTTTATTTGTGTGGATATGTATGTGCGAAAGACTTGAAGTAAGAGCAACTTTTAGATTACTAATAAATGAGTATATAAAAAGTATTCTTTTTAGTTAATTTGCTCCTTATACCAATTGGTTTTGCATAAACAAAAGTAAATTTCAAGGAAAATGGCAACTCTTGAATTTTTGCTAATTAACTTAGATACCTCCACAAGGTAATAAACAGACAGTCAAATATGTCTGGTAAGGTACACTATGATGCCTAAATTATATTTATTTTAGTAAAATAATAATCACGAACAATTTTATGATTTATATGAGCATATCTTAATCATTTATAGATATAAATTATTGATAAACATTTATAATTGTTATAAGTTATTAGGTATTAATTATAATGTGACGTTATAAGCCTTAATAGGATATTAGAAGCCTTTATGAGGCTAATTGTAAATATTTAGGTATGATTTTAGATAAGTGAATAGAATTATAAGTCAATTCTATCTAAATTAATTGGATATAAAAATTGCAATTGCAATTGCACTTGTTTGTACATGAATCAAGTTGGATCAACTATATTCGATTGAATATGATTCGATCAAATATTTTGATTATTGTCAAAAATTTAGTTGATATAGATGAGACCCTACTCGAAGATACTTCATACATGAAAACCAACTTCTAACAAAGCAAATCAAATTCTTGGAGATTAACCCTAGTAAATCATAACAGTACGGAATTTTGTTTACATCATCCTCGGTTTGATTATGCAAGATCAAATCAACAACAGATGAATCTATATATCTCAGCACATAAAGTTAAAAAAATTGGTAGAAGAAATACATATTATCATGTGCTAATTCAATGGACTGAATCCATCAAAATATAAGGGTGGATGGTGGTATCTGCATGTATGTGTAAAGATTATGTTGTTCTACAGGGATTTCTTCTGCTACTCTTGGACTCTCAAGTTGCAACGATGTTAGATTTGATGATTTGGCTCACCAATCAATGCTGTATCGGAATGTTACAGAAGCCATATACTAGCCCTTTAGAGATGCAGACGGTCGCTGAGTATATAGCTTCCTCAACCAATTTGTTAGATTCTGTTGAGATTTTGCATATTGTAGAGGAGGACTCTGCAAAATGTATTGGGTTAATTAGAATGGGATGTATTGGCCCAGACGGTAAGTGGGCTTTTCCCCCCCTGCTACTAGATACTATTTATTTGTGTAACATGCAAAAAAAAAAAAAAAAAAGGTTACTTAGCACACATGTGCAACTTGCATTATTAAGTTATTATGCCAATTGATTAATAAAGAAAAATACATATTACCAACTTAAGAAATGGAGCTCTTAGTTTATAACCTTTGTTTTGATTTAGCAAATTTCTGCTTTTTGCAAAAATGAAAAGATTAAAAGAAGAAACCCGTACATGTTTTTCTCTTTCATGCAACCGAGGTATCCGCAGAAACGGGGAATAGTATATCGCATGATTAAGTAATTAATAATTAACTTGAGAAAACAACTGCTAAAAGATGCGAGAAAAAGAATAGTATCTTGTTGGGCAGGATTATTGCATCCGCATATATTATTATATAATATATTAAATTTAATTTATAAAAATAATTTTGATATATAATTAAAATAATTAGTATATTATTATATCACTGATATATAATTAAAATAATTAGTCACTCTCTCTATATTTTTTTATTTGATCTAAATATGCTAGAGTATATGAATCTAATCTTGTTTGATGCGAAAGCAATGAAATAAAGTTCTTCTAATAAAAACATTTTTAAGAATTGAATTGAAGAATTTTTTTTATTTCAATGTTTTAATATTCAACCTGTAAAAGAATAAAAGAACAGTATCTTGTGGCTACGGAGATGCAGAGTGTTGGACTTAATTGCATGATAAGAATATATGGAGTTTTAAAGGGCTTGAATTCCTCCGTCCGTTTACGCAATAATTAAGAAAGGAAAAAGATTGCTTATTTGCAATCGAGAGAGTGCTTGATTGCGACAAGAATGGGTTTTGGACTTTGCGGTGAATGAACCATCGAGAAATGGCAAAAGTCGAAGGAAAATGCATATGTGCTCAATGGACGACACCCATGGGAGGCATCTTTTCGAGAATCGCAAGCATTAAAATTGGTCAAGGTTGTCAGCCTCTTCGTGTCGATCGATTAAATTGGTAACCACTTGTTCGATTGCAATTTGCCAGTCTCTTTCTAACTTCTAAAATAGTCAATTGCGGAGTTAGCTAATCAATCAAGCCGCTTAGTGCTTACAATAAATATTTTGAAATTCCATTCCATTAAAGTCTCACATCGCTTTTCAATATCCCTTTTCTTTTAAATCTGACAATAATTTGATGATGTATATTTTTTATAATAAATGAGAAGTAACTCGTAGGGGCAACTTATTAGAATAATACAAGTAATTTTTTAACTCCTTATTTGAAGTAATAAAATAATTTAAACTCAATTTATTATCAATATAAGTTTTTTTTTGCATTATTAATAAATGATGAAAGGAGAAGTTATTAAAAAGTTGATAATTTATATAAATAATATAAATATTTTAATAATTTTTATTTATGCGATAATATTTAAATAAGTTATAGTGTAAAATTATTTTATACTAATCATAAATTAAATTTAAATTTAAAATAGAATAAGTTTAAATTTAATTTATTATTAATATAAAATATTTTATATTATAAGTGAATCAGAAAAAATATGTTATTAAAAAGTATAAATACTTAATAATTTTCAATAATAGTAAAAATTTTAATATTTTTTTATTAATATGATAATATATGACTAGGTGATATTATAAAGCTAATTTACACTAATGATAAATAAAATTTAAATTCAAATAAAATACATAAAGGATTAAAATTTTAATAAGATGTAAATTATTTTTATACTATCATTTATTTATATATTATTATGTCAATAAAAATTATTAAAGTATTCTCACTCTCAGAAAAAAATATTAAATTTTTAATGAAGCATCATTTTTTAATGAAAAATTTATATTTTACCCCCTTCAACTATTGGGTTGTCAAATTTTATCCCTTTCAAATATAAAAATTTAAATTTTATCACTTTCAACTTTATAAAATTTGAATTTTACCCTACTGTTATCAAGTTAACAGTTATAACACTTAATGACAATTTTATAAAACTTAGCGATGGTTAGAAACTGACGTTATTATCTTAATGGCGATTCATAACCGTATTTCAAAAATTAGTGAAAATAAACCACCACTTTCATATTTCATTCAGTGACGATTTTTTTAACAGATTTCGTTAAGTTAGTAACAATGGGGATAAAATTCAAGTTTTACAAAGTTTAAGAGGGTAAAATCCAAGATTCCATAGTTGAAAAGGAGTAAAATCTGACAATCTTATAGTTGAAGGGGATAAAATGTAATTTTTTTATTTTAATTGATAGTTTTTAACTTTATATAATCAAATTTAAATTTATATATAAAAAATATTTATATATTTAATTTGAAATAAATTAAATTCTAATTATTTTAAAGTTTCAATTATGAAGGAAATCAAAATAGTAAATAAGAAAGAAAAATACATCGGTTTTACTACTTTTGAAACTTACATAAACCTCCACAAAGTAAATTTGAATGAATTTTTATATAAAATGATGAAAAAATAATTATAAATTTAAATCAAATAATATATGATATTTTAAATACTTTATCATTAAAGATATATTTTAATTAAACTTAAATGATTAAAAATCTATGAAATTTATATTAAAATCTTAATTTTTTATCTTAATCAAAGTATATTTTTATTAAAAAATTCTTAGAATATTTAGTATTGGTATAAATTATTTTATTTGAAATAATTTTATTAAAGAAAAGTTTACATTTAAATTTAAGTGTAGTATTATTTTATATTTCAACAAATTTGTGTAAATTTTGAAATTATAAAAAAATTTAATGGAATTTCATTAAAATGTGGGAGAGTTCTATATTATTTCTTTAAATAAAATGGTACAAAAACTGTGTGAGTATAGCTGCTCTACTGTTTATTTCCCGGCCCCCTCAACTTCTGTACATTTCATTTTCATCCACTTTAAGCCTGAGGCTGGGTTGGCAACTCGTATCAATGTGCTGAATTTGTATTTTTTTTTTTTGGGTGGGGGTGGGTGGGGAGGAATCAATAACAATTGAAATAAACTTAATTTGAATTTGATTCGAATGATGATGATATCAGGTTATATCAACTCATTTATTAAATATATTAAAATGAGTTAATTTGTTTAATTCATTTGATAATTTTAATTAATAAAATTTATATTAAAAATATTTATTAAATTTAATTACTTATTTATTTTACAAAAAATATTTAATTATTGATAAAATATTATTTAAAATTTTATTACCGTTTTCTAAAACATAAATTTTATATTTTTATGATATATAATTACTTATAATTTAATTTTTAACTATTTTTAAATAATATTTTTAAAATTTTAGTATAAATTCTTAAATGAATTGGATTGTGAAATTATTTACAATCTTAAGTTGTGTTACATGGATCAACCTGATATAATTTGAATCTGTATAAGTTCAATTTGAACTTATGTAAAAATTCTGTGTTTGTGTTAAATTATTGTGTCGTATAAAAAATTATAACCCATATCTAAAGCATGAAGTCCAAAGGGCAAAAAAAGACAAAAGTTTTAGATAATGTTTTTCATATCTTGCAAAAGAAGTTTATAATTATAATAGGCCATAAGATTGAACTTTTAGTTTAAAACTTGAAAAAATATATTGATCACATTTGAGATATATAAAATTTTAGTAATATCTTCTTTAATTTAAAAAAAAATTACATTTTACCATTCAAGCATTCTTCGTTGGGAATATGGCTGTCAAACGAGTTAAATGGATTATACCATGTGAACTTTTATCTATACAAACTTAATCTGTAATACCTATAAAAAAAGTTTAAATTTTAAGGAGTTTAAGTTTATAAAAGTCCGTGAATTGGTTCATAAATGATAACTGTGAATTTGTGAATTAATCTATACGAACTTTATTCTATATAAACATGATCCTTAATACCCATAAAAAAAATCCATTTTTAAGTAGTTTAAGCCATGAAATCTATGGATAGGTCTAAGGATATGAGTCTATTTGACATTCCTAGTTGAGAACAAGATAGAATACTTCATAAATATCTGCTTGTTATATTAAAATTAGGATTCATAAATCAAATATTACTTAATTACTATATTATTCTCAAAATAATAGCAATATTTTATGTAATCTAATTAGAAATTAATAAAAAAATACACAATTCTATTGTTTTCTCTCATTATTAATAGTAAAATCTTACAAAAAAAAGTTTTATCAAATAAATTCAAGAACTAAGGTAAGATTACAATTCACTAATTTTATTTTTTATTTTTTAAATTTATTGTGTTTTATTTATCATATTTAAGTTTTTTTAGAACATAAATTTCTTATATTTACTTATAATTTTTTTGGCTTATTGATAAGTATACAATTATTTTGGTTTTTCTTTGTTAGGTACGGGCATAATTTTTTTTTATATTTTACATATAAATTCTATTTTTACAGTCTTTTTCTTATACCTGAATGCAAAAGATTATTTTAAAAGATATAAGCCTTTTAATTTGTAATGATGATGGCTCATGACTAAGTGGTTTTATTTGTAAATTGGGGACCTAGTCCTATGGGGTGCTTTTTATGGTTTGTTTTTTACTTGGCAGCTTGGCTTTAAATTTGTGATCCTGAAGTTTGATTCAACATAGTTGGTCCATTTACTCAATTCTGAAGTCTATTCTACTACAAAATCACAACCATATATAGATTGATGTCTTAGTTTGTTGAGGCGTAATTGGAAAGTGGAGGTTCAATATATTTATCATGAAGGAAAAAAGCATGCCAATTAGCTTGCATCTTTCAATATGAATCATGAGGTTGGGTTAAAGTTGTTAAAATCCATCTGGGATGAATAATTTATTCTTTGCTAATGTTATCGGGATTCTTACCCCATTGAATAGTTCTTATATATAATTTTTTCTTTCTTTTGGCCTTAGGCCTTGTTTAATTAAAAAAAAAGGAAAAAATATGAGCTTTTTTCCTATATGATAAGCATACAATTTTTCATTATGAGTAATTTTTTATTTGATTTTTATTGTCTAATAAATTTAGATGATAATAAAATTATTATTGTCAAGTTTTTCCCTTTCAATACTTTCTTTGAGTAAAAAGAAATATTAAAAAGATAAGAGTTTAAATTGCATGAGTATGTGCTTAGTGCTAATTAGTCATGTAATACTTGATTAAGGAGAAATAATCTAACAATTATTTAGTTAGTATATTAATGAAAATTTTTGACACAATTTTATATTATGTTTAAATTAAGTTTTAAAACTAGATAGAGAAAGGGGTGACCTTTGGTTCAATAGAGATGAAAATGAAATAGAATAGAATCAAATAAAAGAAAATATGAAAAATAATTGTTATTTTTCTTGAAATTATTTAATTAAGGAATATAATCACATTATTTGTAATTCTTTTTTTTATTGTTTGATTTTATTATTCAAAAAATAAGTAATGTTAGTGATAATAATAGTAATGATGGCAACATTGATTTTGGCAGTGGCAATGATTATGACATTGACATTCGTGGTGGTAATAACAATAATAATAGTAATAATAATAATAATAATAGTAATATAATGATGATGGTGCAATGACAATAATAATAATAGTATTAGTAGCAATGGCTATCAGCAATGATGGTGAATGAATAATTAGCATTTTTTATTTCTACGTGGTAGCCTAATATGAAATTATAAGAAAAGGAAATGAATCAAATAAGTCAATTTGTTAAAAAAATAAGTGGGGGTAACTAGTTTCATTACACAAACTAAACACTATTAAGGGAATCAATTTTTTGAGTCTAGTATTAATTTTTAAAATCTTTTAATCAAACATCACCTAAGTGTATTAATGCAACTTTCCTACATACAATGCTGTTATTGTATTTTTTTTTTTTAATTTTTGGTGAAGATTTCCACATTCAGATAGTTTACTTAGGCATAGAATCTCATAAAAATTAGTGGACTAGATTTTGATATGCGGGTAAAGTAATTAGACCATCATTACTTTATTTAAATGAATATAAAAGATTTTGTAAATCGATCTTTCTATAAATTTTAATTATAAACTTGCCACTAAATTAAATAGAATAAAAATCATGTGAGTTTTCTTTTAATAAATGAGAATCTAGCTGTGATAATGAAATAAAAGATGAAGTGATATATAACTAGTTACGAATTTTGAGCTAAGGCCATCAACAAAATATTGAAAATAAAAAATATGAAAAATCAATAAATTATATTTTTAATAATATAAATTATATTATTAAATAAATACTTTTAATAATAAGATATTATATATAATAAATTTAAAGTAAAAAATAGCATAAATTTCTTCTATTTCTTTTTAGTCGTGGTTTTAAATAACTTTTTCTCCTTTTTTATTTGACACTTTTCACTATTAAAACGTATTTATTACTTCTTTTTTAGTTTTATCTCTATTATCTTTAAAATATCAGTCATCTTGTATACTAATTAATAAGAAGAAATAAAAGAGTAATAAATAAAAGAAAAATTAATAGCACAATAAATTATTTCCTTATTAATAATAATAGCTCTATTAAAAAATAAATTATATTTTGTAAATTATATTAATAAAAAATAAGATCAAATCAATTAATAAGTCAATATAATTTATAAATTTTATAATAATAAATAATAAAATAATTTATACATTTTATTAATATTTAGTTGCAAAAATGTTTTATGAAAAAATTAATTCTAACGCAGTAAATAATGAAAAATTTTATTTTATTTAAATTAGGGACAAGTTTGTAATTAGAATTTATAAAGAAGTGAGTTCATAACACTTTTTTCATTTAATTAATTAAAGTAACGATAACTTCACTACCTTATCTGTACGATAAAATTTTGCCAATTGATCTTCGTGAAGGCCTCTACCCAAATAAACTTGTCGGGCGTGGAAGTCTTCCCTCTTCATCGTTTTTGTTTTTTTCCTTCAAATTTTTGTGACCTCCCAATATGGGTAATCTAAGACCCCAAGAAAACATTGTTTATATGTTACTCTTCTCCGGTTATTGTGACACACTCAATCGATTAGTGTCTCTATCATTTTATTTAATGTTAGGAGATTAAATCACTTGATTGAAAATATATACATGCAAATATCACAGGTCGAATTTTTAATATAATAAAATATATACAATTTGTAAGGGATATCGAATATTAATTAAATTAATTTTTTTTAAAAATAACAATATCTTTTTTGACATTATTTTATAATTATATTTTTTGTTACAAAATGTTCAATTTATTTGCTCTAAGTATGGGCTAATCAACATTGTTTCATTAATTTCAAAAAAATTTCAGCTCATTATTTATTTATTTTTAAATATTTTTCATCTTTTTAATAATTTTTTTTCACATATTAATATTCTCTTGTGTTACATTTATTTAAAATCGACTAATGACACAATATCATGAGCCAGTTAATAATAACATTCTTTAAATCAACTGATTCCATATTTTCATCGATATATATTATCTCGATCGTCTTAGTAACGTGGCGTGAAATGTTTTGTTGATTCCTTGTGATACCGTGTGTAATCGGCTTAGCTTATTTCCAAGCAAGTTTCATGCGATGTATGCCTTGTTCAAACTATGTGTTCTATATCTAATATGTACGTTTTATGACATTTTCTTATACAAGCATCAAATGTTAAATGTGTGGGTTATTTCTTTAATGGTGTCACATGCAAAAACATAAAGGAAGCGAAATCACATTGATAAATAAATAATTGTTATAAGAATGCAATGTCTCATGCCTTCCTTTTTATGAATCATTAAAGTGAGAGATTAAAGTATGGTTGAATTTCTTCAATTTCAATAAGAATCATTTTTAGGAATCCAAATCAATATTTAGGTTCTGTTTGTTTCGTCGGAAAACATTTTTCGCAAAATACAGTTCTAAAAATGATAATATAAAGGAAAATATTTTACTTATTTAATGTTAAATGTAAAGAGTTTGAAAAAAATAACTTCCCCTATTTCAAAAAGAAATCTATTTTTCTCTATTTTTAAGTTTTTATGTATCATTTTTTAATTATTAATGTAAATGGTATATTGTCCTTTCATTAATTTATATACAAATGATATTTTCCTATGAATATACTTTTTAACGAAACAAACGGAACCTTATTAATAAGTAATATTTAGAATCAATACTTTGTTAGTAAGAGTAGAAATCGATTAGGTTGTTTATTAAAACTTATGTTTTAATCCAACATAATCTTTTTATTTAAACATATTAGCCAAGATTAATAAACAACTTTATTTAAATTAACATGTCAAATATATCTTTTTGTAAATTTGATTTATAAACAAATCAAATTAACTTATTTAATAACTAATACATTTTTATATAATAATAACAATACATACATACATTTATCAAATAAACATACATATAATATTAATATAATTTTAACACATATAATTATATATATACTTAATTTAATTATTAATTTATTTTTTTGTTTTGAAAGTCTTTACTTATTAATTTATTTGAAGTTTTATTTATATAAATAAATTTTTAAATAAACTAATAAATCAAGTCAAACCTAAATTTTAACTTTATATAAACTAATAAATCAGCTATTATTAATAAAATAAATCTTGCCTACTTAAAATAAAATTTAACTTAATCTAACGTATTTCCACCTAACTTGTTGGTAATGTCCCTCGCCATTTGATTAATGTGTAATCTTCCAATCCTTGTAAGCTTATAAAAAAAGACTAAATTTAAAATTTTTAAATTAAATTACATTTAAGTGTAAAACATTTTTTTAAAAGAATTTGTAATTCTATGGAAATAAATTATAAAATATGTAATTTTTTAAATTATAAATAGTATCGATAAATATTTCCAAGTGTCAATAAATTTGTTATTTTCTAAAATGTATATTTATTTTAGAGGAGATGATTCCCACGTGTATATACTAAAAGTAACAAATAAATAAATGATTTTACCAATTGAATGTCTAATTTGGATCAAATTAGTGAATATTTTTAAGAAAAATTTAGAAATAAGATATTTTATCTAAACATCAAAATATAATATCGTGATACTTACATATTGTTTTATTCTTTGAAATTATTGGCAACAGGATAAGAATATAAGACAAAAAGAATAAAAAAACAATAAATCTTATCTGTTTAACTAAATTAAGGTGTTCAATTGGTGAAAATTTATTTAAAGAAGAAAAAACATGAACCGAAATTAGGCACTGCTGCTGGCACAAGTTCTCCTTACAGCCAATCCATCATTTTTCGCTGTTTTTTTTTTTCAATTTTTATTGCACAGTAAATAAAATTTAATATATGAATGAATTGAATTTATTGATAAATTTTGAATTATTAAGTTAAATTTTTTTAAAAAAATTATACAAGTTAATGTAAATTATTAATACTTAATATATAAATATATTCTTTTTTGTCCGTGAACCTACAGTATCCAATAGCCATATTAAGTGTTGACTAATTTGAAATCGAATCGGGTTGGACCAAGTAAGCTTTTCCGATGACAATTTTCACAAAGAAATGTATTGATGTACAAAGAATTAACCCCATAATATATATATATATATATAATAACTAGCATGCGCTGAAGGGTCAGAAACGTTGATAATCAAAACACGCATCTACATGCGCGCACCAAAACGGTTCGCGCCACCGCCAGGACCGACGAGGCACGAGTATCTTAAGGCATATTGATACCGTACAACGCGTTAAAAACTTACAAATTTACAGCAGCATTCAATTCATAACTAATCACCCGCAAGAAATATCTAATATTAAATGCAGCCATTTTCTTTTCCAATTACCTTAATTCTTAATCCCAAACATAGTTTGAGGCAGAAGGCTATGGAAAGATAATAGTAATAATAAATGAAGGAAGAGTTAAAAATTAATGATATTACGGATTGCATCGGTTTCCGGTAAGAATGGCAAGTCCAGCGAAGAATTTCTCCTCCTCTTGTTTCTTATTTCTGCGAACAACCGCTTTATTTCATTGTCGCCTTCTTGGCCCAACCAAGCGCATTCTTCTTTTCTTCGTCGTCTGCAACTCTCTCTCTCTTCTTTCTCTCTCTTGTTTCTCCCGTTGCGTATTTGAGATCGTTGCGCTGTTGCAGCCGGCGCTTTACCGATTCCCAAGGCACGTTCATCTGGCCGGTTATTTTTTAACAATTTTGGTATTAGTGTTTGGTAACTGTGGTTCCATGCGAAAACATGGACGATCATGTTGGATTTTTATTTCTGATTTTCTGGTTGATTGCAGCTGTCTAGTTTTCTTCTTTGATGAGAAAGTGAAACTGTTTGGCCAAGGTTGTGCTTGTGTTTCTTCTTATTGGTGATGTGGGTTTCCCTTTTTGTGGCTATCTGATGTTCTGATTGTTTATGTGGTTCAGAGTTTTGGATTTTTGGATATGTGATTATGTTCATGCTTGTATGTAATTTCTTAAAAGCCTGCCAAATAGATATAGCATGTTTGGTTATGGTTGCAGTCGTCAGTATCAGCTCATATGTTTGTGGCTTTACATTTTAATTTGGATATATGTCTTTTTAATTTGACTAATATGGTCCAAATACTAGTTGTTCACGAAACACTCTGCCTCTTGATATGGAAGGCTTTAGTGGATATTGTTAGTCTTGATTCACCTAAGAATCAATAAGGCTTAGATTTTTTTCACTTTGCAGGTTTCCTGCTGCTGATGGTGCATTCTTCATTCCCCATCTTGAGTTTTAACATAGGAGTTAGAAATTACACATTTTACATCTGCTTATACAGCCTGGCGGTGTTTTCATTGGATACTTTTCTTCAGTGTCTCTCTTTCAGATCAATTTCCACTCCATGGTTATATTTGAGAAGTTGGTTATATAATTCCTTATGGCTTTTCGTTCATATAAATTATTATTAATTAGCGGGTGAACATTGAATTGTCCTTATAGAGGTTATGGAAGTGGGTAAATTTATTGGTTTGGTGTCTTCCATTCATATGTCTGAAATGCAGATGTGTTACAGGAGCGTCCAAATCTTTGGTTAATGGGGTGATTGTAGAACTGATGAATTTGGCATGTTCTGTTTTGTCAGGGTTTAGCAGTATGATAAGCTGCTGTTACGAGTGTTATATGTCAAGTTTCCATATAGGAAGAAGAAAGTGTGCAGTACCAAAGATCTATGTTAACTTGAAGAACTCTTTAGGCATTGTTCAAGTGGAATATGCCTTTAGACCAGGGTCATCCTCTTTCTGGGGTTGGATGCTTGTTGACATGAAACGGCCTGTCAATTATGCTGAGTATATTGTGACAAATAACAGTAGATCTGTCAGTTTCCAATATTATAAGTAATGGTGATGTCATAGGAAGGGTCATGGAACATTACATATTTGATCCTTCTTGTTCTAATTGGTCTCAAAAGGTGATGGATTATGGATATTGGTAAATTTCAATACTATTGACCCTGTACTTTCTAGTTCTAATTGGTTGCATAAGGTGCTGGAGCATGAATGTGGGTAAACCTCATATACTTTCCCTTTACTTAAGTTTAGTCAATATCTGTCTTACACTTTCTGTCTGAATCTGGCACCCCAGTGAAGGGGAAAAAAAAGTTTGGCAAACTGACCACATGGCTCAAATAAGCTTTTGCTGTGGCCATGTTGGTGTTGTCAATAAGTCGGATGGTGTGGGGGTGTAGGAGGAACAGTAATCATATAGCATTTTTTCAGTAGAGAATTGCAGCCTGCCCAGACCATCATTAGTTATTATTATGGAGTCTCATGTCAATTGACACTTAGTTGATATCACATGGCAGTTTATGCCAGTACAATTTCCTATTCTTCCAAAAGTTGGTTTCCTCGTGTAAGTGTTCATGTCTGGGTTTGCCGTAGTGCTGGCCATTTAATTGATGTGCTGATGCTTTATTTGCATGTTAGCCTTTGGTTTTTTGTTGATATTGTAGCCTTTTTAAACCATTGGTTGGTTATAATCTCACCTGTGGTCCATATTGCTGATGAATGAATGAAGGGAAACCATTGTCATGATGTTGATAGTTTAACCAGAACACAGGATTTACAATCTTTGGTTTGGTTGAGTACTTAATATATATGCCTGTGAAAAAATGGCTTCACAATCTTTAGTTGTATGTTACGAATTTGAAAAGGTTTCAATACTATGGAATAGACAATGACCCTTTTATGCTCCATTTGTATGTGCTTTTGCAAAATTTCTTGATTGTTTTGAATTAACCTTGTATTCTGGAATTCAACTTCTCAGATGCTTTTTGTTGTGCAGGTGTTGAGTTGATCTGACTGAACAAAACTGTCTCTCCATAGCTTGTAAGTGAAAGTTATGGGGCATAGACATTTATTTAGCAAACCTCAAATGTTTGAGAGTGATAATGACCAGAATTGGAATCATGTGCATACAGATCAACATTATGTGCACCTAGGTAATGTAACTAAATGCTTCTCAGTTCTTATGCACTTAGATTCTGGCTCCTCAACAATTTTGATAATTTAATTACAATGAAATCGCAAAGCTTGGTCCTTGCTTGCTTGAGCACCATGTTACTGATATTGGGTCTGTATTGCAGGTAGGCCAAGCACTTCAGAGAATGGTTCTTTTATTTATCCTGAGGAAAATATGTCCACAGATGGTGTTTCTTTTCCCTCTCATTGGAACCCTGCTGCAAGGTCAAATGGTTATGCATCCTCTAGTCTGAACATTGAAGTATCCCCTCATCAATCAGATGCTTCAGGCGCCTCCCATGATCATTCTCTGCATGCCTCAAGTGCTGCACCCTTCTTCACAGTTAATGAAAACTGTGCACACCAGCTTTCTTCCAATTATGACGGACAGGCATTTCATGTTGATGGTGGCTTTATTGATCTTACAGTAGGAAGTGTGAGTGGGCCTCACAAGCGAAAGAGCCCTGGAGTTCCTTCAGTCTGTGAGAGAGGCAGTACAAGCAGGTACTTTAATGCTGGAAGTTCAACTGATCATCCGATATCTTCGGAATTACGGCAGGAGAAGCCAAATGTAGATCCTCAATATATGCCTTGGGATCATTTTCCTATGACATCCCCCTTCAGAGGCAGTTGCCTTACAGTCAGGGGTGAGGGCTCTATGAGGAATGTAAGAAGCCGATCTGCACTTGATTTGGAATCCAACCGGGGTAGGACCCATTCATCCAGCAATAATCCACACAACTACCCTGGCCCTCCAATTGACCATTTGGATTCTTCAGTCCAGAGTTCTAGCACTTTGATGTGGGATTGGAACGAAATGAACATATCTTCTGTTCATGGTGGCATGTTATCATCAGGTTAGTTTGTCTGAATGATACACACAATACTACTATCCATTTTCCTTTCCTTATATCTTATATATCTGAATGGTGAAAAAAAAAAAAAATGCAGACACAAGTAGTTTTAATGAGGCAAGTCACTTTCTTGTTGGAAGTGGTGTTAGTAATGCTTCTGTAGATACTGGGGGTTACCATCATGAGTTTGGTATGAGCAGAATCCCTTCTGTTCCTCCAAGTTTTCATGGTCATATGACTCAGACTGCCAGGGGAGTTCGCATTAACTATTCTCAAAGATCTACTCCAGCTTTTAGGGCTTCTTCAAGCATGTGCCTGGGACAAGTGGCACCTCCAGATGATGGCTTGCCTATGGTGGCTGAAAGTTACTCCTCGAGGCATCCAAGGCCATTGGCTATCACAGGTTGGCGTAATAGTGATAGGAATGGGAGGTCAAGGATATCTTCTGATAGATATCGATCATTGGCTGATGACAATAGTCTTCGTGATCGACTTACATCCGAGGTATCTATCATTAAATGGAATTTGGTTATTTTGGGGGGGCTGTGTGTCCCAGAATTGATAAAAGACATCCATTCTATGAGTGCAAACATTTTCATGCTTCTAACGGGCTTTATCTTAGCTGACCTGAGATAGACCTTTACGAGAACCATAGTCATCAGAATTTCACAATGCATGGTTTGATTCATGTCATTCAATTCAAGTCAGACACCTAGCCATTCCATTCATGTCCATGAATCCATCGTGTCACGGAATCTTGACTAGAACCATACAAGTCTTACTATATATGATTTGAATCCCACATTTTATGCCATTCAGTTGATTCTTGTGTTTCTAGTTGGGCTGTAAGATGTTCGAGTCAAATTTTATGCAACTCAACTCTAGAAACTTGTTTTCGCCTCTTTTATTTTTATTTTTTTGTTATAATAATACTTTATATTTGATTAGGAAGCATTATTTGACTATTTTATAATGCACTTACGTCCTTCATTACTCTAAATATTATTTATATATCTATTTCAATGTCATTTTTCTTACTTCCTAATTATTTAGTTATTTTTCTATATATAGTATTTAAGTTTGAAGGTTTGATCATGAATCTTATGGTTCACAATTGGATTCGATGCACAATTCCCAAAATTTTTTTTTTTTTAAATTCACAATTCAGTTAAGAGTTTGATAACCTTGACTAGAACTAATTTTGTCATTGTTATTTTCTTTTGTCGAATAGACTACTAGTAAGATCGCTATATCTTGGTTTATTTCTACTAGCATGCTCAATTTTGAATATATACTGCTTGCAGGGTCTCATGATTGTTGAACGCACATCGTTGCATGGTTCTAGAAATATGTTGGATCAGCACAGAGACATGAGGATGGACATAGACAACATGAGCTATGAGGTAATTTCAATTTGTTCCATCTTTATGGCTTCCCCATGTTACAATAGAAATATTCATGCACTTACGTGTGTCCTTTTTTGAACTATTGGCTTTGACCAGGAATTACTTGCACTTGGAGAGAGGATTGGCCATGTTAGCACAGGATTATCTGAAGATTTGATTTCGAAGTGTTTGACAGAAACAATATACTGTTCATCCGATCAAAGCCAAGAGGAAGGAAATTGTGTGATTTGTTTGGTAGGTTTTTCCTTGAATCCTTGAAAAAGAACTGTATAGTAAAATTGAATTTTACTTCATTCTTTGTGAAGTCTGAGTTATTCAAATGTATATATCATGTCTTTGGAGTAGACAAGCGCTTACTGATATTTTTATTGGAAAATTACAGGAAGAATACAAGAACTTGGATGATGTTGGGACACTTAAATCTTGCGGCCATGACTATCACGTGAGCTGCATTAGAAAATGGTTATCAGTAAAGAATTTATGTCCTATCTGCAAAGCTTCTGCGTTCGCTGACAATATGAAGGATAAATAATTTATTCATTGTGGCTGTACTTTGTCATCTCATTTTGTAAATATTATTTGGATATTCCTCAAAGTGGAGGAAACAAATTTCCTTTTGTGATGTAATAGGAATCCCCCTCTCAATGTCAATGCATTTGCCTGTGGCTTCAATTAATCTCAATTAGCCACGGCCTCGAATTGTGTTTGTCTATCCCCTCTTTGATGCAATTCACCCTTCGTTTTAAGGGTGAGCATAGTGTTTTCTGTTGCATCAGAGCTAGGCGGATGACATGTTACAATGGATAAATTATTTTTCTTGTTCAGTAATGAAATATGGCCTGCGTTTGGATTAAGGTACCGTTCGTTTTTTGAAAGAAGTCTTTTTTAGAAAAATATCATTTTCGATAAATGAGGGAGTATAATATGCATTTATATTAAAAAATAATATTTAAAGTTATAATAAAAATAATTTCTTAAAAAAAGAGAAAGTTATATGTCATTTTTTTATATGACATTGAATATATGAATTATTTTTTTTTATTTTGATATTTTATAATTATATTTAAGATGTTTTTTACCAAAATAAAAAATGTTAAATTACCAAATTGATATTTGAAATATTTGAGAGATATTAAATTAGTATTAAGAAAGGAGAAAATTTAAGTGAAGTTTTATAAGTGTTTATTATGAAATTTTTAATAATAATTTTATGTATATATTATTTTCTCAATTTATTATTAATAATTATAATTTAACAAATATAATTGTTAATTAATTGCTTAGTTAGTTAGGAATTGAATATACTTGTAAAATTATGATAAAAAATTTCACGAAAAAAATGTTTGTAAAATTTTACTTAAATTTTCTTTCATTGTAAAATATATAATTATTAATTGAATACTCAATGCATTGGGAATTGAATACACTTGTAAAATTATGAAAAAAATATGATAACAAATATTTATAAAATTTCATTAAGAAATATTTTAACACTACTAAAATAAAATGTTTTAACATTAATTTTATATATCTTACGTCATTGTAATGCAATTGTCGCTTTCATTATAAAAATTATATACTAAAAACGTTTTGGTTAACATGGAAATTAAACTTTAATGTAAAATTGTTATTTCAAGAAAAGCCTTTAGTTAAAATCTTAAAAAAATTCAATTTTTATTAAATTTATAAATCATAATTTATTGGCCAATAATTGAACACAAAATTAATTTTTTAAATGTTCATATTCTAGATATTTAAACAAAAGAAAATCATTATATTAACATATATTAAATGAAAGATTTCATTTAACTTCTTAAAAGTTTGCTATATAGGTTTTGATATCTTAAAGATTAATGTTAAATCTATCACAAATTTGACTTGAATTTAAAAGAAGGCTGCTTATAATGAGTTATTAAAATCGTATCATATTAATTAATTATTTTTTATATATCATTTTTTACCTAATTATTTAATTTCATGCTAAATTAATCAATCATTATTAACTTTTATTAAATATTAAATTATTAAAATCACTATATTTCATCTTTAACGTAACTATTTAAAATCATACTAAATTTATCAACCTTCTTTAATTATTTTGATTAAATTTTGATAATAACTTCTTATTTATATGATTAAAATTAAAAATCAACCTAATTAACTTGTTTTAAAAAAATGTAAAAAATTCAATGCTACAATAATTAAGCTACCTCTTTTTCTAAATTTTTAGTAATATTTTTTATTTTTATCCTTTTTTTTGGTAATCTATGATAAAATGCTCAAGGAAATAACTAGATGTAATCAACTTATTATTTAAAAAAAGTGTAGATCATGTTGAAGAAATGAAGTAATTTAATATCATTTATGAAAATAATATGGCAAATATCTAGAAGGAAAATATATAGTATTGTAAACAAAGTACAATAAAGGCTTTTAATAGAAATTATGAGGAAATTTTCATTTTAGTTGACCAATTTTTTAATTTGGACAAGCAAAAATTTTAAAAACATTAAAATAGAGACATAGATGGAATATATCATTTTTTTTGCCACAATATACATAATATAATATTTTGTAACATAGATTGCAACAACTTACTATAGATAAACATATATTTCATTTTGTTTTTTTAGATAAATTCTTATTATTATCGATCGAATATCATTAGAAAAAAATATAATATTATAATAAATTATATGCTTCTCAATATATATTCCCTTGTAATAGCAAAAGTCATGATAGTTATATTTTTTTTGGCAGAATCAATTATATCTATTTTGCTAATGCAGCTGAAACTAATTAAATAACCAAATAAATAAATTTAATATGATTGAAAAATTAAAATATAATTAAATGAATTTGAATAATAAAATTAAAATAAATAAAATATTAAAGTTATTAACATAATTAATTTTAATGAAGCGAAATTATGAGCAAGTAAATAAAATTTAATAAGTTGTGAAATTAATTTTTTATAATACATAACATAATCTAGTAAAATATTAAATAGGGTATCCATATCCCAAAAATTATCTAGAATATAAAAGTATTAATTTATTTTTTAATAATTTTTTGAGCGTTTAGGTTAGCTTATAGTTATTGTTAATATGAATAACAAATATATTAGAATAGAGTCAATACTTCAAGTGAAAATAATTTTTTAATGTAAAATTTAATAATAATAGTATTAGGTTGATATAAAATTTTGTTCTAATTTAATAGACATATATGTATATATATAATATAATATGATTGATCGATATTTGAACACATTTTTGTTTTTTGGAACAACTTAAAATACTGTTTTTTTTCTTTTTTAGAGTGATATGGTTCCGTTGGTTTTGTCATCATTTTTTTTTTCTTGGGATTAAAAAATAATAATTCTTGAGCATTTCTGTTTTGCGGACCTATATTTTTGTAAGGATTGGACCTTCTATTGAATTTCCAGTAAGTCTGTTTGGCGGGGATGCCAGAAACCACCGTATCAATTTCTAATCACAAACCCTAGTAGTCTAGATATCAAGTATCGGCAGTCATCCCTGCCTTCATCGAATTTTCTCAGTCAAGTTATCTGCATTTCAATCCTGATTTTTGAATCGATGGGTGGGATGCGAAAGTTTGTCAAAACCCTAACGCCAAAGGCGCCTAGTTCAGAGGTTGAGAGGTTGCGGCAACTTCAGCGGAATGCACACCGAAAAATTGATTTGAAGCGAAACATTCCGGCAATGGGCATTGTAGAAAGAATAGAGTACGACCCTAATCGTACTTCTCGGCTCGCTCTAGTGCGATGGATCCAGGGAGTGAAGCCATCCTCTCACCCCAGGAGATGCGACACCGTGGCGCTGCCGCGTAAACTACTCGAATCCACCACCACTGCTACGCCTCGCGGCATATTTTCTTTCTGTACCTTGCCCGGAAACGGTAGGGTGGATGATCACAGAAAGGTGAGCCAAAGCGCGAAGGACGTTTTCCTCTCTGCCCTGTCTGCTCCAAATGCTAAGGGAGAGGCTGCTGAAGTAGGCACTTTTGCTTTGCCAAGGATAGCGGTCGCTGGAGCAAAGGCCGCTTTCTATGCTTCGCGAATACGAGAGGAACTCAAAGGAGAAAACACAGACACTTTCCCTCTATCTGAGGTCCGAAAGTGGAGAAGGGATAGCATCCTCTGGGAACATAGGATCAAACGTAAAGCAGCGATTTCATGGCATTGGCAGAGTTTTAGACGTCAGGATACATTAGGGCTTGCTTCTGCTCAACATAAGCCAAGGACGAAACCTGCCAAGTCCAAGGGCGAATGGCTCAAGGCTCGTGCGCCCGTCAGTTACATAATAGCTAGTCACAAGTTGGAAGAAGGCAAGGTGGTGATGAATTGCAATTGATCCCGTATTTTGATGGATTGGAAGCAAAACCAGTGTCAAGGTATAAAATTACTAATAGTTTTACAGCAATAAAACATTCTGCCTTTACATTATTTAGTTTATTGGCAGTGGATGTTTTGATCCCATTTTCGGTATTATGTGTAACAATTTGATTGTCTTGTGGTTTGTTTTTCGAAGAAATAGTTTTCACTTGGTTTCTGGTTGAAGACTGATCATTGTGTGAAGAGGATCATACAGAGTTGTGTTCAGATTTTCATACTTTCTATGTAATATTTTTTATAAGAAGGGAATATCATCACAACTTCGATGTAGCCTGAAAAAATTGCATCTTTTATTATCATATCTATATTCGTCTTATCGTTTGTTGTTAATTTCGGATATTGATGTTTGAGGACATTATTTGACATCTGGATCATGAAGTAATCTAAAAATTGAATGTCAAACTTAACCTTAAAAGGTTTCTAAGCCTTGGCAGATCTGTATTGCTTCTTTTTCTAATGATGACCTAGTTTAGTAATTGATGCTTTATCTGTAACTCTGTAAGTTGTAAGTTGTTCCATGTTGCCTTCCATCTTCTTTGGCTTATTGAGAATATACTTGAATATAATCTAGAGTTACATTTGCCAATTGATGGTGGGGTAAGTGAGTATTAGTTAATTAGTCCTATATTAGCTTGTTCAACTTGATTTAAATTGCCCCAGTACTGACTGATCTCATATTTGGTATTCTTCAATAGTATTGTCATATTTTTTACTGCTGTTACATTTTATAGACCTGATTTTATGTCTCTTGTAAGATTTCGATCTCTGTCACTATGTCTTCTATTTTTTTAATTTTTATTTTTATTGATCTAAAGTGATTGAACTCCATGAGTGTGCGCTTCAACTTTCTCATTTGGATAAAATTTGCCCCTTCAATTTATTTGCTGAAGTTAATCCATGTTTTTCATTGTATTTCTTCTTTGAGAAAGTCTGATCCACATTATTTTGTGACTTATATGTATGTTGTAGATTTGACTAGTGCTTGCTGATGATATTCATTGAAAATTGCAGACATGGACTATTTTATGGAATACTGAAAAGGCCATGACCCCAACATGGGAATTGCTTTAGAGAGTATGGTTTTGTATGTATGCTGTCCGCAAAGCATCTGGCTTTGGCTGATAGAATGTGATGATGCTTGTTCCTCGAAGTGGAGAAGACACACGCTAGTTTTGTGGTTTTGTAATAGGAATGCTACACTGTCTATGCATTTGTTTTTGCCGTCAATCTCAGTTGCTTCAAGCGTTGATTAATCAACATTGAAAAGGGTCTTTATCCAAACAATGAACTGGAGCCGTAATGGAATAATAATTCAATAAAGTGTGGATTATTTATTTATTTATTTTTCGGTCTATGCTTTTCTCTCCTAAACAAACCACTTACTGTATGTTCTTGAATTTTCCTTCAGTGATGAGTTTGTGGATGTTAAGATAAAAAAGATATATGATTTTAAAGTTAGTAACCAAGTTTATGAAGGTGGTTCTGCCATTTTACGCATCCTGTTTCTTGTTTGCTTCGTACTTTGTATCGTATGCCACCTGCTAGTCGTGTTCAACGAAGGGCATGCCCAAGTAATGCACGTGGCTTGCTCGCCAACAACACTTTTCACAATCCAAGGAGCTTTGACAATGTTAGAATTTTGGTAATCATGAATCATCTAAGCGCGTGTCAGCTGATTGTTAAGTGTGAAACTTGTGAAACTAGTGTTTTTAATTTTTACATCAGTTCAAGGGAATCAATCCTATTGCTCATAATGGCAAAACTCTCTCTCTCCTTCAGCGATGGCAAGTACTGCTCATTTACTCTGCCGCTCTCTCACGTCGCTCAATTTTCTTACTCATGCCGTTCCGTAACTCTGCGTAGTTAGCAGCTGCGTTTGATTTCATTGGCCGTTTTGATTTGCTTTGGTTGAGAAGCTGGGGAACTCGTGAGGTTCTCCCTTTCGTATTTTATTTGCATTGTCCTCCATTTTTAGCTGTCATTTGCAGCAATTGGTACTCTTCTATTTGTTCTTTGTTTTGTTTTGATTATAGTTTAAGCTTTGATAATTGGGAAAGATCGAATCCCACCCAAAGATGCCTAAAATTGGCAAAGTATTTTGAATTCCATTTGCTTTTGTCCGTTTGTTTCCTTATTGTGTATTTTTCAACTGCAATCGATCCATTTGAAAGCAAACGCAGCATTTGCATATCTGGTGTATTCGTTTCTCTTTATGAGTTGAGAAGGGGGATGACGCATAATTAGGAAGAGTTTCCCCTCATTGTGCCAATAGAATTCACCTGAGTTCAGTTCTTGCTAATGATAGGACAGTAAGGTTTTGCATCTAGTCTTTATTCCATTTGATCCTTTATGTTTCAATTTTAGAATTTTGCACCTTCATTAGTCTTTCTTTTTTTCAACCATTCTTTTCCTTGTCTTCATTGTCTTCTCTATTATGATAAATATGGTGGGAGGATGATGGATCCGTGAACCCGTATTGTGTTGGGAGCTTTTTTTTTTTTTTAATTGCTTCTTATTCTTAGTGGTAAATCTCTTCACATTCTAAATATACATTAGATGAATTTCTTCTTATCCCCATACACTGGATAGTGGTGAGTTTGGCTTTCTTTTGCTCAAGAATATATTGATTTAGAGGTCCTAACATGAAATTTTACGAAGAAGAAAGCCTTTTTTAGGTGCAGATGTGGCTAAACCTTTCACAGAAGGCCAAAGGAGGCGTTGATATTGCTATACGGACATTTCTGGAATGGACGAACTTACTTCTGGAAAAGTAAAAATGAAAGCTTCCAAGAATTAAATTAAAGCCATCAGATACTGAAATTTTTTATATTTTTGTACTGAATGAATTTTCCATTTTTTATATTTTGCATCTGAAATTTTATATGTTCAACTTACAACGTATTCATAAGAGTATGTTCACTAAGTGGCTTCTTATCCAAGAAAGATGTTTTCTTTTGATAGTGAAGAAGAGATTGAAGGGCATATCCGATTAGTCACCTGGAAAACGTAAAATACTAGATAAACAAAGAATTAAAAAGGGCGTAAATCACCTACAAGTCTTATTGCTGCTGAAAAAGTTCCACCTGTGACCACCAAATCGTAGATAAGCTGAGTTCTTTCACCGGGCTGGACAGCACCAGTATGCATCTCTAAGCCATCACGTGCATATTCCAAATCATATTTTTCTGAAGTCACCCCACCCAAATATGAAGCCACCTCAAATTAAGTCATCAGAAATAAAAACGAAAGTCTAAAAAATGCATCACAGATAGAAACAAATCAGAAATATTTAAAGAGAGAAAAAACCTTTAGAACTGTTCAACTCTCTTATTTCGAATTTTGTATTTTTTGCCACAGTTTGATAGTAATTAATTTAGAAATGAAGGTTTAATCTAGATAAATAATTAGAATTATTAATACCTTGTAGCTTTCGATGCTTTCTTAAGGGAACAAACTTTGCACCGATGGGAACAGTTGTTTTTTTTACATACTGATCTGACCACCTATTGCTGGTTTGAACTGCCATGGGCTAAACTGAGGAGATTTTGATTAAGCTCGCTGCAAAATGCCATGATCTTTTCAGTTCTGTTGGCTAAACACACTGGAGATATGAGTATCATGCCATGATTCTGGATGGGTAAACGCACTGCAGACTGCCAATATGTACTCTGTATGCTTCAAATCCCTTTAGGTGCTATTCAGCTACTTCCTTATGCTGCCTCTTTATGATTCATATATGTTTCTGTATTTTTTTTAACAAAAATATGCAGTTTATCTGAGACATATATGTTTGATTTTCTTATTTACAAGCACTTAAGAATGCAATTAAGCAAAGAAAATCTATATAGAACAAGATTTATTTGGAGTTGGTTGAGCCTGTTGTTAATATACGAACCTCAGGAAGAGAAACCCAGAGATCAAGGTTTATTTTTCAAGTTCTTTTAGTTGGCTTGTCGTTAATAGTTACTACTGTTAACTTATTGTAGGAAAAAGTAAGTATATTCATGCCAACACCATGATTTGTGCTGCTTTTGTCCAATTGTACGGTGTGGAACCAGGTGAAAGTGCAGCTCAGAGTGGAAGACATTCAACACCATGATTTTTTACATGCTGACTGCACTGGCGGATAAAACAGTTAATAAATCAATATTTGGATTTTATGTTGTCTTGCTTATATTGTTTGTCAAATCTGATTTAATTTATAATTTTTATCCTCAGGAGTACGTATTGAGAGGGAGCACTGCTATGAAAATATGTATGCTTTTTCTCTTTCCATATCCTATGGGTCCTTCTATCTTCCATGATATAATTAGAAAAATACAGTTCATCTCAATTGTAATGGAAGTATGACTCTCTTGTTAGGGTCATTTTTCCTGTTCAGAAGTTACAAGAAAAGTACAGTTCATCTCAATTGTGATTAGCTTGGCGATCCTATCCCTTCTATCCCACCTGTAATGTTTCCTTTTTAAAGGTCAAGCAAAATTAAATAAGAGTTAAAGATGGATGCTAATCAGTTCTAATCAATGATACATTGAGTGGACGTGATAATCACTCAACGGTAAATTAATTTGAGGTGGTTTTGATGATTTTGGATTTATTCTCAGTGTGATTATTTTGGTTGTTTCGTGTTTGATTAGTTCAGAGTATTATGCACATTCTTGGTTTTACTTCTAATGCTTCTATTTTTCCTTTTCCCTGACGTTTCTATTGATAACCCACATTTTATAGCTTTTATGATTATTCAGGCCAGAACCGAGTGTAAGTTTGATGAAAGTGTCGAAGCACATGTAATATTGGGTATTATCCAAAGAGGACAGAACTGTTGTATGCTTTATGGATGAAGGATTATAAGGATGATGCTGATGGACGAAGAAACAACCATGCAAGATGGTATTCCGAGAAAGATTGAAATGCAAATTTTTTCGAGAGGCCAGTGAGAATGGAGAGTCTGAGGAGACACGACATTTTAAAGCATACAAAATGCTGTTATTATATCAAAAACACAACTGTTGTTATTGTCATTCTCCGTATCATCAATTTTTTGTTTTTTCAGGGGTTAACAGGGTTTAGTTTATGGTGATGATTCACGGTTACTACTGGTAATTGACGTTTGTGGGGTGCAGCTTATATCATGGTTACTGGTGGATTTGGTGATTGTGGTGTGAGGTATAATGCTGGCTTCCAAATATGCCAGAGAGAACAACGTTTCTTGGAATTTGCTTGAATATGCAGATCTCTGTGATTGAGTTTGCTAGGTCTGTAAGTAGCATTTCCATTTATGTCAATTTTAGTTCTTTTTGACTTTATGCTGATTATAATTGAATATTGGGTCTTAGATACGGTGATTTTGATTAGAGGGAAGGACTTGGCTCTTGGTATAGGAGTTTGGGACTTATGGAGGAGTACTTCTGGTTCTCGATCTTTGAGCTTGAGGATGAAGAGTGAAGATTTCCCTAACGTTGCCCGACGGCTTTACCCATGGCCTTATTGATAGTATTCAAGGTTCGTTTATTTTGATAAATTTTCTTTGAATATTGATTTAATTGTATTCTTTCGTCCATGATTAGTGTGAGAAATTTGTACAGCCTGTATTTACTGCAATTTGCTGCTGGTTAGTGGCCTTGCTTCTAACATATTGTGTAAGTCAAGATTGCTCAGAATGTCAATTGAAAGCAATTGTCTTTAGTATAATGGTTGATTTCATTTTACTCGCTTTGATTTATGCTGGAATCTGTCTGATGTGTCATGGGAAGTAATATCCACTCATCAAGTTCTTTCTCTGCACCAGGGCGTTGTAAAGAAAAATCTTCAATCTTTCATTTCATATTCTGTCTATTTCTATGGCTTCAACTACTTCAAAAGATTCCCGGAAGGAAGAGGTTCTAAATCCATTGGAACCGAAGCAAACTTGATAGTTGCCGTAGCTGCTGGGGCCTGCAGTTGTGACTCAGGTAAGGCAACATTAAGCTGGTGTTTGTATTGCTTTCAGTAATTAATAATCCCAGTAGTTACTGTTAGAATCAACGATAATTAATCCAAGATAATTTCCTAATGTTTAACATAATGTGTTTCAAAACTTCTTTATATTTTCTTCTGTAGTTTCATGTATTGGTTGATAGTGTGTTATTTGTTGTGATTCATGGTTGAAATATGGAAAATAAGAGCCTTGAATGTATGCATTGAAAAACCAACTTCCCATGACAAGTTCTCATCAATATGTCTTGAGTTTTCAGGAATTAAATGATTGACATTCATTATAAATACCATGGAAAATTCCTTTCATTTTTGCCTTTTTATCATCTTGTGCATTACGCAATATGTAACTTTTCAAACTTAATAACATAAAACCATCTTATCTATGAAATGATTAATAGTAGGTCTGGGAGACAGCCTCTTCAAGGATGCAGATGAGTGATTTTGAGAAGTCAAAAGGGATCCTGAAGACCCTTTCCTCGAGTCATGTATTTGATGGCCTCGGCATCTCCTTACTGCTGACCTTAAGTCCTGTGATTGAGGTTTTTCAAGCTGGGCCACTAGAATTCTGTGACACACTTGAGAAGTGTTAAATTACTTCTCATTTATAATTCTTGGTTTGGTAGACTTGCAAAGATCAAATTGGAATTAACTTGTGCTGCAGTATATGGTGTTTGATCAACTGAAACAAAGAGCCCTCTAGAGTTAGTGGAGCAAAGAAGGCAAAACATCATATGCAGCAACCCTATCTGCATTTATGGCCTTTCTTTTAGGTGCTATTTCAAAGAGCATTGCTATCAATTTGACCTATCCTGCAATTTGAAATGCACAGACTTATGTTTTCTGGAGTGCACCTGTGGCAAAACCTTACACAGAAGGCCAAAGAAGGAGGGGTTGGTATTGTTATACAGACTGATGTTTTCTGTAATGGACATGGGCCTACTTCTGGAAAAGTGAAAATGAAAGCTTCCCAGAATTGAATTTAGAACAAATAATAGACCTTTCAAGGAATAATTATAGACATCATTGTGTGAATTCTGAAATATTTTATATATTTTTAATTTCAGTATGATTCCTTAGTGCTGCGTAACTAATAACTACTGATGAACATCTGTTACGATGAAGGTGGCTATCTCTATCCGTCTTTTGTGAATTTGTTGTGTTACAAAGAGAATATGAAGAATTTAAAGTGAAATAAATGCATTGGTAGCAAAATCTCAGAAGAAACTCAAAGAGGGGTGGGTTATGGATGATGGTACTTCATGACCTGGCAACATCACCCATGATCAGCCAGGAATGACTAAGGTTTGTCGTTTGCAGCTCAATTAGCTTCTGTCTTGATTTACATTTTTTCAAATTATTGTTGAAGGACATTTTCCAATTACTCGCGTAAGAGATTAGAGGAAAAAGGGAAAGTGCTATACCGTTATTTAACTTAAGGAGATGATGGTTCCTTGTGATACGGCTCATTATCATAGGTATGCTTTTACAGGTTTTTCTGGGAAGTACTGGTACAACAGATGTGGAAAGGTAATGAACTTCCAAAGCTTGTGTATAGAGCTTCCTACCTAAGAACATTACATGAAAGCTGGTGCCATGCATGCCTTTGTGAATAGCCCAAAATTTTAAATTATATTGGTTGATTTTAGTGAGATCAAGATATTAGGGGACTGCCTATAACTCTGAATTTTGTGTTCATCAAAAACTTCAAGTTTGAGCTGTGCTTACCAATGCACTTCTCATTTTGAATTTGGATTGTGACTTGTATATCAATAATAGCTGCTATAAAGGAAGCTATGCGCATAGTTGGTGGATCCTTAACATGGAAAGAGGATATGTTATGTCCAATTTCCACGAAGGTATGACAGAATTGATTGCCATG